>WELB01000141.1:270857-280873 GCA_009602725.1 Spirogloea muscicola
AAAAAAAAAAAAAAAAAAAAAAAAAAAAAAAAAAAAAAAAAAAAAAAAAAAAAAAAAAAAAAAAAAAAAAAAAAAAAAAAAAAAAAAAAAAAAAAAAAAAAAAAAAAAAAAAAAAAAAAAAGGCGGCGCCCACACCGCCGTCGTGGCCGCCGGTTCGGGCGACGTGTACACCTTCGGCCGCGACGAGGGCGAGGGCCGCCTGGGCCTCCCGCCATCCAGCGCCGCCGCCGCCGACGGCAGCGACGGCCGGGCGGTGCCCTCCCCGGAGCCCGTCACCGGCCTGGGGGCTCCCGCCGTGGCCGTCGCCTGCGGCGGCTTCTTCACGCTGGCGCTCGACGTCGACGGCCGCGTGTGGAGCTGGGGAGGTGGGCTCGCCAGTGCCGCTCGCCAGTTCCATATTACACAAATATATGTATAGTTATTGTATTGCTAATGGTTATAAGTTCTAACCTAATTGTTGTTTCGATAGATCGTTGTAAATTGAGGCAGCTGGAGGACCAGCGAGGGACAGTCGAGAGCTGAGCCCAAGCAAGTGTGGCCGTTGAGTCCCGCAGCCAACGACAATGGGGAGCTGGGCCGGCGGGAAGGACAGCAGTGCCGCAGCGCACCAGCCGGGCCTCGTGACCCGTCTGAATGTGCCGATTGCACAGCTCGCCTGCGGCGGCTACCACTCCGCCGCTCTTGACAGTGAGCACTGCCCTTTCACAAGTCCTAAGGCCTGCTTCTACCATCACTTTATGTGATATTTTTGAGTGCTCTAATCAGCTTATCCTTTTTACACAGCCTCTCCATCCTGGGCATGGGCCATGCGGCAGGAAACGGCCGGGTGTAGGTGTGGACCTGGGGCCACGGTGGGCACGGGCAGCTTGGCCACGGCTCACTGGCGAGCGGCGAGCCCGCGGTTGTGCAAGCTCTGCAGAATGTCAATGTCATTGCCGTGGCCTGCGGCGGTGCCTGGACCGCCGCAGTCACAGGTTCGTGAACTGTGATGCTGATTGAAGCTGAGGTGTCATGCGGCGGTGTCTGTGCCTCTTCTGTAATCAAGGCCTGCTTGCCAAGCATGCCTCCTCACCTGCGATGCAGGGCTGCTGCTCAGATGATGGCAGGCTGTGGACGTGGGGCAAGGGGCGGGATCACCAGCTCGGAGTCGCCGGCGCGCGCGATGTGGAAGCTACGCCGCAGCTGGTCACCTTCGAGCCGCCAGAGGGCGAGGCAGTCAGTAGCAACCCACACGCACTGCTGGCCTCCTTGGCCCACACAGGAAGGCCTTGGACCCTTAAGCACGTGATAGGCATTGAGTTAAAGAGGTATCAATAGTCCTGTACTCTGGGTTATCAGCACCTGTCACCTCTTACCCTGCCCTGAGGCGTGAGCCCCTGCAGCAAGGCAGACACAATTGCAGTGGCGAGCCTTGTGGTGGATGCGTCCCTGACTTGCTTGTTGGATGCTGGGCTGGCGCCGCACCCTGCTTTTCCTTCGCAAGCACTTGAACAGGCGCATTCATCTGAAGCATGCCCCAGTTACCTGTCATGCCACACACCTCGGAAGAGCCTGCTCAACGCTCATGCAGTTGGGATTCATCTTACGTAGGGGTTAAGCATCCCGGGTGTGCGTTTAGAGGTCAGTGCTAGTGCCAAGTGTCGAGGCTTGCAGGGTCGTGCTGAGCTTATGATACCCTTAAGCTCTTCTTGGCAAGCTGACGCAATTCCAGGGAAGCAGGAGCAGATGCAGGGCCTGTCAGTGGGGAGGGGACATTCTTGCAGTGCTTGAGGCCGTCTTATGCCAGCGTGGCTTACCATAAGTGCCATGTGTTCAGGATCAGCAATATTGATTGGCAGTTGTGGGCATGGCTAGAAACGAAGGTCAAAGGCTCAGGCTGTCATGTCACATGCAAGGGTTGCGTAAGATTGCCTTAGAGAGTAGAGGCTCAGGAGCTGGTGTCAAAAGTCAAAAGTGACAATCTTTGGCTTGGTCCTGACACCGCAAAGGCCGGCTTGTCTTTCTCTCTCACGTCACAGGATGCTGACTTGCACCGTAAGCTGTGCGCTGGCTTTCAATTACTTTCTATTCCAAGCCTGGCATCGTTCAGGCTGCAGGGTCTAGACTTGAAGTTACAATCAAGGGTTTCAGGGTTTGGGGACTCAATTTCAGGGCGCATGATTGCGCGTGTGCATACCTGGAGTACAGTACAATTTCTTAAAGCTCTTCCAGTCCTCCCTTATGTGCTCAAGTCTTCACCACCATCGTACTTGCTCCGCGTGCGCAGCCTAGCGACAGGAGCAGAAGAGTTGTAGCAGTTGCTGCTGGAGCCAGCCATGGCATAGCAATCCTTGAGGTCCTGTGATGCACTCACTGGGGCTGCTTCGGCTCTCGGCCGCTTGCTCAGGCCTAGTCGCCGTTGCCTTGCTTCAGCAGCAAGGTAAGCATGGTGGAAACATTGGACCCTTGGCAAGAGCTGACCTAGCTGCGACACAATCACACGAGCATGAAAGTCTATCCTTGGCATTCTGGATCGAAGTTGTAGAGTTGAGTTTGAATTTCATTCGTTGGCTGCCTAGGTGGAGCACTGAGCCTTGTTTTGAGGCACTAACTGCCACAGATCCAAGACTTAAATTTGTGCCTCTCACTTCGTTGCACAGGTCTCCTATGCTGCTGTCTCAACCTGGGTGGACCTCACAGTTGCGCTGTGCAACTAAGGTTAGAAGAAACGGCAGAGCTCCCCTGTGTGACCACAGAGTGCGGGTATTCCGCAGCTCTATCTCACCTGGCTGTAGAGACCAAGGCCAAATAGCTGCATCCATGAGGAGGGTTTACTGCTCTGCAGGATACCTCCTTAAATTGGCCAGATGTCTCAGTTCATATCAGCTTGGGGTGAGGCTCGCCAATCTTTATTCGATTCGAGTATGGCAGGCATGGCCTGGTCCCTATTTGCTGGAGCAGGTCGGCCAAAGCAATTGCTGCAGACTGTGAGAGCTTGCTTGTATGTCAATATCAAGACAGTGTCGAAGTCGGATCCTGCACCTTCAGTATAACGTCAGGTTGGCGATTTTTGTCGGCATCCCAATGAATCTTTCCCAGGAGTGCAGTGAGCTGCGGTTGCATGTAACTGTCGTTCTGATCTACTACAAGGATCTCAGAAGCCCATCCGAGGGCCACAAGCTGAGCAAACCTGTGCTGTACCATATTGACCTGCTGACTTGCGCCAACCTACACTGAAGTGCACCGACTTGCACTGACAACGCTCTTGCATTCTGAGCAAGTAGCATAAGCTCAATGAGGAGGAGGGAGGAGTGGAAGAAGGCGCAGATTCTTTGCAAAAGGAGGGAGGGAAAATCAGTTTAGACATCGTAGTTCTCTGTGTACCACTTGTATGTCTCAGTGAGGCCATCGCGTAGTGCAACCTTCGCCTCCCAGCCCAATGCAGCAAGCTTGGACGAGTCCATGAGCTTGCGCGGCGTGCCGTCGGGCTTGGTAGGGTCCCACACAAGCTCGCCCTGGAAGCCTACCACTTCTTTGACAAGCTCAGCCAGCTCCTTGATGGTTACCTCCTTGCCTGACCCCACGTTCAAGTGGCCTATGTCGCTGTAGTGCTCCATAATATATATGCACGCATCTGCATTGAAGGGCACTTCAAGTACAGTAAGCTATCAGAGCAATTGACTGTGTACATGAAAGAAAGTGTTTCTAGTTTGACAGACAAGGACTCTCGTCTCAGCTTGAATGGCTACTTGGTAATTGAAGAGGACTTGTGTATCCAGCATCTATGCTACTTCAGTTCACTCTAACACAATAGCACCACGATAGGTTTTGCTGACCACCAATGTGTGCATAGATCGCCATGATGCACTATAAATTTCATTAGAACCATAGCAATGCCAAGGGCAGGCAGCGAACCGGCGAGGTCGTCAACATGCAGGAATTCGCGGAGGGGCGAGCCCGTGCCCCAGCACACGACCTCCTTAGCGCCAGCCTTCTTGGCCTCGTGGAAGCGCCGCACAAGCGCCGGCAGCACGTGGGAATTCTCGGGATGGAAATTGTCGTGTGGTCCGTAGAGGTTGGTCGGCATGCCTGACACTGCGTCGAAGCCGTACTGCAGCCGGTAGGCCTGGCACATCTTAATGCCTGCACATTTATTCAAAATACTCACTGTCTTATAGACTAACACACTACAAACTTTGTCAATCACAGGTGTGATTGCACGCTTGCTCACTGCAACGCCTACTAATCAGTGTAAGCCATGTGTACAATAACAGGAACAAGCTTGAAGTACGTGAACAAGAACAAGTGGTTGTATCAAGCGGAGAAGTGCGTCGGCCCACCAGCAATCTTGGCGACCGCGTACCACTCATTGGTCGGCTCCAGCGGGCCGCTGAGGAGCGAGTCCTCGGGGATGGGCTGCGGCGCAAACTTGGGGTAGATGCACGACGAGCCGAGGAAGAGGAGCTTCTTCACACCGCTGCGGTACGCCGCGTCGATGACGTTCGTCTGTGCTCGCAGAAGAGTACTGTGGTTTAGCGGGCCAATTGCAGCTACAGCGGCGGCAGCTAGTACTGCAAAAGTTGCCAGTCTGTTAAGCTAACTCAAGATTAACGAATTTCAATCTTGCAGGAGGGTAGTCACGGGCTCCACGCAAGCACGGCACGGCCAACACTGAAGGGCGATGGGTGCAACGAGCAGGATGGGCCAGGCACAGGAAAAGCGAGCAGCGAGGCGGCGGGGACTTGAACCTGGATCTGCAGATTGACGGCGATGAAGTCGGCGGGGTAGGTGCTGTTGGCGTGGATGCCGCCCACCTTGGCCGCCGCCAGGATGACGTACACCGGCCGCTGCTCCTCAAAGAAGCGCTCCACATCCGCCTGCCGCGTCAGGTCCAGCTCTGCAGCGCCGCCAGGGCCGTCAGCTGAGGCGGCCTCTGCGGCGCGCTTGACAGACGACGCCATTGCCAGAGGCCACGACGTGCGGTGAAGGCCTAGCGGCGGCGACGGCGAAGGTGGCGGGAGGCGGCAGTTGCAGCGTCGACGAGGCACCTTTGTGCGTGCGCGTCACGATGTCGGTGTGCCCATTGGCCTGGAGGCGGCGCGCGATGGCGGCGCCGACGAGGCCGCGGTGGCCGGCGACGTAGATTCGCGCGCCTCTGTCCATGGGGACTCCTTGCGCAGCCGCCGCCGCCAGGCGCGCCGTGTTTCTGCGAGCGCGCCCGGCGAGGCGGTGGCCGTCAGCCCCGGCGCAGCTCGCCAGGCAGTCCCCGCCGGCGGGGGCCTGGCCTTGGTCGTCAGGCGGCCNGCCGCGCCAGTGCTGTCGGACGCTAAGGCTCACGGACCGGCTGCGGCGGCGGCGGCGGCGGCGGCGGCGGCGGCGGCGGCGCCGGGAGGCACGCCGCGGGGTGTGGCGGGGCTCGCGGCGCGAAAAGCGGGAGGAGCCTGGGCGGGTAAGGAGGGAGGTCATAGCTGGCCGGCTCGAGATTGGGGAGGCGCCAGTAACAGTTACTCTGGTTAAGCGGGGAGGGAGAGAGAGGAGAGAGGGGGGGGCGACGGGAGGGATCGAGGACGGCAACAGCTTTAGCAAGCCTGACGCCGTTGCGTCTCCGTTGAAGAATCCTCTGCAGGCCCCGCTTCACGGAGCGGCTTTCGGAGGGCAATCGTGGCGTTCGCGAACGGCGCCCAGCCCAGTAACGACGGTCGCGTCGGCTGGGTGCCGGCCGGCGCTGCCCGCAGAGGAGGCGTAGGAGTCTCGCTCCCACCCTTTGGCGGGAAGTGGCGCCTCCAAACCCGCCGCCGCCGCCGCCGCCGCCGCCACCCCCGCCGCCGCCGCTGCCGTCACCGCAGCCGCCGTCGATTTCGCTCTGCCAGCTGCAGGAGAATGCGGCGCCGCTTGCCCTCACCGCCGCTGCCCGCCTGCCGTGAGGAGAATCTGTCAGTCAACGAAAAAGCGGAGATCCTTGCGAGTGGGAAATGAGGCGTCCATGCAGCCTTGGCCTCGTCGCGGGTCCATGCTCGCCGCGCAGGCAGATGCCGTCGAGGGCGGCGTGATCGTGTGAACCAAGCCGGCCGTCAGCCCTCGCCGTCTGCCTGCGCGCCGTCGACGCGCGGCGGCCATGGCGCCCGTGGCTGCCGCTGGCGGCATGCAGCCGTGGGTCGAGAAATAGTGAGCTTGCTGCCTTAATGGCGGCCTAGACTTCAGCTGCTGATATCAGATTATCAGCATTGTAGCGCCGACGGTGGTCATGCCTGCGGCGATGCCCAATGTATCGTTCGCTCGCACTGCCTGGTGAACAGCCGGCCGAAGCAGGTCTCGGAGGTCGCGTACCAGGAGGAGGTAGTACGTACGCTCGAGAACGCCCTCAAAACCGGCAACGTGAGACGCCGACGCTCAATTCTTGCCAAAAGGCTGTGCTGGCAGTATGGCTGTGGCTTGAGCTCTTACATGAACTTTTAGCTTGATATGGTATCCAGCTATCAACATATCGGCTCTTCCTGCTGTAGACAGAGGGAGCCCTGGCTCGAAACCCCCCTTTCCCTAGATCTACCTTATGTGACAATATGTTATGTTATCACGTCTGGCCTGTTATAGACACAGAAGCTGTGTCAAACAAGGGTATTGATTAGATTGTGTCCAGCTGACCGAAGCGCAACTAACCGGGCTGGCCCTGCAGCTGCCGCACCTGCTCTTCTACGGGCCTCCTGGAACGGGAAAGACGTCCACGGCTCTGGCAATAGCTAGGCAACTATTCGGGTGCGTCCATGCATTCCTCTGGACTTTAGACAAGCTGAGAAACTTCGAGGGTGCTCAGCAGAGACGAGGTTTATGGTCCTGATCCCAACCAAATTGCAATGCAGGCCGGTCCTGTATAAGACTAGAGTGCTGGAGCTGAATGCTAGTGATGACCGAGGCATCAACGTGGTTCGAACGAAAATCAAGGACTTCGCAGGAATAGCTGTTGGCCAGGGCGTCAGGTACTTCAGAACAGCTTCCCTATCAATCCAGAGTAGCTCCTCAATGGCTTGGCATGACATATTTAACAACAGCAAGGAATGCAGGTCCTGACTAGAGCTGGTAGGCCATTGTTGGTTCATGATCTTCAAGCTGTGGCTGGCTGCAAACTGCATCTGATTGCTCTCTTTGTTGGTGTTTCAGCGGCTACCCTTGTCCTCCTTTCAAGATAATAATTCTTGACGAGGCAGACTCAATGACGGAAGATGCACAGGTGTGCAATCAATCTTGACCCCCTGAGCTCAGTGCCAGTTCATAAGAACATCAATGTAGCTGTCATTGTGTTCCTGGCACACGGGTGGTTGTGATCTGATAGCAAGACCACTGTAGCTGTCATAGGTCTTGTGAGACAGTACCTTTCTCATGGTGGCTAAGTAGGTACGTCATTAACCAGTATGGCAGTGGTACTACCTCAGAATGCTTTGCGGAGGACGATGGAGACGCATTCAAAGATCACGCGCTTCTGCTTCATTTGCAACTATGTCAGCCGGTACGCATCTTTGCTTACAAGCCTCCCTGGAAAGCTCCTCCACCAGGCCGCACATCAGTTTCTCGCACGCTGACAAAAGCTGATCCCTCACACTGGAATTCCTATATGACGCAGGATCATTGAGCCGCTAGCCTCAAGGTGCGCCAAGTACCGCTTCAAGCCACTGATTGAGGATGTGATGTCCAAGCGCATTACGTACATCTGCCAGGAGGAGGGATTGATGCTCGATCAGAATGTATGCATGCTGTCCTCAAAACTCTTCTAGCAAGGGACAAAATCAAATGCTGCCACACAGCATGTGAGCATTGCCCACAGGCCAGCTCTAGGTGCTCTGCAGTGAGAATGATCAGGTTTGACGACAATTATGCTCTTATGCAAGTTCCAGGTTGAGGCCAATGTCGCCTTGTCTTGCATTTGACCTGCTTGTTTGTACCTCTGCGCAGACGCTCTCTACTCTTGGAAGAATCTCAGATGGAGATCTGCGTCGGGCCATCACGACCCTTCAGGTCAGATCTCGACTACTTATACGAAGTGGCTGCCTGAATATTTACCGCTACGCTTTGTTAATTGGATTTGACAGTACTGGCATGGTGTGTGGGCAGAGCGCTGCCAGGCTATACGGCTCCCACATTTCCAGTGACAACATCATGAGTGTATCAATCGTAAGAGCTCGGCCTGATCCTGTCATCAACTTCTCCTTACTGTGACAATGCAAGGATCAGGTGCTATATTGCACTTAGCAATTGTCTAGCGACTGTGTGGTATGCATTATTGCTTTTGCTCGTGGGAAGCCCAGTACTCATGCTATCAATTGTCGCCACAGGTTGTACCAGAGAGTGTCATCAACGAGCTTTTTGACGTCTGCCGCGGCGCTGCGTTTGACATGGCGCAAGCAAGGGTCACAGACATCGTGGCAGATGGCTACCCGGTCGCTCAGATCATCTCACAGGTTGGTGGTCTCTGCAGCGCATGGCTGAGTCGAGCACCTGCTGGCCAAACTTCTACATTCTACTCCTCACATGTTTTCAGCAAGTCCACAACTTTCAGAGATGACATTCGATGTTGTATCTGCAGCTGCACGCCAAGGTCGTCCTAGCCGAAGATGTGACGGATGAGCAGAAGGCGCAGATCTGCGAATGCATGGCAATAGCCGACAAGGTGTTGGTTCTTTTCTTCGAGTGTGTTTTATTTATGCCCTCGCTGCAATAGCTCGTTTGGTACGTAACTTATTGTGTTCCAAAGGAGGCGTATATAGGAGCATCGTGGGCACAATGATCAGCCCAGCCGTTTGGCAATACTGCAGTGCTTAATTGACGGCGGCGACGAGTACCTGCAGCTGCTGAACGTCGCAAGCACCACCATGCGGGCACTTGGCGGCATGCCTCAGAAGAGCGCCTACAAGTGATCCTCCACAGACTGCTGGGCAGGCTGCAACCTTGCAGTTCCAGTGCTGACTGCACCATATGTATTGCTGTGTACTGGGGCCAGTGCGGCTTTTGCAACACCCACAGCGCATTTGAGCTCTGGGCATGAGACTTGTCATTGGTCAATGGTATGCATGGCGTGACGATGCTGCTCAAAGCTGACCACAGTGTGCCCTATGACACAGCTGGTGCATGCTGCAGTGGTGGGTTGAAGCCGTTCTTGTGTAGGTTTTGCAGCCATAAGCATCCGTGATGGCTTATGGTATGACTGGGACACAAGGAAGATGGGAATGTCAGAAGTTTCCCTCTCTCGGTCGTATTCCTGGAGAGCCGATAGAAGGTGGACATTGACTGGCTAGCTAGACGCTGTATAGTTTGTAAGTTACGGAGTGCCTTCCTGGTAAGCACTACCTCAACTAGTGGTTGCTGCCCTCGCTGAGCACCCCCTCGGTGAGCAGGCCAAGTGCCTGCGGGAGCAAAGCGACTGTCTGGCAGCATGTGTTGTGAGCAGAGGGCAAAGCTGTGTGGACAGGCCCAGGTGGCCTACTCGAGTCTTAAGAGCAGCCACGAGCATGGCAGCTCTATTGGGAGTGCAGCAGTGGCAGCACAGGTGGAAGCAACACGATCAAGGGTCAGGGTGAATTGACTTCAATAAGGTGACATTGACGTCCCTGGAGGGTGCAACAGGAGGCCGAAGATGGCCAGTTGGTTCTGAAGGGTAGGGAGAAGCTCATGTGATCAATAGCCTGAAAGCGCAGCCAGAGGTTTCGAAGGTTCAGCGCCAGCTGAGGCTCGACCAGCTTTCTGGTGCAAAGCCTGAGCCTGAGCTCCATGCAAACAGGCTGACACACGACGGAGAGGGTGGAGCTAGGAACCTGCCCCTGAGGGAGGGAGGGAGAGAGAGAGAGAGAGAGAGAGAGAGAGAGAGAGAGAGAGAGAGAGAGAGAGAGAGAGAGAGAGAGAGAGAGAGAGAGAGAGAGAGAGGGAATTTTTTTTTTTTTTTTTTTTTTTTTTTTTTTTTTTTTTTTTTTTTTTTTTTTTTTTTTTTTTTTTTTTTTTTTTTTTTTTTTTTTTTTTTTTTTTTTTTTTTTTTTTTTTTTTTTTTTTTTTTT
>WELB01000141.1:289748-316157 GCA_009602725.1 Spirogloea muscicola
GCTGCCCGTGAAGACAGGAGGCGCTTGGTAGGGGAGGACGAGCTCGGCTCCCGCCGGGGTAGAGGAGGCCGGGGCGCCCGAGGCCGCCGCCGCGGGGCTTGAAGCGTCGGGAGGAGCAGCTGTCGCTGGCGCAGGCACGGGGAACTGCTGCCCAGCCGAGGGTGACCGGGGGAACTCGGCAGCGGCGAGGCAACCAGAGGGGCGGGGGCAGGGTCTGGCGCGGCCTTGAGCGTGGCGCCCGAAGAAGCCCCGGGGCCTGGCGCGGCCATGAGCTCGTCGGCGCCAGCTCGCCAGCCGGCGGCAGCGGGGGGCGAAAGGACCGCCGCCGCCGCCGCGGCGGCGGCGGCGGCGGCGCGGGGGGCAAGCGCGGGCGCGCCAACGGTCGGGTTGGGGATTGAAAAAAGGCAAAAACGGGCGTTACCCACTGCGGCCACGCCGCCTTTGCCGTCGATGCTGGCATCCGACGGCGAGGAAGCACGTGGGAGCAGCGGGGGGGGAGGGCCCCTTGCTGGCCGCTAGTTGGTGAGCATCGACGGGTGCTATGTCGTCTGCTTCTCTGTCGTCGATGCAAGGCATCGGACGGCACAGAAGGGGGTTGGTTGCGCTTTTACCAGCCGCTTCCTTGGACGGGAGGGGGTGTGGGGCGGTGTGGCCGCCGCCACGCGGCGCCCGCGGACGAGCTGCCGTGCGACCGGGCGCCGTGCGACGCTAAAGCGACTGCCGGGCGACCGCCGCGCGACGCTTTCTCCCCTGATGACTCGCTCGCTCGCTTCCCGGCCAGGCTTGTCCGCCTGCCCCCCGCGATTGAAATTGACCGCTTGTGTACCAGCAGCTTAGCGCTTGTGCCCGGCAGCTTAGAGGGGCTCGCATTAGACGACTGATTTGCCACAAGAAACCCCAGCCCCCCTTCTCAACAACTTCCGGCGCAGCCTTGCTGCGTGACTGCCCTCCATTCCCCACCCCATCCCTCCCGCGCTTCGTACCCTAGCCGCCGTCGCCGCCGCCGCCGCCCGCCGCCGCCGCCGTCACCCGTCGCCGCCGCCGCCGCCGCCGCCGCCGCCGCCGCTCTGCGCTCGCCGCCGCCGGCACGCACCTCGCCTTCCTGCCTCGCACCCGTCGTTGCCACTGCAGCGCACGTTGAGGAACCAACCCCCGCGTGCCAAAGTGAGTCATGCAACCCGCTGCTCTGCCGGATGGTCGGGCGTCTGTGTGCTTCTGACATATGGCAGTCGAGGACTGTCTGAGGGTGTGATGACCCCGCCGCTTCGCTTCGGTGGTCTTTGACTCCATGTGCACACCTTTGGCACTGTGCGCTGCTATTGCTTAGAGCGCATAGCAAGTTGCTGTGCTGTTAGGTGCCAGGAGCAGGTGTACCTCATAGTCTAATTTCAGGATACTTCGCATAGATACTCTTACTAGCAAGCGCAAAGCTTTTTCTACGGACGTCGTGGCTAATCTCTAGCCTGGTTCAACAGCGTCAGATTGTCATAAGAAACATCATTGTGATCAGAAACAGTACCTACTTTGGCCTTGTTACGAGCCCTCAGCTTGAGCAGTTGCGCGTCGTCTATGTATTGTTTCTTGTCATGTACCAATCTTAATGTCTGACATGCATGAGGCCTCGTGGTTTGACTAGACATTTGTGCATTTCGACATGTATAAGTGGCTTCGTCATGCCCTCTGACTGTCTTGCCCTGCCTTATAATCTTCAACAACAGGCACTGAATGACATAATGGAGTCAGCATCAAGCGAAAAGGACTCTAGTAGCAGTAGTTCCATGCAGTACGAGCTGCCTCTTGGGTACGTCATTGAGGACGTACGCCCTGACGGAGGAGTAGACATCTTCCGTTCGGCTGCTTACAGCAACGTAAGCTATCCTTACACCCCTGTGCATGTATGTCGTTCGAGTGATAAGTTGATCAGCTGCTAAATAATCAGTTCTAAGTGACGTGAAGAAGCATTAGAAGCAGCTGTTGTAGGCGTCTCACTTGAGGTGGTCATGTAGTAAAGTATCTGATGTCGTTGCATGATGCTCGTGCTCATGAGTCAGTGTCAAGACTTGCCACTGGTGACAGTAGACAAGCTATTTTGCACTCCTGTGTGGTGGAAAGTTTCCTTGGGCGTGGGTGGTCGTGTTGCACGATGCTTTGTCTGCACAATCATAGTCAGGAGAAGCTGAGTGGCAAAGGAGCCTTATTTATTTTCTTACTAACAATGTGTCTTCATTCACTTGCAGTGCGTTCGCAAGCCATCCTGATATTCAGCTAGTGGTGTACAACTTATTGCTCACGTGCCGAGGGCATACCTAGGCGGCCCACCTCCCACACCTGTGGGGTCCTCCATTTGCTGCCTCAGACATGGGGATCCTGTCACAGCAGGATGTGGAGGGGGGCGCTGCTCATGCGCCATGCTCGCTGCCCTGCTTCGGCTTTGAGGGCTTTGAGAAGCGGTTGGAAGTGGAGTTTTCTCCTGCGCCCTTCTTGAGCAACAACAATAACAAGGCTGGCCTGCGGGCGCTGTCTCGCGCAGCCATTGATGGCTTCCTCGGG
Organism: Spirogloea muscicola; assembly: GCA_009602725.1. Lineage (NCBI taxonomy): Eukaryota > Viridiplantae > Streptophyta > Zygnematophyceae > Spirogloeales > Spirogloeaceae > Spirogloea > Spirogloea muscicola. The sequence continues at coordinate 292,299 of WELB01000141.1, forward strand.
GCTGCTGAATGCACCATCGTCTCGCAGCTTTCCAACGAGCTCATGGACTCGTATGTCCTTTCTGAGTCCAGCCTCTTCATCTACCCTCACCGGGTCATTGTCAAGACCTGCGGCACCACACGGCCTCTGCAGAGCATCCCATTGCTGCTGGAAAGTGCGGCGGACTTGGGCATGGCGCCCATGCGATGCAAGTATACACGCGGCTCCTTCCACTTTCCCGAGGCCCAGCCATATGGTGGCAATTTTGCAGAGGAGGTGAAGGTCCTGGAGGAGCATTTTGGCCACTTGGGGTCTGGTGGTCAATCATATGTGCTGGGGAACACACTTCAATTGCCCAACTGGCATGTGTATAAGGTCAGCGCTGAGCAGGCGGCAGGCTGCAAGCCCCTGTACACCTTGGAGATTTGCATGACCAAGCTGGACCGCAAAGTGGCCAGCCAGTTCTATCAGGGTGCAGGCTATGACTCCCCGGCGGCACTCACCAAGGCCTCGGGGATTAGGGATCTGCTCCCGCTATCGGACATCAATGACTATTGCTTCGAGCCCTGCGGGTACTCCATGAATTCGATCGAGCAGGCGTCTCATTCAACCATCCACATCACGCCTGAGGAAGCCTTTAGCTATGCTAGCTTCGAGACCCAGGGGTATGACGCGGAAAATGTGCAGCTGGGGGAACTTGTCAAGCAGGTGGCTGAAACTTTCAAGCCTGGCTGCTTCTCGGTGGCCTTGCATGCCACTGGCCTATTCAGTACCACAGTCAAGGGTGACTCCTGGGCCAAAGCTGTTCCTATTCCTGAGCCCTATGTGTGCAGTGGGACTAGCCGGCAAGATCTACCTTGTGGAAGTGCCTTGGTCTTTCACAATTTCAAGCTGCGCAAGTCAGTGGAAGCAGGGCAAGAGTGTGTGCCACTGTCTTTGGCCCCCCCAGAGCCACTGTCTATGAAGCCATTGCCACAGCCCACTGAGCCGTTTGGTAAGTCCATGGGATATTGCTGTGTGTGCATAAGTTGTGTATGAAGCCGCTGCTTCTTCCTGGCTTTGTGTTTGTTTCATATCTCCTGCTTGTTACTTGAGCAATTTGTTATCCTATTACCCGTCTATTCAATACGCCTTGCAGTCAGCCTCTACTAACCCCGTGTGTAAGCAATATGCAGTCCATATTTCTCATGTGACAGTCTCCTTTGTGGTCATGCGCTCTTTTCTTTTACATGTGCCTCAGCCTGTCATGCCACCTTTTGACTTATCCTTCGGGCCACACTTACCTTGTCATTGATGGTCTTGTTGCCTTTGCAGGTAAAGCCAAGTTTGATGCGATTGGCTCAACCGTGACTGACATGGACTCGTACATTCGAGCTGTTGTGAAATCTACCAAGTCTGAGGATGCATTCTACGTGCTGGACATTGGCCTGCTGGTTCGCCTTTATCACCAGTGGCAGGAGGCCCTGCCGCGTGTGCAGCCCTTCTACGCTGTCAAGTGCAACCAGGATGCTACGCTCCTTGCCGTCCTAGCATCGCTGGGTGCCGGTTTTGATGTTGCCAGCAAGGCAGAGATGGCAGCTGTGATGGCTTTGGGTGTACAGCAGGGCAACATCATTTACGCCAATCCCTGCAAGCTCCCCTCCCACATCGAGGAGGCGCGGGATAGGGGCATCCGTCTGACAACATTTGACAGCGAGGACGAGCTTTACAAGCTGAAGAAGATCTACCCGGACGCCCGCGTTGTGCTGCGCCTGCGGGCTGACGACCTGAATGCACGCTGTCCCCTGGGGACAAAGTACGGGGCGAACATGGACGAATGCGAGCGGCTCCTCGCCGTGGCAGCCTCTCTGGGCCTGCATGTTGCTGGGGTCGCCTTTCATGTCGGCTCGGGAGCATCTGACGGTCGCTCGTATTTTGACGCCATCGCTGCTGCCAAGGACATCTTTGACATGGCAGAAAGCATGGGTCTCCCCAAGATGACCATTTTGGACATTGGCGGAGGCTTCACTTCAGCTGGCGGCCATGGAGCAAGCTTTGAGAACGCCGCCGCTGCTATAAATGAAGCACTTGAGAAGTTCTTCCCTGAAGATCTGGGAGTCAAGGTGAGCAAGTCAGCAATGTTTGCATATAGTGGCTTTGTGGACGTGTCGAAATGTATTATGGTGATTAGCTTTCTCAGCACTGTTGTTAAGAAAGCACGTTGCCTGGCCTTTGCAGGTGATTGCAGAGCCAGGCCGTTTCTTCACTGAGGCACCAGTTACTTTGGCAACGCAAGTCTTCGGTCGCCGCATGCGGGGCAGGTCTCATGCTCGTTGCGCAGAATATTGGATAAACGATGGCATTTATGGCTCGATGAACTGTCTGCTCTACGACCATGCAGAGCTGACAGTCAGGCCCCTGCAGTGTGCTGCCGCACCATTGGCTGCTCCTGCACCAACTATCAAGTCCACCATCTTCGGGCCAACATGCGACGGCCTTGATACGGTGCTGCGCGATGTGTGGTTGCCGCAGCTTGAGTGCGGCGACTGGCTTGTTTTTCCTCGAATGGGCGCATATACGAAGGCCGCCGGATCAAGCTTCAACGGCTTTGACACGGCCAACATTCGCACCCTCTACATCTACTCTGAGGAGCAGGGCGGTGACGACGAGGCAGGAGAATCGTTTGAGTCAGACGGCGAGGGGACCACAGATGACGACGATGACCGTCATGCAGGGAGTGACGATGCAGACTCTTCTGATTCGTCGCATGCCGTGGGTTTATCTGCTCACCACGCTGGCAGCAGCAGCGAGGACGATGAGGATGCATATGACCTGCCTTAGCTTAGTTCAGGCTTAGGCTCTTCGTGCACCTGTCCTGCTAGGTGCTCTTTAGGGGCCACTCTTTCTAGCCTAGTTGCATGTCTGGCTTTCAAAATCTGGTGCTAGCTCCCCTGCCCCTGCCCTAGGGTGGGAAGCTTGCATGTCTGCATGCATGAGAAACGAATTTTACACATTTTTGCAACATGCCAGTGCATAACCGCACGTGATTGCTGGCAATGTATCTGGCATTGCACTGCGGGGCTTTGACATCTTCCATTGGAGTCAATTGGGAGTCCGGCAGATCTGTTTATGCTCATCTCACTCATAATGTGAAAATGATAATCCTGTCTTATTTGTAAGCTTTGCAGTCAGATAAATGCACTAGTGTGTTGTGGACCCACCTGCAATGAGCACCTATACCACCCACCCATACAGCTCTATGCAGCATAGTTTTCTGTTACATATATCAGTCCACTGTCTAAAGCTCACTGTTGATGATCTGAATGACCACGCAAATTTGTGAAGCCATACAGGCTTGAAAGGCATTGCCTTTGAGGCTCCGCAGCTGTACAACTTATTGTCATTGGGCTCCTAGAAGAGAATAAATGAAATGAATCGCCTTGTAACAATTAAAGACTGGTGGGTGCAGGCACTACATAATATGCTTAGATTTCACGCAGCAACATTCTAACCCGGTGCCTAAGTTGGCAAGGGAGCGGCTAAGGGCAAGGTTCATGGACATGTGGCAGTGATCAGTTGGCGACCTGAAATATTTCCGCCAGGAGGTCATTGACTGTGGTCATGGGGCCGTCATCCTGTGAACATGCAACGTATGGTCAGGATCGAGCACAGTGGTCGCCCTGTGCAGCTCGAGCCCTTAAACCCTCAGTCCCATCTAAAGCAGCGCATGAGGGCTCATTCGAGGCACACAGGCTTGGTTACATTCAGGGGAAAGTCAGCAAGTGTAGCTGCAGAGAGCTCGGGTCCAGCACACGAAGCAAATTAGCAAAACAAAGGCACGCCTGAGCTCGGGCATCGCCAACGACGTGTACCATACCAGGATGACAATATCAAAGGAGGCCACATAGGTGTCGAACCACTTGTTGACATTGTCATTCCTGCATCGAAGGAGACAGAATGGCCCTTGCTTGAGTCCACAGCAGCAGCGCAGCGACAAATAACAGCGCTGGCAAGTTCACAAGCAAATTCTCAGCATGTTGTTGAGGAGCTGCTTTAACGATGCCTGGCACACGTAGAAGATCTGCAAGTTCTCTGGCTACACATGTCCTGCTAGTACTTAAGCTACTTTTGTGTAAGTCATGGGCTTAGATTAGACATGCTTGATGGCAGGAGAGTGTAGGGACGTGAAGGATGATCTCACAGGAAGCCAACTGTGATGCGGTTCTCGCATGGCATGCCATTGGACATGCCCAGGTCGCCGAGGTGGTCCCCAAGAAGCAGGACATTGGTCCGCCCCTTGACAATGGCATAGCCCGTGTCATCGATGTCGGTCCCCGCCCCATCGTCACAGCTGTCTCCCTCCTCGCCAGGGAGTGGCGCTGCCAGCTCAAGCGCGTGCTCGTTCTTGTTGAGCACGTGAATGATCCGCCCTGCAAGTCAACAAGCCTCATCCATAAACATCAGATGACATCTCTCAGGGCTTTGAATTCGATATTTATTAGACTCAAGCTACGGCATGTCATCATAGACTTCTGGTGCATGCAAGAATCGAGTGCTCGAAGATTTAATCACTGCTCCTTGACTTAGTACTGTCAAGCTTGTTAAGGAAATGGCGAATTCCTTGTGGACATAGTCAAGAGGCTGAAATGTAGCAGCTTGCATCAAGGTCGGCAGCCGCTTCTAACAGACCTCTGAAGGTGGTCAAGTTGCCAGCATCATCGAAAACCATGCGATTTGAGACTACGCGGATGTTGGAAAATGTGCGGTGCAACTTCTGCCGCACCACCTGCGGGGCCGCTTTACATGTACAAACTGAGAAAGATTCTGGAGCAGCATGCCCAAGCAGGCAGAGCAGAAAGTCTGCACACTTTGCATGCCATTGCTGCTGGCAGCTCTGCAGATTTGTAGTCCAGGAAGGAGCTGCAGAGAATCTGCTGCTCAGCATGTAGACTTGAGCCCTGAATCTGAAAACCCATTATCCCTAACCACAAAGATGGTGAAGCCTGAGGCGCACCTCTTCGATGACGTCAGCGAGCCCAGCTGAGAATATGAGCAGCGGCACATCCCATGCCTGAAGCAGCCGCAAATTTGGGGCTTGAGTAGCAATTCCTGTCAGGAGCAATTGAACGCTGCACGTGTGACTGCTGGCGACCCTAAGCTCCACACACAGCTGGCTAAAATGAGAAATCTATGGACTTAGATAGACACAACACACTGCTTTTACTGCTTGACTAAGTTGACTGATCAAAACAGCTTGAGTCAGCTTGCATGAAGCAAAAGCTCCATTGAGCAGTGGTCGAAGTAGTCAGAACCGCAAGGGCCTCAAAGAGGGCGACACAGTCGTCCCGGAACGCGATGTTGCTGCCGGCCACGGAGCGCTCAATGGCCGCCCGTGTCAGGCCGCCCTCGAGCAGCACTGCGTGGCAGGCCGACCACCTACATCCACCGAAGGCCAGGCGCAGAGCAGACACGTGAGCCCAAAAGACTGAAAGCAATCTCAGATCCTAACTCACTCTCTTAGCTCCAAACCTGCGCTAAACCTTGACTCATCTTAGGTATCTCTCTAGGTAACTCTTGTACTTGCTGGTCTAGGATGAGCTATTAAAGTGGGGCTGCTCTGAATACAATCAATAGATTGCTTACAGATCCTAAGCAGTCGTACTGCTTAGCTAATCTCTAAAATGGTCTGCAATCAGGGCTTACTGGTGAAAGAGTGCAGAGCTCACCACTCGTCCATGAGCCGGAACTTCTCCGCAAACGGGATGGCGGGGTCGACCTCCATGGGGTAGTACTTCTCGTTCAGCTCGCGCCGCCGGTCGTTGTAGCGCGCATCGCCCTGGTCGACCAGGGCATGGCTGCCTGGCAAGACAGCGGCGACGCGCGCGCTTGCGGTTGAGCTCCCTCGGAGAAGCAACTACAGGGCGGCTCTCGGGCAGCTTATCAACGGCCAAAGCAGGACCTGCTTTACACTTCGTGCAGCCTGAGCTCACACGCTGTGGCGTGTTATCAAGCTGGCAACTGAGTACAATAAGAGACTGACGTTTCAAGTCACACCCGTTGGACACAATTGTACACAGATTCAGCGGTCGTTTCTTCTGTAGAGGGTGTCATAAGGTGCTCAAGGAGCTAGTTGGGCTGCCTGAGAAGGAGACTTGGGGTCGCAAGAACTCACTCTGGCCGCGCCGGCCGCCGACCATGAACTTGGTCAGCGTCATGTCGAAGTCGGCGACCACCTGGCAAGGCGGGCGCGGGATGGGCTCTCAGTGGGTGCCGGGCAACGGCCGCTCCAGTCCAGCAGCACCACGGCGTGACTGGTGGACCAGCCAGCTGCTGCCTCCGCTCGTCCGGCGCTCGTCTGGGGGATTAGGATTTAAGGTTTAGGATGTAGACCTTCAAGATCTAGGGGTTAGGTTGCATGTATTGGAGTCAAGGCTACAATCTAGGGGTTAGGTCATATGGTTCAGAGTCAGGATTCTAGGGTTTGTGTTCTAGGGTTTGGGATTAGGGGTTAGGATTTCAGGGGTTTAGGGATCGCGGCGAGGTGATGTCTGTGCCGGGGTGTGACGCCTGAGCCATGATGCATGTACTGGATAGCATGCCCGGTGACCCAGACCCGCCTGCAGCTTGGCGACGCCGGCGCGCCGGAAGGCCGCCTTCTTGCGCTCCAGCGCCGCGGGGTCGCCGACGACCACGCCGCCGGGCCGCCGCGACGCCAGATCGGAAGAGCGTCGTGTAAAAAAAAAAAAAAAAAAAAAAAAAAANGGCGGCGGCGGCGGCGCGCGCGAGGCGCGACGGCGGGGGCGGGGGCGGCATCGCCATGGATCCCCGGCCGGTCACGGCGAGCGCTGACAGCGGTGGCTGCCGTTTGTGCCCGCCGTTAAATGGCGTCGCTGCCATTCCACTCCTTCCTCCGCTTCTCGGCCACATTCTTCTCCTCGCCGCCGCCGCCGCCGCCGCCGCCGCCGCCGCATTGGGCGGCGGCGGCTCGGCCGCGGGACCTGCGGCCTCCGGCGGCGGCGGCCAAGGCCTGACTCGCGCCGGCCGCCTCTCCCGGACTCTCCGGGGGTCTCCCGGCCTGCGGGAGCGCCCGGAAGACTAGCCGGGGGCCATGGAAGCCGCGGGCGCGACGGCGGACGTGCGCGCCGACGGCGAGCCCGCGACGGCCACCCTCGGCCCGCGGGGCGTCCTGCGGCTCAGCGGCGGCCGGCGGCCGCCCGCCGAGATCAATCTGCAGGTGCGCTGATCACAGCGCTGCCACCTCTGCCTGTCGGCCACACCGACCGGGAAGCAATGTGCATCCGGGACGTTGCCTCTACGGCCTGCTTCACCTTGCGAAAGACAGCGTCAAACTGCGTGGCTGCGAGTCTTGAGACGAGGTTCAAGCCTCAGCTCATGCAGCTGGCTCCTTGGCCATGGAGATGGAGCAGGAGGACGCCCTGGGGTTCAAGCTCGAGAAGGCGTCCTTGAGCTTGACGCTGTTCCGGCTGGAGAGGCGGGGCTGCTTTGGCGGGCAGAGGAGAGTACGCCGGGACCTCCTGCTCGAGTTTGACAGTGCCGCGGCCGCCACTGACTTCTGCGCCCAAGTGGAGAGCGTTTTCGAACGCTTTGGTGAGATCACTCAGCCTTCATTGCAGCTTTGATTGCAGGCGAGAATTGCTGAAAGTCGTTGTAGGCACAGGCTCACTACAGTACTCTGTGAGGTAATCCCGCTGCATTGGTTTAGATGCTGTGGCATTTCATACTGATGATTGCGGCTGATATGGAGGTCACATAGGCCTTCATGCACTCACTATAAGAACCTTAAGATCACCTTGAGGTGACGCATACTGTGCTGCAGATAGGTAGCTTATATCTCTGCTTATACACAATTGTGTGCGTCATGACAATAGGACAGGAAGTCATAGGTCTGACAGATATCCTTCTGTTACACTGCGTCAGGGCGTCCAAAGCGCTTGTATGTGATACTCAACCCAAAGGGTGGTCAGGGCAAGGCGAGACAAATCTTCAAGAAGGACGTGGAGCCACTCTTCCAAGCTGCCAATATCGACTACAGTATACAAGGCATTGCATCTCCCCTAAGCACTTACCTTGACACGATTGCTTGCCTTGTGAGATAGCTATACTTTTTTTAACTATCATCATAGCCATCTTACTGTAGATCAGGTAAGTAGTAATGGCAGAAGGTTAGATAGCCAAAAGTCCCCAGGTATTGCAAATCAGGAGCTGTCTATCTCTTGCACATCCTACTTCTACTCCTGAAGTCTTATCCGGGGGTTCACTGAGCAGCAGTATGCTTGATGCAGAGACGCAGTACCACAGGCATGCCAAGGAGCTGGCAGAAGAGCTTGAGGTAGAGGTTTATGATGGGATTGTGTGCGTCAGTGGCGATGGCATTCCGGTGGAGGTCTGTATGACATTATAACTGGGGCATATTTCACATTTACTGGAGAGCTGAATTGACTGTGTTTGCATAATGGTTTGAAAGTCCCCCATTGCTATTCGAATATTCATTGCAGTGACTGCCACTGTCATAAAACGTATTATATACAAAGAACGCGTGATACTGGAGGTGCAGGTTGTCAATGGTCTGCTTCAAAGAAGTGATTGGGAAAGGGCAATCAAGATCCCCATAGGGCACATTCCTGCAGGCAAGGCCGTTCTCCGCAGCAATTATAAGATTTTCCAGATTGAGGCAATTGCATTCGTTCATTGAAGTTTGGCACTTAGGCTGCTTCTCTGCTGGCCTGCACATGCGCTGCACTACAAAGCTGTATTCCCTACTACAATGTACATTCGTTTGCATGTCTCATGGCAGGCAGAAGTGCAATAACCTTGCTTGCTGATGGTTCTGAGCTCGTGAGGTCTGAGCTCTGAGGTCTGCGACCTGAGCTCTGAGCTTGTGCCAGTCCTCCGACATGGGGCATGCTGTGGGCAGGTTCCGGCAACGGCTTGGCTAAGTCTGCCTGTCACTTAAGTGATGAGCAGTGCACACCAGGCAATGCTGCGCTCCTGGTCATAAGAGGTACGTGCTTCCTAGCACTTCTAGATGCTTTCAAGCACGTTACCTGCTAGATCTCAGCAGCCATACTGTCTCAACAGCCACACGATAAACATTGTTCGCTGTTAGCAAGCCACTTGCTTGGACCTAGGAATTACAGACAACTACATGATTACTGAGCCATTGCAGCATATCATTCTTACAACAGGCAATACAAGAAATATGGATGTGGCCACTGTTTCTCAAGGGGACATCAACTTTCGGAGTATTCTCAATATCACATGGGGTATGTAGTGGGCTGCCTTAAGCTTGCAGGCAATCCCAGATTGAAAGAATCTCAGTAAAGGGTTTACAGAGGCTGTGAGTTTCATTGCTCCTGAAGTCGTCTGACAAGCTTACCAAAATAACACTGACTCAAATGAGGATGCTGCAGGTTTGACGAGCGATGTTGATGTGGAGTCTGAGAAGTATCGATGGATGGGGGGCTTCCGCCTGACATTTCAAGCTATCATCCGAATCCTGTTTCTCAGGCGATACCGTGGTACCTTTACTTATATTCCAGCTGAAGATGCACGTGCAACAGAAGAAGTACGAGTTGACATACCCTCAAGCCAAGGTCCGCATTGCATCTTCCTTCCAGTCGGATTCTATGCAGCTTCAAATTTGCAGCTGTACACTACATCCTTCACCAGTTGCAACACCGTTGAGCCTGAGGGCTTCTGTACTAGGGCCTTGGCAGGTGTGCTACGGGAGAGCCTGCTGGCAGGAGATAGCGATCCCGTTCGATCTGATTCAGCTCGAAGTCTTGGTCTGGACACAGACACAAGTCTCGCAGCAGAAGAGGGCGGCCAGTGGAAGACCATAGGCGGCACTTTTGTCCTGGTCTGGTTGCAGAATACACAGTGGGCAGCAACAGACATGCGAGCAGCTCCCAATGCAGAGGTCTGCACACTCACTGCGGTGCAGAAAGAGCAACCAGTTACTAAGTTCTGGCTGCATAGCCAAGCTGGAGCAGCATACTTTGAAATCCTTAACAAGTGATGAAATAGCATGTTTTAGCAAATCAAGATAAAGCAGGGAGAGTTCTCCGAATCCCATGCAGATAACATATCAATTCTGATTGTTGGTTGATTGCAGTTGTCAGATGGATGCCTTGATGTATTGATTGTACAAGACTGTAGCAGGCTACAGCTGCTTAAACTTTTCTTGAAGATTGAGGCAGGAGACCATGTGAAGTCCAAGTTTGTGCAGTATTTCAAGGTGAGTCAGCAATTACTTTTCTCACTTGCCACATTGTCCTGATTGTCTGGTGCTGCACTAGAATGGACTTCGCTTCTCTTAATGAGAAGTTGCACCATGTGCAAGCATGTCGTATCATGTACTCACATCCATTGTGTTATCTGTACCAGATTCGTGAGGCCAAGTTCCTGCCAGGCAACAGGCTGGGGAGCAGTGGGCACGGAGGGTACATCTCTGTTGATGGCGAAGTTGTGGCGCGGGGGGAGGGCCTGGCGCCCCACCTGCGCGACTTGATGGAGTACTCAGTGCCGCTGCAGGTCACTGTCAACCAGGGGGTTGCAGCAGTTTTCTGCTCAAACTGAGCTGCTGCCCCTTCTATGTTGCTGTTAATGTGTTTCCAGACTGTGATGTGCGATAGGTGGGGTACAGCAGTCGCCATCAAGGTCGCTCTGATCCACCTTTGCACTGCGGACTGTACAAGCTGTAGAAGCTGCTCACATGGGGTCCTCTAGATTGTCTGTCACGTGAAAGTGGGTGGAGCATTCAAAAAGGGCAGACTTGTGGTACATCTTTAGTTGACTTATTGTCAGAGTGTCAGAGCCATTTACCAATCCCTCAATCAAAGGCTTGGTTGGTGGTAAAGTGGCTGTGCTCCTCAGCTGGAGCAGATGAGAGAATGTAGGCTACCTAGGCTCCTTGGATTTGGAAAAGTAGCAAACAATTTAGAAGAGTAAATCAACTGGGAACGGTCGATCTGGAACGAGCAAAGCAGAGGAGAAAAGCCGGCTGCTGTGAGAGTCCCTTGGGAAGCTTTTGCCCCGAGAAGCGAGGCCTGGGGTGATCACCCCCATGCGAATCAAGCCCTAGTCCCAAGAGCAGCCAGCGCGAGTGCGACAGCCTAAGGCCAGTGTTTTGGATGGCGTGCTTATCAGTGGAAGCATGCGAATGCCAGTGCTTATGCTTGAGCTGCTTATACCAACGAAGAGGTGGAGGGTCCAAGGCAGGAGGGTGGTTCAGGACGGCAGCTATTGGCTTGTGGGACAAGGGAGTGGGACTGCAGACATGAAGCTTCTTATTTCTTGCTTACTTACAAGTATCTATGATCCTCTTCACAACTTGCCAATGTTCTCAACCAGGACACTGTCCAAATTGAGCAACCACTCCCACTGCTGCAGATCACCCCACAAGCGAGGAATTCGCGGCCCTTGCCATCAACGTCCACGGTGCTTATGGCAGCGGCTGGCTGGATCTCCTCCTGCGGCTTGCCCGGCAGGCCATCGAGCGGCGGCCGGGTGCCTGGCCCGCCAGGGGGGGCTACCCGGCTTCAACGCGGCCGGCTCCCTGGCCCAAGTCTTCCGGATGCGGCTCTCCGCGTCCCTTCCGCTTGAATTGGCCTCGCTTCAATTTCATGCGCACCGCACGCCTTCTGTCTCTTCAACGCTCCCTCGCTCATGCCGTCCAGTCGCACGCGGGCCTGCTATCGTTGCTGCTTTGGGTCTCGTCTGCCTGCATCTTTTCCAGCTTTGAGCTACTCTGACCTGATGTTGCTCACCGGCGGGTATTGAGCTTCCTGTGGTTCCGTCGTATCTAGTTGCCTAGATGCCTAGCTGTGTATTTCCCTTCTTTCCGGCACCTGTTGTGGCTCTTTGGTTTTTTGTCCGTTCTTTTTTGGCTGGCTTCTGCCAGCTCCTCTTTTCAAGAGAGAAGGCGCGCGGGGCGCATGAATTGAAAGGGAGGCCAATTCAAGCCAATACATTGTTCAGGCAGAGTCGAGTGCAGACTAAACAATGCTACATAATACGGAGACCTAATCTAAGGTACAAGAAGAAAGTGCTCGCCCATTGAGAATAGGGGCTGGAACAACCAGCCCGAAAAAGAATGAACAGAGTACGAGAAGGGGGCCAGGGGAAGCGCTAAGTAACAGAAACAAAGCAGCTACGAGACACTCAGTAACCCCTGCTAAGCAGCCGCAGATCAGAGATGCTGGGCTCCTGGAAGTGGGTCCCCTGGCCAGAGCCAGAGGCAGCAGCGAGGGCTCTGCCGGCACGAAGGTGCAGCGCCCGGGCCTTTTCTAAGGTGAGTGTCTCGTAGCAGCTTTTTTCTGTTACTTAGCGCTTCCCCTGGCCCCCTTCTCGTACTCTGTTCATTCTTTTTCGGGCTGGTTGTTCCAGCCCCTATTCTCAATGGGCGAGCACTTTCTTCTTTTTCTAAGGGCGAGCTCCTCTCTTCCAGTACCTGAGCTACCTACGGAGGAAATACTTGTCATTATGACGAAATCCTAGTGGGGGCGGCTGTAGCCTGGTACGGACCTAGTCGGCCGAGAGCGTCTGTAAGGGCCACGTCAGGCGGGCCTCCCACGCGCGCGCCGCCGTCAGCTTCGCCTTGTCTCGCCGCTGCTGCCGGCGCCGTTTGGCGTGCATGCATTACTGGGTTCAATCGGAAAAGAAAGCCTACTTTGATGTTTGCCGCGTGGTGGCTCGCTAATTCGAGATACACCCAAGTCCAGCAGTGCTGGAATGGTTGGGCCAGGGAACGACTTCGGGCATGACAGTGGACGCGTCGACCGTGGCCGTGCCTCGAGGCGCCCCCGCAAAGTGGTACGGGTCGTGTTCCTAGCCTTCGCCTCCCCAGGCTCAACCCTACTGCATCCATTCGAGGTGGTATCTGCGAGGCATTGGCTTCTGTATCATGGATTGTTGGTAGCCCCCCCTAAGGGCCACGGCACCTGCATGCCCGCAGCTTCCCGCCCGCCGGCCCGCCTCAAAGCTTCTTCCCCAAAGCTCCCCAGGAGGTTGTGATTTCCAGGACCAGGCCAGGCCCCCGCTGCGCCACGCCACCATCCGTCACCTGCGCGGCGTCCGCGGCGCTCTCTGCGGCGCTGCGGCGGCGGCGTCGGCTGCGAGCGGGCTCCCCTGAGCCGCGGCCGCGGCGGCGGCGGCGGCGGCGGCGGCGGCGGTCTTGGCGGTACTCGTCTGCCGCTAGAGGGTGGCCTGAGCGCAGCTCACGAACGCCGGGCGCAGCTTCGTCTCGCGGCGCAGCCCGCTGCGGCGTCGAGGCGAGCGGCGTGCGCGTGTGGCTCAAGCGAGGAGGAGGCGGCAGAAGGCGCGCGGGCTACCAGCCGGCCGTCTTGGCTGCCATGTTGATTGACAGCTTCCGCGTGGAGTCGCCGGCTGTGGTGTACACCGATGACGCCATCCGGAGCTCGTACGCTTATCAGTCGACGGAGCTGGTCCACCAGATCGGCGACGGCAAGTCCGAGTGGGTGGTGCGGCCGACCACGACGGCGTATGAATTCTGCACCAGCCGCAGGGTTCCGAGGCTCGGGTGAGCAACCAGAGCTTTCTGGTCAGTCGAGGCAGGCTGGCCGGCGTCCTGCCACCTTATGCCGCGCCGTGCCTGTCGGCCAAGCTTGCGCGTCGGGTCTTGGCTGGCGCCGTGCCGACACTGCGCAGGTGTCGCCTTCGCGCACTCATTGATGGTGACAGCGTTGCCACTTGTCCTGCAGGGTCATGCTGGTCGGGTGGGGCGGCAACAACGGCTCCACGCTCACCGCGGGCGTTATTGCCAACCGAGAGTGAGTGTATACAGTTGCTTTGAGAAGCTGGCAAATCGTTTCATGCAGATGGAGTGGACATCCCCCAGTCCCTCTCTTATAATAGCAAGTAAAACATTGGCAGCTACCAACTTGTTATTGCTGTCCATCAGCTTCCTCACATGCTTTCTGTCAGGGGGATTTCCTGGGTTAACAAGGATGGTGTCAAGCGAGCAAACTACTACGGCTCCCTCACGCAAGCATCCACCTGCCGCATTGGCTCAATAGAGGGCGAGGAGGTTCACGTCCCATTTAAGAGCCTTCTGCCAATGGTAAGGGATTGGTCGCACCAGTGGTGTGCTTCATATTCGTATGTTGAAGCAGCGTTTCTGACTTTGGCAAGCCGCTTGTTTCGACTTATTCTTCAATTAGTCCATTATTATTCAATCACTGATTAGGAGTTTTTGAGCGTCAGGTGGACCCCAATAAGATTGTTTTCGGGGGGTGGGATATATCCAACATGAATCTGGCCGATGCCATGGGCAGAGCAAAGGTGCTGGAGATGGACCTCCAGAAGCAGCTCCGGCCATACATGAAGGACATGGTCCCTCTGCCCGGCATCTACGACCCCGACTTCATTGCTGCCAATCAGGAGCTTAGGGCAAACAACGTCATAAAAGGAACCAAGCTTCAGATGATTGACAAGGTCATACAGGATATCAGGTTCGACCTCTATTTTTGACACTAGGTTTGCAGCTACAGAAAGTCTGCGATGGCAGAAACTTATCTGAATCTTGACGACTCACCCTCCCTTGCTGATTCTGCTCTGTGGATAGGAACTTTAAGGAGACGACAAAGGTGGACAGTGTAGTTGTCTTATGGTCGGCCAACACAGAGCGATATAGCGACGTCATTGTTGGACTCAATGACACGTATGAGAACCTTATGGCATCCATCGAAAGAGAGGAACCAGAGATCTCCCCGTCCACTCTATATGCCCTTGCCTGTGTCCACGAGCGAGTCCCCTTCATCAATGGCAGCCCTCAGAATACCTTCGTGCCAGGTGTCATTGAGTATGCTGTCAAGCAGAACAGCCTCATAGCCGGTGATGACTTCAAGAGTGGGCAGACCAAGATGAAGTCAGTGCTTGTTGACTTTCTCGTGGGAGCTGGCATCAAGGTCTGCATCTCACTCCCTGTTGCCTGGTGATGTGAGGCGATTGATATGATGCCTTGCATGGGACTTCTTGCTGCAACAGCATGCTATGATAAGTTTGCAGGACTAGAACCACAATTTTGCTGTTTGACTTCATCGACCAAAGCACCTCTGACAACATCTTCTGGCATTGAGGCTGTGCCACCACAGATATCAACCCTTTGTTTTCTCTGATGTGCAGCCAATGTCAATTGTGAGCTACAACCACCTCGGAAATAATGACGGGATGAACCTTTCAGCCCCTCAGACCTTCCGATCAAAGGAGATATCTAAGAGCAATGTGGTAGATGACATGGTCGGAAGCAACTCCATCCTTTACAAGTCAGGGGAGCATCCTGACCACGTAGTAGTCATCAAGGTAAGGCTTTTTCTGCAGTGTTAATAAGCTCAATCTCTCTAACTGCTCAATCAGAGTTGCAATTCACTTATGAGCTTCACTGTATTGCAAGAAAAGTCAATCTGTGCTCTGTGTTTGCAGTATGTCCCCTATGTCGGAGACAGCAAAAGGGCCATGGATGAATACATCTCAGAGATCTTCATGGGTGGCAAGAACACAATTGTATTGCACAACACTTGCGAAGACTCTCTGCTTGCTGCACCGCTTATCCTTGATCTTGTCATCCTGGCGGAGCTGTGCACACGCATCCAATTCAAAAAGGATGGAGAGGTTTGCCATTCGCTTTCCCAGCATTCCCTCTTGCAATGCCTTGTGAGACATCCATTGCAAGTACCTAACTTCTGTGTGCTTGCCTTGCAGCAGGCCAATCTTTAGGCCTGCTTGTGCTGCCTAATCAGATGATTGCCTGTAGCTTCCTAAAGCAGTTTAGAGATAGGCGTGACTCTTTGAAGCTGCATAGAAACACACAGGCATAACATTGAAATGGTCATCAGCTCTGCCCACGGGTTCTGAAGTCGCCCAGTACTATCAAATGGTGCACACGCGTTCTTTGGCAGTCAAGTGATGCCAGTCATGCAAGGGTGGTAAGGTTGCCTGAGATTATCTTACTACCTACCATTGCACAGGAGGAGCTTCACAACTTTCATCCAATTGCTGCCCTACTGAGCTACTTGAGCAAGGCGCCCATGGTAACTTTGCAAAGCACGGTGTAGACTGGTGGTTGACTTGATTTTGGCATGCTTGTCTGGGTCCATGCTGTACATGCGTTCTACTTGCATGAGGGATCTTACAAGCTTAAGGCTATTTTGCAGGTTCCACCAGGCACGCCGGTCATCAATGCACTGGCAAAGCAGCGGGCGATGCTGGAGAATTTGCTGAGGGCATGCGTTGGCCTGGCGCCTGAGAATAATATGCTGCTGGAGTACAAGTAGCATGCGGGACGGGCTTATTGTGTGACATACAGCTGACGCGTTAAGCAATCTGTAGGCCAGAGAATTGTGCACGACGCCCACCCATTACTTGGGCCTCCGGCGCTAGACATAGTGGATTAAGAGTAGTGGCACCTGGGCCAGGCTTGATCTGGTACAGACTCCGTCAGGCCTGCGCCAAGTCCAGCACGTCATGACCAATTTGTGGAGTCCTGTGCACTTGCAGCTAGATGCACTCCCCGTGCACGACCTCCCAGCTCTAGGTACATTGCTTAGATTCTTAGTGTAACAGAGTGCTGCTTTTGGCTGGCAGCCCGTGCAGGATGGTAATCTGGGAGTCGCAATTCGAGGACTTTGTCAGCACTTGTGGCTTGCTCAATTTCATAATAGAACACATTACTCCGAACTCTTCCAGAATGGCAGTATCTAAGCCTTTGTCGGTGAACTCGGTGTGTCACACGTCAGCCCTAGTGCAGATATACAGCAGCTCTCCTGTTGCTGACACGGTAGTACTAAGAGCGCCCTGTCTGCCTAGCCTGTGGCTCCCCTAACATATATACATACTAATGAACGTATGTATGCACGTGGCTGGCTTTTACAGCAGCTCTTTATATATCAGCAGCCGCATTCGTCACCTAACAGTTGCAGGCAGCCGTGCAGCATCCTCTCGCCGGCCTGCGCCGCCATCCCACTCGCGGCGGCGTCCGGCGGCGCGCGATGGCCGACGTGCGCTGCGCCGCCGCGGGCGAGGCGCACACGCTCGTCGTGACAGGTGAGACGATGCTCCGCCGCGCTCATCAGTGCTTCTCGGAGGCCCCGGCGGCACCTTGACGGTCGCCCCGCCGCTTGGCCTTTCGGCTGGCGGCCTTAGCTGGCCCTCCAGTGTGCGAAGACGAGAAGGCGGCGCGCGTGTCTCTCGCACTGGCCGCGCCGCAGACGGGGGCCGCCTGGCCGCCTGGGGCCGCGGCGGCTTTGGCCGCCTAGGCACTGGCGTCTCGGAGGACGCCGCGCTCCCGCGGCTCGTCGCCCTGCGGAGTCCAGCGCCAGAGAGCCGGCCGCCTGACGTCACTCCATTGCCACCAGGTGCGCATTCCCATGTCTTACTGCGCCAATTACACCAAGTTTGCATGCAGGTCCTGACGCTAAATTGATTGTCGTGATGTTCATAAACACTCAGGCGACAACCTCAAAGCTGCATTGCTAAGTGAGCCAGCAGATGGACCTGTAGGGGTTAGGGTTCGATGTTCAGGAGTTTAGGTTATAAGGTCTGGGATTTAGGGTTCAGGTGACTCGTGCACGTCGCGCGCAATAAGGCCTGACCGTCATCGGCCAGAGGGCTTGGTACAATCAGTGACAGCTGCTGGCGCGCTGAGCTCTGAAGGCAGGGTTGGAAGCTGCAGAGGAAGAGGAGGAGTGCGTCGTCGCTGCGGCCGCAGGCGCGTACCATGGCCTCGCTCTCACAGGCAAGCAGCCACCCCACCGAACACCAGCGCATGCTTAGCTTCTGTCAACCCACAGCACTGTCCTGTGCAATGACGGGTGAGACCAGCATCAGCTGTACCTCAACCGAAGTCGAACATGTTAAGCTCTGTACTCCATACTACCGACTGATTGACTTACTTGCGGCAGCTCGTGTCAGTGTGACAGTCTGTTTAATGATGATCCAGGACCTCTGCCGGCGTGCTTTGCAGGGCGAGGCACGGTGTGGACTTGGGGCTATGATGCCTGTATCCTGCAGTCTGGGAATACTGGTTAATTACATGCACTCAGTGCTCGATCAAGCTGCATATGGGCAGCTTTTATCCAGGCAATATTGCAAGCTTTTGTAACAGCAAATCAGTGATGTTTCAAGTCGGCTGAGATCTTGGTTAGCGAGTGAGCCAAAAGTCGACTTGACTTTCTGTCTCTTAAACAGCACCACAAGGTCAATAGATTACGTTGACCAACCTTGCTCTCGTTTGAATTGTCTGCAATCCACTTTGAGGGTACGCTTTATCCACCGGCAGGCATGCTTGCATTCCCAAGTCAATCCTTGATGTCAATGTCATGCAGATGGACAGCTCGGGCGTGGCGAGCAGGACTCGCCGTATTCCATACCCAATCAGGTGCACTTCAGAGAGGCAGGCCAAGACGTGCACATTGCGGCTGTGGCAGCGGGAGGTATGATGTCTATGGCCATCGACGCTGATGGCGGCCTCTGGTTATGGGGCCGCTGCCCTGCTCCTGTCCAAGCTTCACCCTTGGGAAGCCTGCTCTATCCGCACACAGGCGTGGAGGCAGAGAGTGCAGCCGACGACAGCAGTCGCATCGGCAGTGGGGCACAAACAGCAACTCCCTGTGACAATCAAGTGGCAATGTCATCACGCACCGATGCCAGCAGATAGCTTGTCGATGGCGTTGAGAAAATACTGATAGTCGAGGAGCTCCAGTCAATCACGATCCCTAAGAAGCTCTGGCTTCCGCTCAGCACTACCATCCTGGCCGTGGCTTGTGGGACCGAGCACGTGCTGGCCACAATGGCGGTCCTCCCCAGCCGTGCGGTCCCTGCTGACCTCAGTTTGACGGATGGAAAGCATGGCGCAATGCCCGCGGAGCTCTATGCGTGGGGCGCGAACCAGCATGGCCAGCTGGGCTTGGGCGATACTGCCTTCCGGAGCACGCCCCAGCTTGTGGTGGAGCTGTGCACGCCTGCTGCCGGCCAGGTCGTGACCTTTGCTTGCGGTGCCTTCCACAGCGTGGTGGTGACCGGCCCTGCCAAGAGCTCTGCAGACACCCTGCTTGCAGGTCCCAGTACTCCGGACGCCGTGGCGCCCCTGCCAGCAGGGTGCTCGCGGGGCTCTGTGTGCTGGACCTTCGGCCTTGGCTCAGATGGTCAGCTGGGCTTGGGAACATCTGCGAGGTAAGACTCTGAGTAATAGTGTGGGTGTCAGTGCGTGTGACTCACATGAATAGAAATATTTCGCGGCAGGCTCACTAGATGCTATATGTTTAATGTGTAATGCTACAGCGTAATACTACCGTGACAGTCTCTTTCTCCTCAATACCTTTCGAGTGCAGCCAAGCGCAGCCGAGGCAAGTGCAAGGCCTGCCAAGGGAGGAACCAATTGCTGCTGTGGCTTGCGGTCTCTTCCACTCCTGCGTTGTGGTGGGCGACGGCGCTGTCTTTGCCTGGGGCATGGCGGGAGGCCTAGGCCTCTGCCCGGACTTGGGGCCTCCGGGGGCCGATGCCGGGCCGGCGTTCGTGCCAGTCCGCGTGCCATTGCCGTATGACTGTGGCCGGTGCAGAGCATCACCTGCGGTGCTGCGCACACTGTGGCTGTTTGTGACGAGGTGGAGTGTCTAGCCTTTGACACTAAAGCCTAGCCCTGATTTCTGATGAGTATCTGGCAGCCTCAAATGTCCACAGCTATTCCTGCAATCACCTCAGCAAAGTTGCATCCTTCTGCAGAAGCCATCAAGTGAGTGAGAGTAGGATTTGTCTGACTTACTGAACAAATGTGTTTTGAGTAAGTCAGACAATGTATGCTGGTAACATGTATATGCTGCAGGGAAGGACGTTGTTAGCCTGGGGCCGAAATCAGAGCGGCGAGCTGGGGAATGGGACCTGCGTAGACAGCTATCTCCCGCAGCGCGTGGCATGGCCGCCACCGCCGGGAGCAAGCTGCCTGTACGCATCGGTGCTTTCCTTAACACGTCTGACCAGCATGGCACGGCAACTGTTGAGCTTGACAAGCTGCAAGAGTGGAAGACAGCTGTTAATATGGCTTAGCATAGCTGTTGTCAATTTCGATATTGAATGACCTGACTAGATTCAATGTTGTCACAGTCAATGTAGCAATAACCTTGACAAGAGTTCTGCCTACCATATCACTATCAATCCATCCTCTTCTGTAGATTACTTTTGCAGAAACGTTTCTGAGGCAGTCCAGAACGAAGTGACTCCAAAGAGCGCGCCCACTGCACAGGTACTGACTGCCACTGCAGACTCTGGTGCGCACAGAGTGCTCCTGCAATGCCTCACTGGCAAGTGCGTTGAGCGCAACGAACTCACTTTGCCACACTGGCAAGATACAGTCCCTACATCGGCTCTAGCCTGGGAATACAAAGGTCGCAAAGAGCAGGCCAGGATGTTGCTCTGTATTGCAATGTATCCAAACCTCACTAATCCACTCTGACAGTATGGGAGAGTGCAGGCTGCAGATGCTGGGCGGCTGGAGAAGGCAGTGGCTGCTCTAACTCGTGAGCTGGAAGAGCTCAGCTCGCATCTCAGCATGCAGCAGCGCCAGCTTGCGACCATGCAGGCTGGTGAGCTCCCTTGGCTGCCCGAGCAGTAGCTAGATGATACTGTCTTCCTCCTCTCTGCGACAGTCAGCAAAGCTTGCCTTGGATCGCAGCATTCATGATTCCAGGATCTGCTTGTCAGGGTCAAGTTGACCACAAACTAGGAGGATAGCATGACGCTGCAAATGTCGTTTGAAGTACGGGGATCTGAATGCTGTCCTCCACCTTTCTGGCACCTCATCAGCACTTTTTGGCAAACCAGTGGATGGAGGCCCTGCTCTGCTCGAAGACTGGGCCAGGAGCTTGCAGATTGCTTCTGTAGTGGACCTCACCAAGCTGCAGGTTAGCATTGCACATTGATGCAGCAACATAGTTGAACTTGAATGAACATGCCTTGATTGGGTTCACACAAGTGATCTAGACTAACTCCTGTGGCTGTCTAAAGCTGATGCATGGTACATTCATATCCGTCCTTATGCCTGATACCTGCAGTCTCTCAGTTATACACTTCACATATTCAATCATCTGGTTATCATCAACATTCTTAATTTCACAAAAAGCTCACTGCTGTAACAAGCGGCTACATTTACTTGTGCTAGGCATTCTATCAGAACATGGCGCGGCAGGTGGATGATGAGATTCTTGATCGCAAGGTGCGCGTGCTCTGCCAGAGGCACCTGGCCGACCGCCTCCCCCTCGCCACCACTTCCGCCCTGCCTCCAGAGCTGTTGCCGATTGTATCCTCTTCCGAGACCTCACCCTCGGCTACGCCGTTCGGCACCACTGGCTCAGCCTTGGATAGATCTCCAACAAGCTTCCAGCAATCTGGATTTCCTCCGAGCACACCCATTAATCCAATGCTGGGCAGGACTGGCCCAGGGCTTCTGCTGCCGGAGCTGGAAGATCTCCGAAGGAAGATGCATACGCTCTGAGCCCTCGCGTGTTATTGCGTATCTTGCTCGATGGTGCTCTTTCCAGTTCTTTGCATTAAGTCGATGCCCCTTCTCTCCTCCCATAGGCTTGGGTCAGGGCAAGGCCAGGTTCAAACTGCCTCTCGGCCAGCTTGGGTGCTTGGGTCTCTTAGTGTGCAGCTTGTGGAGGGCCAAGCAAAGCAGCGCAAGCTCTTTTGGCAGATGAGGATCTTGCAAGCACATGCGCTGAAGAGTTGCCCACATTCGATTGCAATGACTGGGTCGACCAAATCGAACAAGGGGGCAGGCGACCTTCAAGTCCCATCTTCAAAGCGCGGTTGCAAGCTCTTCACCATATCCACAACATCAGCCAAGCTGATGGTGAGCGGTGTGGTCTTATTGCCATTGCCGTAGAGCAGAAGGTAGTCAAGCTGGCAGATTGCGGCAAGGAAGTGGAAGACGCCGTTGTTGTAGCCACGCGGTCGGAGCTCCAGAACAGCAGCGGTTGGCGGGAGGTAGAGCATGTTGGTCAGCGCGGAGCCGTGGACGCCCAGGAGGAGCCTCGCCCGCCCAAACAAACGCCACGCATGCTCCACCGGTGTGAACCCATCGTGAAAGACCTGCAGAGCCAGCAAAAAGACTGAAACACTTCATGATTGATCTTGAAGGTACTGATCTAAGCTCAATCTAGGCACGACTTACGGAAGGAGTGGACTTGAATTGTACACAGGACAGGAGCTCTGAAGCGTACCTCGATGCGGTGGGGAGGAATGATCTTGGCTAGCTCTCTCAGGAGTACGTCAAAATCGTCGACGTCGACGTGCGGTTGACAACGACAATGCACCACGACGGGAGCTCCTCGTCGCCACTGCCGCCCGGTGGTGCCTCGCCCTGCTCCCACGTCTCAGTGGCCCGCTCAGCAGCTTGCGCCCGGGCGTCCAGGATGGCCGCCGGCAGCCGGCTTGCCCGGTATCGGTGGCGGCCTGAGCCCGTGCCTGGGTTGCTCCGCGGCAGGATGTAATTATCCCGCAGATGAGATATGAGTGCGCGCGAGGGCCGCCCGCAGCGCGACTGCGCAGGTAGCACCAGCCGCTTTGCAAAAAAGAGCTCGCCGGGCTGGATGGCATACGTGTTCACCGTTTCTCTCGCAAACCCCACGATTCCAAATAGGTGGAAGTGCGCTTCCTGTCCCATGGAGCACAAAGAAAACCACGGGCGGCGAGCAAGGTAGCGTTAAGGGCTCAAAGACTCCTGTTTGCGCAACCAAAGCTTGCTTGAGCCTGAGCAATATAACCAGCCGACATCTGCATTAAGTGGCCGCCCAACCTGGCCAGTGCGATGTGCAACTGGTATGCCGTGCTTGGCAGCGAGCACATCCCGAAGGAGCATCATCTGCAGTGTGGTCTCGGTGAAGGAGTGGAAGTAGACGGCGGCATTCCAATTGGCGATGCTGACAAGGTCTTGGAAGGCCGTCACACGCGTCGTGTTTGGCGTGTACGTCCCCCAGTCACACGGGCACGACCTGCAAGCGCTCTTCGGGGTCCAGCCTTATTGGCTGGGGGTACTCTTTTGCCCTCAACTCTCAAGCCCTACAAGCTTGCACCTGCTGCTGCTGGTCACATGAGGTCCATAGACTGCTGAATGAAATGCTAAAACCAACAAGACAAGGCCAGCTATTCTTTGGTGTGAGACCTGTCTTGGCGATTTCGACTTCGATTCAACAAGAGATTCAGGCCGTCGGCGGCCGCATCAAAGGCAAGTGGGCGTGCTGAGAAGGCGCGGCCCTCACTTGCAGACAAAGCCGTGGATGTAGAGGTTCTGGTCATCGAAGACGCTCCCACGGTCGTTCACGTACATGTCGTGCAGCACGTATATCTAGCGGCGGCAACGGCGGCGGCGAGAGTGCTGCTGCATCAGCGCAGACTCCGGCTAGAATTGAAGCCGGACGGACAGAGTGTATAACCTCCAAGCTTAAGTATAGAATACTGTGTATAGACTTCGATATATGTATGTGTAAGTATATATACATGACATAAGTAAGTAACATGTGTAAGATAAGGTTTGGCATTGGCGTGCCTGGCCAGCAAAGGGCTCCGCCTCCCAGTCGTCGTCGGCCGCGGCGGCGGCGGCGTCCACGGCGGCGGGGACGTTGAGCGGCCGCGGGCCTCGCACCGGTGCGGGGTCGACGAGGCCGGCGGTCCAGCACGCTGAGACAGGGCCGCCGACTTTGCCGCCGCCGCCGCCGCCAGTGACTCCCTGGCACGCGCAGAAGTGCGGGCAGTCGCCGCCGCGGCAGGCGATGCCCTGCGCAGCCAGCCGCGCCGCCATTTCCATCCCCAGCGTCGGCAGCGGGCGGCGGCGGTTGTGGCGGCATCGTGGGCGGCAGTGGCGGCGGCGGC
>WELB01000141.1:316255-333349 GCA_009602725.1 Spirogloea muscicola
CGCCGGCCAGCAGGAGCGCCGCGGCCGCCGACAGCAGGAGCGCTGCTGCGAGCGCCGCCGGCGGGGCCCCCCCCGGGCGCGCGAGCATGACCAGCAGCCCCAACCCCTACTCCGACGACCTACACCCTAAACCTAACCCCTTATTCACCCTAACCAAGCCCTACTCACAACACCCGCCGCCGCCGCCGCCGCCGCCGCCGCCGCCGCCGGGGCGAGCGGCCGTCGTGGCCAAGAGCGCGCACGGGCACACCTGCTAGGCTAATGCTCAGGGGATTTCAACAGTGGTGTCCGACGATGGCCATTGGAGGGGATCCTGACCAGGTGTCTGGCAGGTCATTAACGGTCCAAGTGTGGGGCTCTGCTGGCGGTATAGTATGAGGGCAAGCAGGCCGCGAGGTGCCGGCACCAGCAGGCTGGACGGGTCCGGCCGTATTGGGGACTCGGGAACTTGACGCTTTTCAAGCCCACTCGAACAAAGTTCGAACGTTTTCCGTGTTCACTTTCTGGGCTTGCCATCACAGCCATCGCCCTCTGCTAAGGCCACAAGGGCTTGTCAATGGCCGTCCGGTATTTGGGCATCACTTAGCGACCTCTGTGTGCTGACTCGTGGTTACTGAGTGGGTCAGCTTAGCAGCAGGTGATGTGCATCTGCCAATGTGCTTTCCTATATACTTGGCCACTCAGGCCCTTCATCACTCGATACAGACTCCTTGCCGACTAGAAGAGCCTTCATATATGGTGGCGCACCTCGGTCATGGTGGCGAGGGCCCAGCGCTCGGGCCTGCAGCTCGCAGCTCGGAGGCGCCTTCTCCAGGAGCCGCAGGGTCCATCCAGCCCTCGCTAATTCGTCGCGGAGCCGACCACTAGCATACGCAATGGGAAGAGGTGAAATTCTGCTGGAGCTGTCAAGGCAGTCCTTATGAAAGCAGATGTGCTGGGTTGCTACGGCCTTCATCAATGACACATCATCTTCCTCAAGGTTAGCACTATTGGTTCTAGAGAAAGCCGAGAAGGCTTCCTCTGATATGACAGACGTTGTTGAGGATGTCTTTGAATGATGAGGGTTTATTTCCCCTCAGCCACGGTGGTCTCGGCCCGCGCCCGCTCGCTTGTTCTTGCCGGGCTGCAAACCTCGGCAGCTGGGCGCAGACTGCCGCCTCCGTGGCCCAGCGCTTCATGGTTCACGGCCGGCGTGCACTGGAGCAGGCGGTAGTGGAGGTCGACATGGGCGCGCTGCCGTTCCAGGCGTCGCTTCGCTCCGCCCACCAGGAGCTGCTCGCGGCGCACCCGGACCTGGCAGGCCAGGCGGTCTCCTTTGCGCACCTCGCGCACACCGCTGATCTGCGCGTCCAAGCGCGCTTCGCGGCCGTGGTCGACAAAGCCGACTACACCACGGCCGTGCTGCAGCTCCCCGAGGCCGACCTGCGCGGGCGCGCGAGACTTCAATTGGCCTCCTGCCCGGGGGCAGCGGCGTGGCTTCAGGCCCTCCCCATCAATGACGCCCTCACTCTCCCCGATGAGCTGCAAACTAAGTGAGAGCCGCATTCTATAGTATGCAACTAAGGCCTGCGGAATGCTGGAGTGGCCCAAGCTGCCCCCCCGACTTTGACGACGCGCATCAACCAGCCGGGCCAGGTGCTGGATCAGGGAGGAAGGAACCACTTGCTTCTTCCCAACGAAGCAAGTGGTTCTCCAAAAGGGGGCAAGGGCTGTGAACTGCCAGCCCGAAAAGCTTGACAAGGTTCGAAGGGGCCAAAAAGCGCGCTCTCAAAGCGTGAAGGCACACTCAGCGGTTAGCAAGGACGCGAGGTGTGAGTCGGGGCCCAAGGAGAGAAGGCCCGCGGGGCGCAAGATATGCAATGGAGGCCAATTCAAGCCGACACATTGTTCAGGCAGAGTCTAGGGCAAACTAAACAGGGCTACATACTACGGAAACCGAAACCAAGGTGCCTAAGGTGACAAGGAGGCGTGCGAGCTGCCGTTGCCGCGTCGCCCGTGCCAGTCGCCGTAGAGTCGCGGCCCCGGTGGCCGCACCCACGCAGCCTGTTCTCAAATCTCTGGCCTCCCGAGTATGACCGTGCCCGACTCCCCCTTCCACCCCTCCATTCCTCCTGGCACAGCTGCTGCCTCACTCCACTAGCAGCTCCAGTAGCTGCTAGATGCTAGCTGCTACGTCATAAGATGTGCTTACCTCTGTACTTGGCCATACTGGCCTTCGATTGTTTCAAATACACGAAATTTCCTTGTGTAGACGTGCGCGCCTTCGTACTGGGAATTTGGCCCGCCTTCACTCCATATACAGACTTCTTGTCGACGTACCACCCTTCGACCGGAGGCCCCGCCATGGCTTCCGCAGCGGCCGCCTCCGTCGCGGCGGCGGCCCCTGCCGC
This sequence comes from Spirogloea muscicola, assembly GCA_009602725.1. Classification (NCBI taxonomy): domain Eukaryota; kingdom Viridiplantae; phylum Streptophyta; class Zygnematophyceae; order Spirogloeales; family Spirogloeaceae; genus Spirogloea; species Spirogloea muscicola. Next base: position 318,646 of record WELB01000141.1, read on the forward strand.
CCGCGCCGCTTCGCTCGCGCCGCTGCCTCTGGGAGCTGCGCTTCTCCGCCGGCCAGCCGGCGCCGGCCTCGGCCTCCGCGCCAATTGCAAAGTCGGCCGTGCTGGCCTCCGGCCCGGCTTCGTCCAGCGCTGCAAGGCTTCCTCTGCGACGACCGAACGCGGCGCGACGGCCGTGGCTGCTGAAGCGCAGAAGGCGGTGCTGCAACGGAAGCTTCCAGCTGCAGATCTTGCTGCTCCAAGCAGTCGCAGCAATGGCAAGCCCGAGGCTGAAGCTGGCAAGGCTTGGTGCGACGAGAGCACGGAAAGTGGCGCAGCTCCGTGGGAAGGCGACAGCGGCGGCGGTGGCGGGCCCGTGGGCGGGCTGCCGCCGAGCCGCGTGCGCACAGTGCGGGACTACTTGAGCAGCACGGGTGACATAGTGAAGCCGGATGGGGGGCCACCGCGATGGTTCACGCCACTGGACGTGCGCCCGGCCAAGCCTGGCCTTCCACTCCTCTTCTTCCTCCCGGGTACGTCCGCTTTGAGCTCTTGCAAACATGCGCTCGCAAGCCCCTGCGATGCAGCTAAGCGGCAGTTTTAACTGCCTGCCTGCTGCACATCAGCAAAGCCAGGAAGTGAGGTTCTATGAGCACTAGCGTCTATAGGAGACGAGAGCCTGCTAATCTTTTCGAGAATGCATGAACCTTGTGCAGGCATCGATGGTACTGGGTTGGGATTGGTCTTGCACCACGAGTCGCTTTCGAGGTCTTTGCCCATCCTTGCAATTTCTAGACTACAATCTTGGTTGCCTGTCATGCGTTGTATTGTTGTCAATATGCTTCAGAAGCTGGCTTATGACTTTCGTTGTGGATAGATCGTCAGGCTGGCAGCCCTTCTATATTGATGTGCTCTCTCGTGGTCTTGCCCAGTGTGGCTGCAATTGCTGTTTTTGACTTGCTGTCATTGCATATCCTTGCCATTATGACTGTGCAGGATGTTTGAGATGAGCTGCCTGAATATACCCACATCTGACCGCACCACATTTGCAGGTGAGCGTCTCTCCAAGCCTTGACTTTGTGCATATCATCAAGCCAAGTAGACGCTCCTTGAAGATGGTTCCTTGGCTGCAGGAGGGAAGTGTACTGTCATTCATCCCAACTCTGATTGCTTGCACCTTTGCTGATTATTGACTTGGTCAGGTCTAGTAGAGTTGGTGGAACAGAGGCTTATTGAGGAGCGGAAAAAGGCCCCGAATAGGCCTCTGTATATTATTGGAGAATCCTTTGGTGGGACCTTGGCGCTTGCTATCGCTGCTAGAAACCCCTCTATGGACCTTCAGTTGGTGGTTGTCAATCCGGGTAAAGTGCTTGCTGCTTGCTAATTGCTTGGTATTTGGTTTTTATTGGCTTGTCGTGGCCTATGCATTTTCTAGGCCCCTCTGTTGTCAGGGTGGCATTGAAGAAGAGATAAGTAGGCAGGATTCCAGGCTTTGTCTGATGGGATCTTCATTTCTGATTGCTATGCAGCTACATCCTTTGACCGCACCCCCCTCAAGCCCCTTTTCCCATTCCTGCAGAGCATTCCTCCTCTACTTTACCGGGTGGTTCCTTTTGCTTTGAGTACAACATTAGGTAAGCACCACAGTTGTAGAATTGTCGCTCTTATGAATCTGACTTTAAGCACGTGCTGAGCTTGCATTTTCATGCAACTTAGCTTATTGAACACAATCTGGTGTGTGTAGGCGACCCCGTCCGAATGGCGGCAGCAGGGCTGGACGGCGAAGAAGGTACTTGTGCGCAGCTGTTCTCGATGAACAGTCCACATATGTGCTGCTGTTTGGTGATACTTAGCAATGGGTAGTTGAACGTCAAGTCTGGGGGAACAAAGAGTTGGGCAAGTCCGTCATCGCTCTTGTTTCATGAGAAATTTTCTTCTGCTCATCTTGCCACTTTGTTCAATCATTGGCCTTCACAGGATTTGCTAGTGCTGCACCTTGGGAGCGAGCCTTGAAAATACGGGATAATTTAGTGGCTATGCTACCCCAACTTCCCGTACAGTCTTCCCTTCATCCTTGCAGACTTTGATCAGTAGTCTGAATATTCCTGTTGTTGGTATGCTGTTCCGGAAGGCAGCTGTGCTGGGAGGTGTGGGTGCCCTGTTTAATCCTGCACTTGCAATGTTGCAGCTTATGGCCGACATACTGCCACAAGAGACACTGGCGTGGAAGTTGAAGTTGCTCAAGGAGGGCCAGGAGTACACAGAACCCCTACTGCCCTTGATAGAAAATTCTGTTGTCATTGTTGCCAGGTATGTGGTTTCCATGTGCTCGTTTACAATGGGTGGAAGTGATAAAGTACCCCTCCTCAAAATGATCAGAATATGGGTTGGTCAACAGTATTTGCTTCACATGTATGACCAGGCATATCGGCATGCGCTCTAAAGGAAATGCTGAGATCCCAATAGCAAACAATCTTATGAGCACCTTGGTGTGTGTGCTTGCGCTGGTCCATTTTTGCAGTGGCAAGGATGGCCTGCTCCCCAGTGCAGAAGAGGCCAAGCGGCTGAGGACGAAGTTGAAGAAGTGCAGAGTGCGCAACTACAGGGATGCCGGCCACTCCATTCTCCTAGTAAGTCACCAGGCGATATGGGATCGTTTTCACCATTCAATATGTGATCTTTCAACCCTTCCGTTAGGGGTGTTTGGTCCTTGCTCCTAGTTGCACTGTGTTAGCATATTCAGGTGACTTCTCAAGGAGACTATTTCTAGACATGATTTCCAACAAGATCTTGCCAGATATCTCGCTTGTTGTCTTTCAGCCACCTGCTACTGTTTGTAGCTATGACAAGCTGGTGCCTTGATCTATGAGCTAGCTCAGGACTGCAACCTTTTGAACTTAGTACTGAAGATAGACATATTGATTATCTCTTGGTCTATTTCTGGTGGGACAAGATTAGTACCAGATCATGGAAGGCTCACGACAACAGTGTTGTGATTCATTGCATACTTCAAGCCATGGCTTGCATGGGAAGCTATAAAGGAGAAGTCTCACCTGCAAAGACAATGCTCTTCAGGAGGAGGGCTTGGACCTGGGGTCCCTGATCAAGGGGGTCGGCATGTACAAGCGAGGCAGTGGCAACAGCGATCCAGTGCTTGACTTCGTTCCTCCTTCTCCTGCTGAGGTGTATCGTGGAGGTGGCATTGTCAGGTGTGTATAATAGCACATGGATTTGGAGGGGTCTCACAAAAGGCATCCATAGTTGCAAGCTGAGCAGGATCTGTAGTGTTATGCTTCAATCAATCTCATAGATTGATGGTCTAAGAGAGCAACAGAGACCCCTGCTGCCCCCAATGATAGCCACTTCAGCGACTCAGTCTAATCAGCACACACTGATGTGCTTGCTGGGGTTTGCAAGTCCAGGTTCTTGAGGCAATTGACCAGCCCAGTCTTCTTCTCCACCTGCGAAGAGACTGGCAAAGTGATCCAGGGGCTCAGCCACCTGAGAGTCAAAGAAAATACACCGCTCCTTTTTGTCGGCAACCACCAGCTGTTTGCAACAGATCTTGGTGTTCTGGTAGAAGGTGTTCTACGAGAGAAGAACTTACTCCTCCGAGGCCTGGCACACCCTGCAGCTTTGGGAATCATAACCAGAGACGAAGAGAAAGGGGGCTCTGAGGAGACGTCATTTGACCAAGGGGGCCTGGGAGACTTCTTCCGGACCTTTGGTGCAGTCCCAGTATCTGGAAACAGCTTATACAAGCTCCTACAAAGCAAGCAGGCAGCACTGCTCTACCCTGGTGGAGTCCGCGAGGCATACAAACGCAAGGTCTCATCCCGGACGCCAGACTTGCATCCTATTATTGTTTGCTGAAAGTGGGCTTACCGTATGAATACCCACCAGAGACAACCCTTCTACGTCACTTGCAGCTTCTTTGCTTACATACTGATCCCTGCCCTTCCAGCTCATTCAATTGCATCAACATCCGTGTGTTGCTAATAGTCTTGGCCCTGTGACTTGCATTTGTCAGGGCGAGGAGTACAAACTCTTCTGGCCAGAGCGACCAGAATTTGTGAGGATGGCAACCAAGCATGGAGCAACAATCATCCCTGTTGCTGCTATAGGTGCTGATGACGGTCTGCAGGTGCTAATGGAAATCTGACTTTGCACAAAGCAACTTTGGTCTGCTCAAGTTGAGGTTGCAATTGATGGCGACTCTCTCTTCTCTGGACTAGCTGCTGACTTAGATAGGAGTGCCAGCAAAGTGATTGGGATTGTGATTGATCACAGCATCAGGATGTTTGCAGATTGTGTTTGATACTGAGGAGGTGCTGCAGCTTCCATTCCTTGGAGATCGGGCTCGAAGAACAGCTCAACGAGTACCCTCTGCAAGGTCAGTGCCATGGTTGGCTGCATACTGGCGCTTTACTTGGTTGTCTAAGATCTTCTTCCTGGAAGCATAGTGCTAGTATAAGTCGCTTCTGCATGATAACAACGTTCCTTCTTCTTAGTGCTAGTACAAGTCTTGTCTGGACGTATGCATGGCTGCACAATGGAGTTTAGAGCTATTGGAGTTCGTGTATGAGTAAGTATTATTTGGATTGTGTCCTTTTACGCATATACTCCGACATTGATACTAGGATTTAACAGCTTCAGCTAACAAGAGGTGCAAATTTCAGGCCGGGTCGATCAACTCGTGAGGTGGATGAGACATTTGTTGCGCCTATTGTGGCACCCAAATTGCCCCGACGCCTGTACTTTCTATTTGGGGCTCCTATCCAGACAGCAGGCAAGTCATGTGAAGAAGCTTGAGTCCTACATGCAATCATGTTGCGCAGGTCTTGCTTTTGCAGTGAGAAATGACTGGAGCATGGCATGCTTGACTGGCTTGTCGTGACTGCTGTGAGTGTGATACCAAGGTAGTTATTGAGCACTTCCCTGTTAATGACCTGCAGGCCTTCAGCATTTACTGAAAGACAAGGAGGGGACTGAAAAGCTCTATCAGCAAGTCAAAGCGGAGCTTGAGGACGGCCTGTCTTATTTGTTGGAGAAACGGGAGGAGGATCCGTATGATTCGTTTGTGTTTCGAGCATTTTTTGAGGCCACATGGGGTGGTCGTCAAGCCCCAACATTCACTCCTTAGGTGTTCATTGTGGTAGTCTTGGCCTATACCATTGGTCTTGATTTCTAGCCAAAATTTGGCAGCCATTCTGCCACTATTACTGTCCTTAATTTGCATTCTTGCTCCTACGCCCTTTCTAGCGCTGTAGGATGTGAAGCCCATACGGCTTGCCTGCTGACTTTGGCTAAAAGCAGTGTATCACTTTAACGTTGGACAAGCAGCGGTTGCCATTGTAGCCCTTTAAAATGTGACTGATTGTCGGGCTCCTGAGGGCTTGTACACTCCAAGTTGGCAGATCAAGCAATTGTATCAACAGACACCTCTGATCCAGAGCAACACGCACTAGAGTTAGCATCAGCCTGAGCAGGGTATTCTCCGAGCTACTCTGCCGGATGCGGAGCTGCTCAGCTTCGGCTAGTCACGTGCTGCCCAGGCACCCCCTGCAGTGCCTCTTGAGTTGGAGGATCAAGCAACACTGGAGGAATAGGCGTGCTCTCGATTGCATGCCATGAGATTGGCTTTCAGCTTCTATATACCCTGGTCAGATGGGCTGACCACATGGGTCAGGCAGTATTCAAAATGCGGCTGGAAACTCAAGAGCCTTGAGATATGCTTTAAAGAAAGGCCAGCTCAAGTCTTACTACTGTGCCGCTGTGATGGACATGGGTATAAGCGGGGGTCCTCTCACACAGGCCCGCGGCCTCCTCCTAGCTGCTAAGCAGTGCACTTAAGGCCAGGGCAAGCTGAGCTGACAGTGACTACGAAAGGCCAGCCCCAAAGAATAAAGTAGGTGTTGGTGGAAGGCCACAACACAGAAGCGCAGACCACGGTGAGAGAAGCTTTTGTAGAAATAGCGAAGGTTTCTAAGCTCCCCTTTGCTGTATCCAGCTGCTTATAATATCAGCGCTGTTCGACCCCTTCACACCTTGTCCATCCTCTTCGGGCTGGCTTTCACAGCCCTCGCCACCTTCGGATGTGCTCACTTTCACAGGTCAAGGCCCTCTGGAAGAGCCCCCTTTTCCAGCCCCTATTCTCAATGTGCGAGCACTTTCTTCTTTTCTCTGCGAAGGGCCGGCCCAGAAAAAGGTCGGCCAGGATTTAGGGAGGAAGCGCCATCACGACTCAACGAACGTAACTTCAGTGGGGAGCTCCAACCACGGGCGGTCGCGTCGCGCTCGAGGAAGCGACTATGCTCGTCTCGGGGGAGGGCGCCGCGTGCGGCTACCTGGAGGTTATTGAGGCATCCAGGAAAAACAGCTCTTTGAATTGAAGGCAGTGGCTGTGAAAGGCCAGCCCAAAAAGATTGAGACAAGGTCCAAAGAGCCGAAAGGCGCCTAAACCACACAGCTATGCACGAGGCTACAGCGAAAGGGAGCTTAGTGATCCCGGGTTAGCAGCAGCAAGTCGGAGTAATTTGCAGCTGGAAAATGAAAGCGCGTCAATAGTGAGAGCAGTGGCAGTGAGAGGCCAACCCAAAAGAATGGACAAGGTCTGTCTGTGTTGAACATAAAAATATGGTGAATCAGTGGGTCCGTAGAACCATCCATTCCGCTCATTCTGCTAGGGCGATGAGAGTCTCCCTACATAAGGGAGGCCCCGGCAGATGATATTATTGGCCCGAACAATCTTGTGGCTCTGTGTGCGGCGAGGCGGCGCTGTGCACGGCGGCTCTGTGTGCGGAGAGGCGGCGCTTAGTGTGCGGCGGCTCTGCGTGCGGCAAGGCGGCGCTGTGTGTGCGACAGCTCTGTGTGTGCGGCCAGGTGGAGCTGAGTGCTCGCCGGCTCTGTGTGTAATCAGGCAAGCCTTTGTGTTACTCTGAACTCTTTGTGACCATGTCTGCGTCTGCGTCCGCATTTTGCACCAAGGCGAGGACGATCTGCCCGTCCTCCTACCTCAAGACAGGAAGTGGCTGTAAGACATAGAGGACAGGTACAAAATGTAGATCTGAACAGCAGGTTCAGGTTGCAGATCAAGAAAGACGAGGGCAGGCAGAGCAAGAGTCGTTTCAGTCTGAAAGAGTTGGATGGCACAAGAAGCAAGATACAAAACGCTAAGACGTCAGCAAGTAGGCTCTCAGTGACCTCTAGTCCGTAAATTGGGGTCGGAAAGAGGCCCCTTGCAGGAAGGAGAGGCACCTTGGCCTCCCCATCTCTTTACACACACGCATCCTTCCTTGCAGGAAGGTATCCCCAGGGAAGGTCTGCACCGCGTACGCCGTTGTCCTAGGGAGCGGGCAGCCAAAACGAGAGCCCGCAGCTCGAGGCATTTACGTGGCGGGGCGTGGTAAAAAGAAGCAGCTCTTTCTAAGGGGGCGAGGAATGGAAAGCCAGCCCGCAAAGAATGAATACGATGCAGCCAAAGAAAAAGATATTTCGAAGTAAGGCGAGGGCTGTAAAAGGTATAGCCTGTAGGAATGAAGAACGAAGCTGGAGAGAAGAAGGTGATAATACGGTCGAACAAGCTCCAAATCAGCTCCTGCGGTGAGCATGAAATGCAAGGGAACCCAAGCCGAGCCAAACAACCTGTTCGCTGGGTAAATTTGGAAGTTGCAGGGATGGGGCTGCAAAGAGAAGAACCCTTGGCTAAGAGGGGTTGAGGGAAAAGGACAACAGCTCTTGAAGTGGGGCGATGGCTGTGAGATGCCAGCCTATTAAGGAAAGCACAACTGGAGGAAATAGCTCATCCAAGTTAAGGAAACTACTGGCAGCTGCTGATATAAGAAGAGCGGCTGTACAAAAAGGGGAAAAGTGGCTCTCCCAATGGCTCTCCCAACTACCCCCGCAGTGATCACCTCATACCAGCCGCCATCGATACCTTTGGCTGCATGGGTCCTCGCTTCCATAACCTATTTGAGAATATAGCGAGTATGGGATATGCACGACGCCAGGTAATGCTTCCAGCCCAGATGGGCATGCCGGCAGCCTCTGTTATTTTTGCGATGTCGAGTGCCAGCTTGTCTGCAGCGAGCTCAGGCTCATGCGTTGCATCAGAAAGGTGGTCGAGCCTTAGCTGGTGGCACAAGAGCTTGTCGATTGCCGTCCGGTATTCGGGCATCAGTTAGCGACTACTATGTGCTAAATCGTTGCTACTGAGCGGGTCAGCTTAGCAGCTGGTGATGTACATTTGTATATGTGCTTGCCATTGTCCTTGGCCACACAGGCCCTGTAAGGAATGCTGTGGATCGCCAAGCCTGGGCTGCCGGCGGCGCAAGGAAAAGCGGGGAGGCATTGGGATGGGGCCGCAACGGTGAAGTTGAGCAACGGGTACTGCAGGGGCAAGGAAAAGATCGGCAAGGATCCAGGGGTCCGAGTTTGGGTGAAGAACTCACCCCCTCTCCCATCTCGGGTGCCCTCTATATAGCCCGACGGACTGCGAGCCCGGCCATACGGGCCCGGGTGGGACATTTGGCACCTCAGTCTCTCACTGACGACCCGTCCACGACCTGTCGACGGCTATCAACGGGCTACCACCGACCATCTACCCATCCATCGGCAACCACCGCCATACTGACGGTCCCCCGTCACTAGCAGCTGACGGTCACTACCCACAGGGTATCGTCAGCCGTCTATCGTTCCCGCCATCACTAACGGCTAACAACGCCGTCAAGGCAGTCTACAGCGCTGCCACCTCCCGTCGCCGTTCCAGCGCCAGCACCATGCTGTCTCGCGTGTCACGGCTCCTGGTTGCGCCGCTCTCAGCTCTATATTAAAGCCACGCTGCCCAGCCTGGTGAAATTGTCCGTCTCCAGGCATCTGTCAAGCCTTTCCTGCGGCACCGACAGTCAATTTATTCATCAGCCAGATGAGGTGTCTAGTCTCCAGGCATCTGTCAATACGTTACTGCTGCATTGACATTCCAGCCATGTAAAATCGTTACAAGCCCTCCATCACTCATTATACACTCTTCACAATGATAAGCCAGCCCGAGAATAAACGACAAGGTTCGAGGGGACCGAATTACGAAGGGGCCATAAGCGCTTGGGGCAGGATGGATCACTCGATACACAAGAAAACAACAGCGCTTCCAAATTGACTGGTGGCTGTGAGAGGCCAGCCCGAAGGAATGGACAAGGTCGAAAGGACTTAATGACTACGAGTGAGGAGCCTCAAATCCTACAGACTAGCTGCCGAGAAACTATCCCCCTGACGAAAGCCGGAGGCCGCAGCGAGAGCACGGCCAGCACGCAGATGCAAATAGGAAAAGCGCGGCCAGATTGACTGCAAGGCGTGGGTCATGGACCGCTGAAGGGGGACGGACAATCGCATCCCCTCCGTCATCTGGCCCCTTCCAACCTTTGTCAATTCTTTTCGGGCTGGCTTTTCACAGCCCTGGCCCCCATTGGGAGAGCCAATTCTTCTTACAGCCATCGCCCCTTGTGAAAGAGCTGCTTCTCCTCTGGGCTGGCATCCGCGTCCATCACCTGATTTTGGGAGAGAGAAGGCGCGCTGTGCACATGAAAGGCAGTCCAAACCAAGCCAGTACAGTGTGTGAAATGAACAAAGAGCCATTATGGGCTAGGTGACTGAAGGGGGGGAGGCGCGTCAGCCCCCCCCGACGTGCCTGGGCTCGAACCGCCCCCGCGCCTGCCACGTGGGGCAACGGCAGTGGGCTCCCAGGATGCGCGCCCCCGCCAGATTGGGCCGCCGCCTGACTCGATCCGGCCCGCCGCGGCTATGGCGGCCAGCGTCCTCATCCCCCCAGCTATGGTGCCCGAAAGGTAGGGCTCCGCTGATCTAGGGCGGGCCAGGGTCCCCGCGGCCGCCACCGCCGCCGCCGCCGCACCCACCGCGGCTCATGCGCCGGGGCCGCGCGCCGGCAGCGGCGGCGGCGGCGGCGGCGGCGGCGGCGGCGGCCATGAACTCGCCGGTGAGCGAGGCGCCGTGGAACTGCTACCTGGAGGACGAGCAGCACATCGACAACCTGGTCGGCATCTGGAACGGCCTCGACGGCGCCGCCAGCGGGTGGGCTCCTCGCAGCCCCGCCCCTGCGTGTGCCCTGCCTCCTGGCCCGGCTGCCGGCTCGGCCCTCAGAGCTCAAGCTCCTGCGCGCTGGGGTCCGGATGGTGGCGCAGCAGCGGCGGTGACGCGGTGAAGGCGGAGGATGGCAGCCATGACGAGGAGGTCGAGAAGGAGTCGTCCGTTTCCAAGAAGCGGTGCGGGTCCTTTTCCTCGCCCCCGGCCCCACTCCGCGGCAGTGCTCCGACGCCCTCGTGCGGCGATGAGCTTGGCCACGGGGTGCCAGGTCTCAGCACAGTCGGGACCTGGCCCCCATTGCCCTCGTTGGCCATGTCTCTGGGCAAAGACAAGCGAGAGCAAGCAGGTGGTGGCTTGCAGCAGTCACTCTGTGCTGCGTGGACCAGTTGGAACACGTCTTGACCATGGAGGCTCCCTGAGGCTTGCACGCGGTGTGGGCGGGGCTGGCCTGACCCTGTCCGTGGCAGGTCACGGGACGAGTGCTGCCGCGAGGGCGGCTCTGGCAGCAAGGCCAATCGGGAGAAGATGAGGCGGGACCGGCTGAATGACAGGTTAAGCTTCTGCCGGCACCCCCTGGAGTTGTCTTAAGTTGACGCTGCCTTGCAGTGTCAGTAGAGGCCTGGCACATCATCACAATTTCTGGCAACAGCTACGTAAGCTAAGTTTGGTGCCAAGGGATGGAGTGATACGTGGTTGCCATGTCCAAGCCTCAGCTGCAGCTGCTAGGCCACTCTGTTTGTGGAAATTGCTCCTGCATCATGGGGTGTAGTCATTATCATACTTTGGGATGCTGGAGCTCTTCTGCCAGTGGCACAAAAGCTAAAACGATGGGTAACTTTCGCTGGGCATGCAGGTTCGTTGAGCTGAGTCAAGTCCTCGAGCTGGACCCTGGGCGGCCTCCCAAGACCGACAAGGCCAGCATTCTGAGCGATGCCGTCAAGGTGGTGGGCCAGTTGAGAACAGAGGCCAAGGAGCTGCGTGCAGGGAATGCGCAGCTGCAGGACCAGATCAAGGAACTGAAGGTACACAGGTCTTGCTGCTTACAAGCGATGGCATGGTAAAGTAGCCTTGAATGTCAGCCAGCGAAGGTCTTCCCACATCAGGGAAGGTATGGGTCATTGCTGTCAACCTTCCACCCGGATGCCTTTGCAAGAAGCCCAGCCTGGTGGCAGGTGTTCCTGGCTTGTTGGGTTAATTTCTGACGGGACTGCTTGCTTGTTTCTGCTGTATGTGACTCTGAGAAATTTTTGCAGGCGGAGAAGATTGACTTGAGGGATGAGAAGGCGAGGCTCAAGTCAGAGAAGGATCGCTTGGAGCAGCAGGTCAAGAGCATGGCAGTATCGCCAGGCTTTATATCCCACCCAGCAGCCATGCAGGCGGCTGCCGCTGCGTATGCTGCACAGGGCAAAGGGGCTCCGTATGCCGGCTACCCGGCCATGCATATGTGGCAGTACCTTCCGCCTGCAGATTTGGACACATCGCAGGACCATGTCCTCCGCCCTCCTGTAGCTTAACCAGCAGGGTTCCAGGGTTGCGTAGGGTACCAGCGTGTAGGAACACATTTTTGACCCCTGCTCAGATCTTGTTAGATTTTGACATTGTATTTCGTTACTGGGGATTCTATTTCATTCACGGTTCACCTGACAGTCATGATCTTCTGCTCCAGAACTTCTTGTAGTGATGTTATTTTTGCAGCTAGCAGTTGATCACCTAACCCTTGCTTTTGGCATTTGACAGCGTCGAACATCTCGCCTGACCTGAAAAAGCTTGTTGCAGGAAGTTGTTTATTGCACTGTAGGCATTTGGTAAGCATGAACATGCCAAGAACCTCTAGCTGGCAAAGTTGATCAATTTGGTCCTGCAAAGCAAGGCTGCGGTGGATGTCATGCATCACTGAGCCTCCTGGCCCACACCACCCGGTCACCTCGTCACCTTGTAGGCCTGAGACATGTACAGGCAACACAGTGAAGTTTTGCATGGCACGAGTCATGCCTTTCTGAGAAGTCTCGCATCAGTTCAAGTGACCAACAACAGGTGCCTCGCAAAAGTGGTGAATTGTTGCATCAATGTCGTTGCAATCATTATAGTGGAGGGTGCATCTGGGAAGTGTCGACTTGCTTACCTTCACTTGCATGAGCAATTTCTTTGCCTCAGGATCATTCTTGAAGTGGTTGCGCACTGGCTGTCGGTGATGCCGTGGAATGGGAGGGTGAGGCAGAAGTCAGAGACATGATTAAAGAGCGGATGTGAAAGCCATGAATAAAGAAGAGGCACCAGATAACGTTGCAAAAGACCAAAATTCGTGCTCGAGATGCAACTTCTTACATTAGTGCGACGATTACGTAACAATGCAGTGAGTAACACACTGGACTGCTCTCATCTTGTCTACATATATGGGCTATTACTACTCTTACCTGGAGTATCGCGTTAAGACCCTTGGCAAGGGCAATCTTAAGGTCCTGTGGGTGGAGCTCGCCGCTCAGATAATCAGAACTGACCTCCTCAAAGGTTGTGTACTCCCTGCCCAGAGAGCAGCAAGATCTTCTATACTATTACTATTTAGCATGAGACAAACTTGGAGTAGGTCATATTCACTTCTAAGTAACCTATGCATTGCTTTCTGAGCAGAAGTTGCTAAAAGGACAGCAAACTGACTTGTTACCGCCGTGCAGCTTGCTTCGCTCAATGAGGAGCTTCCCAAAAGTGGGCAGAATTATGTTACTGCACATAAGCAACGCAAGGGTTGCCTTCCAGCACCTTTTCTGGGCAGAAGGCTTTCTTGATTTTCACATTGACTTCAGCCTGCACATCCAACAGCACTGCACAGGACTTGATATGTGGATATAGCAGATGCAGCAGAGCACTGGGAAAGTGCCGCATGCTCAGATGTGCTGGTCATTGACCAACAGACAGGGTCTATTGCCTACAGCCAAGGCAGGGCCGCTAGAGCAGATCCGGCAAGTCTGTGGGAGCGTATAAGCAAGGGCAGTTGCAAGACTCAGGACCTCTTCATCCTCCATGAAGATAGCGGAATTTGGGTCACTCTTGGACATCTTTTCTTGCCCTTGCAAAAGACCGGGAAGCATATCTGCTGACTTGTCAAGGGCTGTCACAGCACTGCTGCAGGAACATCCTTATCTTTGCACCCTACATTCAGAGGCATAAGCAAATGGGGATTGCAAGAAGTGTATGCCAAAGCCGTAGTGCAGCATTGATCATTGCGGATACGATGGGAGAGGATGATGGGCTTGTTTTTCCGTTTGATGTCATCGCAGTACTCTCGTGCTAGGACATTGACTTTGCGCTGGTCCATTCCCAGCTGGCAGATGTCCGCCTGCACTGCACCGCGTAGGCAGCTCAGCGGCAAATGGAAGTAGCTAACTTGCAGCAGCAAAGTCCAATAAATATTAGAGCATGGTGTGGTCTTGACGTGTTCAGACGGAGTGGAGACATCTGGGCCTCCATCTGGACCACTACAAGCAAGGCCTGAGGTTGACAGGAATGCATGCACCAAAACTCAAGCCAGGATCGCAGGGTCACCTTGAGGAAGAAGATGTCCGCACACTGCATGCACGGATAAAAGATCTGGGCTGCCGACAGGTCGTCCTGCTCACTCCTCCCCATGATTTGCGAGCATCTGCCGCCCAGCCCCACCAGGCTGTCTTTACTGCCTGCCCTAGCGATAACTGAGCGGCTCCCGTACACTCGTGTCTCAAAGCTCGCAAACGAACTCGCGCTCGGTCGTCTGACCTGATGATGCGTGGTAGCTTGTTGCGTGCAGCAATATCCATGACCAGCGGCCAGTATTCCCCCGCCTTGGACGTGATCTCCTCGGACGACCACAGGAATTGGACACGCTCCAAGTCCATGCCGGCGGCTTTCCAGACCTCGATCATGTAGCGCCCGACGGTCTGGATCTTCTTGAGGTCGCCCCCCATTTTGTTGTTGAGCTTGGCGAACCAATCGGCCACCCAGAACTTGAAGATGCAGCCAGCCCCCGTCAGCTTGTTGACGTTCAACGCCTTCATGACGCCCTGCGAGGAGCAGACTGCCATGCAAGGGTCACGACTGTTCGAGTCAAACGTCCAGTTTAGAGGAGCCAAGGCCGTTCTGGGTTTGGGGTCCTAGGTTCTGGGTTTTGGCTACTTGGGTCCGTGCTTGAGGACGAGGCCACAGGAAGGTAGAAGCATGAGGACGAGCGCGCTCAGATCAGTAGCAACCCTATACATGAGGGCTCCATGAGCTCCTGATTTGCCTAAGCCCGACAATGGGCAGCACGAGAGGCGCCGAAAGCAAGCCAAGCAAGCCAGAGGCTAAGGCAGTGGGGGCGAGCGCAGGCTTCACCTGGGCAATGTGCATGCGCCCGGACGGCTCGAAGCCGTCGTAGCAGACGGGGTCGGGCTTGCGGAGCAGCAGCTGCTGCAGCTCCTCCTCCTGGATGCACTCCTCGCCCACACTGCGCACCTGCGCAAACCGCTCCTCCGGCAACAGCCTGCGGCGACGGCAACGCGGGCGCCGGCGTTGGCGACGGACAAGTGCGCCACTGCGACGCCGCGGCGCCGAGAGCCCGGCGTTCCCCGTCGGTGCACGGGGCGCTCGCCTGCCAGCCGCCGCCGCCACCGCAGCCGCCGCC
>WELB01000141.1:333377-358128 GCA_009602725.1 Spirogloea muscicola
GGGGCCGGCCGGGGCGGGGTCCTGCGGCGTGGCGTCCGCCATGGCGGGCGCGGCCCGTGCGGCGGCGGCAGCGAGCCCACGGGCTGTGGCTGTGTACAAGGCGAGGGGTTGTGCCTCCGGTGCTGCAGGCCGCCGGCCACGGCTGGGCACGAGAGAAGGCGAGCGGTGCGCTTGAAGCGAGGCCAATTCAAGCCAATACATTGTTCAGGCAAAGAATGCAGCGCAAAGAATGTGGCTACATGAAATGCTCGTCAATCTGCCGTTCGGTGTTCGGGCATCAATTAGCGACCTCCACGAGCTGACTCGTGCTCACTGAGCGGGTCAGCTCAGTAGCAGGTGATGTACAACTGTCCATGTGCTTGCCTTTGTACTTAGCTACTCGGGCTCTTCCATCACTCAAAACACACTCCATCTTGCTGGGCCGTCGAGTCCCACTCCCTTGCGCCGTCGTGTGTTGGCCTGTCTGCAGCGTGCTCAGGCTCATGCTTTACACAAGAAAGCTGGGCGAGCTCAAATTGGTGGCCGAAAGGCTTGGTGATTCGCCATCCGGGTAACAGGCATCGTGTAGGGACCTCTATTCGCGGGTCGAGTCGACATGGCCCCCACCGGCACGGCTCCCCCCGCTGTGTGGCAACTCCGGCTCTCTTTGCCCCCACCCGCCAACTATCCTGCCACTGCTGCTGCCTCCCTCTCCGCTAGCAGCTCCAGAAGCGGTGCAGGTCGAGTCGACAAGACCCCCATCTGCACGGCTCCCCCCGCTCTGTGGCACCTCCGCCTTTCCTTTCTCCCACCCGCCTTCCTTCATTCCTTCCTTTCCTTCCTGCCACTGCTGCTGCCTCCCACTCCTCTGCTTGCCTTTGTACTTGGCCACACATGGCCTCCCCATCTCTTAATACACACATCTTCTAGCAGGTCCAAAAGCGGCGCGGTCGAGTCGACATGGCTCCCTGCGGCACGGCTCCCCCTGCTCTGTGGCACCTCCAGCCCTCCTTTCCCCCACCCATCGTCCTTCCTGCCACTGCTGCTGCCTCTCACTCCTCTATGTGCTAACTCGTGGTTACTGAGCGGGTCAGCTAAGCAGCTGGTGATGTCCATTCGTCAATGTGCTTACCTCTGAACTTAGCCACACAGGCCCTCCATCACTTTGGACACACTATTTTTTCTATGTTCTGAACCGTGCTTACTGATTGGGTCAATCTGCAGTGCGTGATGTACGTTATCAGGTGTGCGTGCTGTTGAACTTGGCCACTTTGGCCTTAACTTAAATCATTACACGCAAGCCCGCCCTGCTCCTCGGAGACTCCGCTGCAAGCAAGCAGCCTAATGAAATGGCAACCCGGCTCCATATCACTGCAGGCAAGCAGCCGAACAAAGCACAAGCAAATTGCTCTACAGTAGGCAATGGCTGCGACGAGCAACCCCATTTGGGTTGGGTATCAATCAGCAATCTCTGTATGCTGACCCGTGGAAATAGAGCAAGCGGCAGCGATTGATGTATGCTTGTCGATGTGCTTGTCTTTGCCCTCAGGCGGCTCTGGCCCTCTGACACAAGACAAGCCCTTCTACCCTGACCTCAATTTATAGCAGGATGCCGCAGGTGCCCTCCTAGGTAATGCTGGTTCTGCACTGTAATGTGTCTGCAGATGCTGCCGATCAACTATGGAACTTAGTGGCTTCGTGAGAGTCCTCAAATCTGGCACAACTGTTCTCACTCGACCTCATCCACTCAACTGCGCCGACTGCAGCTCTTTCCCTTCTTCGTAGTTGCTGCGATTGTCATGCAAAGGCTCTCTACTCGTGTTCTATATACTATCATAGGTTGTTAAGGCTAATGTTCGCAAATCACAGGGAAGCAAATGCATGCACTGGGCTATCTGCCCACGAGTTGGGGAGCTCTGCAGAATCCTGTACTCTTCAAACCCTGGAAGCTGTAAATATTGCTGATCTCCACTCCGACTTCTCGACTTCCACTTAGACTTCCTCAACGACTGTAAGAGACTGCTATTCGAGCAGAATTGTAGGAAAGGGACACTTCAGCGATGAAAATGCGTGTGACCACACATCCTTGGAGTCCTGTTGCTCTACATAGGTGCTGGAGATTGCATTGAGTAACAACGCCCGGATTTGAGAAGCAGCACAATGGAGGGAGGACAATAACAAGTCACAAAGACTCACTAGCTATGGATGTCATCCCTCACTGAGCCCACACAACCCACTCCATCCTGCCTTGACATGCCTCAGAACGATATGAGGGGCTGCTATTGAAAACTCTGTGCTTACTCCGTGTCATTAAGATAGAGAGGTACTACAATGGATGCCAGATGGGTTCAATTGCCCTAATGAAAGGATAACTTTGGAGTAAGAGCAACACAATTTGTCGGCCGATTGACAGCACTATGTAAAAGTTGCTGCGGTCAACAAGCTGAAAGCAATGAGCTCAAGAATGCTGAATGAGCAAAGCAGACACTTTGCAGCCTACCAAACTACTTCCATTGATCAATGGACCTAGAGAGCTATGCAATGAGCCTGCCCGGCAGCATGCCATAAGCATCTAGCGATGAAGCTCCACAGACTCCTCACGTTGCCTGGTATCTATACCAATGCCCACGTGCTGCTTGCTGCCTTGGAATGGCACAGAAGCAACTGAGACTTCCAATGTGGAAGGTGGGTCGCCCTTGGTCTGGCTTGACAGAGGAGGCTTCTCAAGCTGCACGTCGACTTCAACAATAGCTGCTGGCCTCTCCACTGTATGATGTGTAACTTCCTCCTCCCCCTTGTGGGACTGGAGGCCACACAGTCGAGCCAGATCCACCCATTGCTGCAGACCAAGAAACATTGGGTCATTTGCATGCTTTGTGATCAAGGGACATAGGTGATACGGATTAGATGAAGGCAAACAGACACGTGGCCAATAGTCAGGTGAGTACCAATGGTTGACTAAAGCTTCACTCAGATAGATAAGTTGCCAATATCCAAGGATGATAAGAAACTTACCCCTGTGCCCCAGTATGAGTTTGCAGTGCGAGCCACAAAAGACAGGATGCTGCCCAGTAGAGGCTGGGACGCCAAGAGGTAATCAGCCCCCCAGTGTTCCACAATGCCAGCAATGGCCTGCACAGGGTAAGTATACTTGAAAAATAACTCATGCGACTAGTCTGACATTGTCAGGGTGTCAGATAATTGAATGTAGACATAACAAATGCTACAGTGACGCTGCCAACTCGAGCTTGAGTCAAGCTCTCTTGGCTAAGGAGACGACTACTCCACAGCTCTAACATAGCTGCTTCTAGAGCAGTTCTGCATTCAAGTGCAGCAATTGATGCAACTGCAGTTATGACTTTTCTGGTTGGAAGTCGTGCATAAGAAGTAAGACAAGACAGGTGAGCACTACAGCTTGCAGAAGGAGGGAATGCTAACCTGATAGCGCAAGTTGGCAGATGTTCCCAGGAAGGAAGCATACACCACAGCAGTTTTCACCAGTGGTGATCGTTTGGTCTGTGGCTGTGACTGCAACTCGGGTGTGAGTCTTTGCCTCACTTTCGCCAATCCATTGCTGACTCCAAGTGTTCCCATGCTTGACACAAAGCCAACAACAAAGAGTTTCAAGCCACCAATCACCACAGCTCCCACTCGCTGCTCTAAGCTCCAGTAGTCACCCATGGAACTTCGCTGAAAGGCGTTGTCAGGCAGAGCCCCCAGAAGGCCCTGAAGCCCCTGCAGAGCTCCCTTTGCACCACGCAATGGAGGTGGGTTCAAGGATTGCCGGGAGAAGGAAAGCCTGCAAAGAGTACGAAGGGCGTGATCACCCAAATGATTGATCATGAATATTGCCATCTACTCCTCATGTGCAATAACTGCAGGAGACTGTAATAGTAGCTCTGCCTAGTTGCTGAGTTGATCTTGGGCATCTGTAACCACCTGGGCGCAGGAAGCCAGACTGTGAAGAAGTCAACAACTGCGCCGCGAGTTGTGTCAGTTATAACATATTCCAACTCCTCCCAGAATCGCTCCTTCCTTCGCTCATACTGAGCAATCAATGTGGTTGTGATGCTAATGGCCTCCTCAATGAACAGGCGCTCCAAGAATCGAGGATCTGCAAGCCATCGTTCCCGTAGCCCCTGTGCAAAGCATTGCACCAACCATTAGCTGTCATGATATGAGCAGCATATGGACCGTGACTAAGACAGATAGCAGAGACAAGCAGGTAATGTGATCCTATCTGTGGTTTTTCTGCTGCAGCTGCATTGTCTGCATGATGACTTGACCAAGGCACATCCACCTTGTTGCGGCTATCATAGGAGTACCTGAAATCTCTTAGTAGCTTCAGCAAGAATGGGGTTCCTGTCAAGCTCAAGGAAACTCTTGAGCGTGTCAGGTGACACAAGCCCGCTCTCCAGTCCGAGCTGGATGTCCTTTGGCAGAGCATCTCGTGAGCGACCAGCGGCCCCCATGACACGCGCCACTTCCGCTCGGTCGAAGCAATTGTGAGTGCAAGCCTTGGCGCCAGAGTACCAGAAGAAGTCCGCCTCCGGCACATCTCCCTCAAACCTTGAGTGCTGCCGCTCAGGGTTCAGTAGCACTACAGCCTGCGTCGACTTCTTCAACCTGCTCTGCACTCGAGCGGGCACGCCCCTTCCTCTGGCACCATACTTGACATGAGAGGCACCTACAACAGCGCAAAGCAGGCTGCCTCAGCACACCTACAAGGACTGTCTGGCTGGCATGTTAAGTTTCTCAGGGACGTACATCAGCAGACATTTCACCTATGACTGCAGAGCATGCCCTCCTCTCCTACCTGTGATTACCACTAGCACTCCCACTGCTCCACCGTCTACCATTGCTTGGGTCACAGCCTGGGCCATTGTATGGTCCAGTACCATTCGAGCTTGCGCAAACTGATAAGGCCCTGGACCAAATGGAACGGACGTCTTGGGACTGGGAAGCCCCTCTGCCATAGCTGGAGGTTCCAATCCCGGTATAGTTATTGGGGTGTCAGCATGCAGTGCACTTCCACCAAAAGGGGGCGGCGCGTACTTCCTCCTCTCCGCGGCAGTCAATCCCTGGACACCCTTGGCCTGGACCGTGCGCAGGATCTGCATGTGCCAAGTACAGCCTGATGAGAGTGAGCTTCATGGCCATGTCATGCTCATTGCTCTGAGTGTCAAGAAGTGCAGAGATTATCCAGTCAGCTAAAAGGCCTGTCTCTTCACCTCTTCCGGAGCGCCACACGCAATGAGGCGTGCACCGGCATCTCTGCAGTACTGCAAAATAGGCAGGACTTCTGACCACCGCCAATCAGACCAGTGAGGAACAAGGGCTCGAAGCTCCTGATCTGAAATCCTGACAATCATATATCGGAGGATTTCTCAGAGCCTGTTGTTTGCACTTGTGTATGACTACCAATCCAAAGCCTTGGAACAAGTCAAGCCTCCTTCCAACTCTCACCAACAACTTCACGCTCATGCTGCCTTTACATACGACAATGCATTCCTCCAAGTAACAACGAAACAAGGAAAGCACTGAGACACAGAAGCTTGACAACTGTGCATAGCTGCTAAGCATATGTATGCTGCTCTGACGTGCAGTGGAGTATGCATCAAAGGGTTGAGACTGACTTCTTGCCCATGTACAGGTTGAGCTGAGGCTGCATAGGGCGTGGGAATATTGACAAGGCCACAGATATGGGTCTTTTCTGGCTAAAGCATTCGTCTCGCAAGTGCTGTATTATTTCCAACTCCAAGACCTGCACTGGGAGAATCGGTAACGGAATTGAGAACAGCGCAGTCATGCTAGTCTAGCAGACTGCTGAGACAGGGTAGCCAACTTCAGCTTCAAAGATTTCCGTGTCACCAGCTTCTAGGCTGACCTTGTCAGTAGGATCTGGCACCTTCTCAGCCTCCCCAAGGTACACAATCCTTGACGACATCAACCTCTGCCACACTCGAGTTCTGTCGCCAATGGTTCCTGGTTCACCAAGGATAGTCGCATCATACACTCTTGATGCCTTGGCCTGCAAAACTCTCGAGACCCAGAGTCATAAGGTGCACACAGGATCATACCCTTTTTTCAGTGGACTGCAATCCTGTCTGCTTCCTGTGCTACACTATGTCTGTACCCATCAGATTCAACATGCATGATGCTACATCAACAAGAGAGACAAAGTGCAGCTCAACAAAGTCGGAGCAGCATCGACACTCCGTACACCAGACTACGTCATGAATGACTCTACTTCCATCAAATCTCAGAGAGCATCTTGAGGTGGTTGAGGCAGCATCAGAATCTGAAGGCCTACCTTAGCTGCGGCAGCCATGGCAGGGTTGTTGGCAACATCACCCAGGAGCCAAAATTTCCCTGCCGTCTTTGCCTGCCCCGGAGCTTGTGCTGCAGCCTGTGCCAAACCTGTTTCTGCCAAACTTGCTGCTCCCAAGCCTGCAATAGTCATGGCGAGGAGCCCACGCCTGCTCGATGCCCATGGCTTCCTCGATCGTGTCGCTTCAAAGTCCGGAGCACACTTTGAAGTTGACGCAGGTTCGTCTCCAGGAACAGTAGAAGGGCGCTCTACAGCAGTCTCCTGGCCCTGGCTGCTGCAAGCAGCAGCCGTGCCTGCTTCCTTGCTGCAGTCTCGCGCAGCAGTGCTTGCTATCGCAGTATAGACCCTCCTCCTCTTGTTGGAGGGCAGCAAGTCAATACGTGCTGGCTCTGAGCTGGTGGCACCAGCAAAGTCCAGTCTGCGCCAAGCCTTGCCATCGCTGCAGCCAATGTGTCCACCAACGAACGAGCTGGCTAGCCTGCACCGCTGCTCGCGAAGGGAAGAGCCATGGTCCTTGAAGCTCTCAACCTGGACCGGTGGTCTGGGGGGCTGCCTCCTAGCTTCAGCCTGCGCTAGTGAGCCTTTGCAGGACGGGGAGGGGCTCGAGAGGCAGGACGACCCAGAGGCAGCGTAGGGGGGCATGCGCCTGGGGGACGCGCGAGGAGAGTGGCACGGGGAGGACGCCGTGGACGAGGACGGCGAGCAGGCCGGGCTTGCGGGCATGGAGCTGCGCACATCGAGCCACCGGCTGCGAGGACTGCCGTAGACGGCCTCCAGAGGGGCTGGCAGAGTGGCCAGCATGGCTGGGAGGGCAGTGGCGAGAGAGGTGGGAAGCGGGGGGCCGAGGCTGGGTGGCGATCGGCTCGGGTCGCCTGGGCTGCAGGCAGCTGCCTCAGCAGCCGCCTGAACGGGCGCAGGGCGAGGCGGGGACGGGGCCGCCGGGGGCGCGCAGGGGGCCGCGGGCCGAGCAAGCCGCGGGGCCNGCGGCGGCGGAGTGGGGGCTGGGGCGGGGCTGGCCGGACGTCTGCCACGGGCCCGGCGGGCCCCGCGGGCGCATCCATGGCGGCACGGCTGGCTGGAAAGACGGACGCGGCTGCTGATGTGAAGCGAGCGGCTGAACGGGCCAGCCACAGGGTGTTGATGGCATCATTTAGCGGAGCCACAGGCTCGGTGAAGGCACGGGAGCAGCCGCCGTCAGTAAGGATGCGCTTTGCGTGGCCCCGCCTGACGGGGAGCTTGCATCTATCCAGCCCGCGGCCGACGACCACTACGAGCCCGCCACGCGGCCCTCTTCGTCATCCACCGTCCAATCACGGCCTGGCGAGGGCGGCGGGCCTTGCTCGTGCCGGGTCGCCCGTCGGATGGGCGCCGCGTGGCGGGCTCGGTGGACCACGTGCGGCTGCGAGAAACTGGCGGGGGGGTCGACGTGGGGGGGCGCGCGGCCAGAGCGTTCGGGCTTGAGCGGAACACGCGGCGCGCCGCGGCGCGGCCCGACAGTTGGGCTAGACTTGGTCCAAGGCCCACGTCGGAGCCGGGCACCCTTTTCCCATGCGCCCCCGATAGCTTTGAAGCACACCACCGCGCCCGCGACGGTTCGGCTGGGCGCGTCGCCTCGTTTGGCTGGGGAGCTGTCATTCAACGCGCAGGGCCGCGCTCCACCTCCCCACAAGCGCGGCGTTTGTGGGGGCGTGTGGCTCCCCGTGGCGTGTCGCGTGTGGCTTGTCCATTCTTTTGGGCTTGGCCATTCACAGCCATTTGCTACAATATGGGAAGGAGCTGTTTTTCCTTTGGTTTCTCGTGCATCGCCACACGGTCAGGAATGAGCTCGGCCAAGGGGGGGGGGAGGCGCGCGGAGCGCATGAATGAAAGGAAGGCCAGTTCGAGCCAACGCATTGTTCAGGCCCCCTTCTCGTACTCTGTTCATTCTTTTTTGGGCTGGCTTTTCCAGCCCCTATCCTCAATGGGCGAGCACTTTCTTCAGGCAGAGTCTAGTGCAAGGGGGTATGGTTTAGGGTGTTGGGTTTAGTGGGTTAGGGCTTTTCACAGCGGGGGCTCTGAAAGGAAAAAACAAGGTCCAGAGCCGAAAGGCGCTCAAATTACCGCGAAGCTCAGAAAGCGGGTAACCAGGGAGGCCGACAGCCCGCTAACGGACGTGGTACAATACAGACGTCTCATCTCTGTTGGGCTCACCGCGACGCCGGCGGCCGAAGCTTCGCTTGCGAGTGGCGTTACGACTGTGACATGTGACGAGAGAAGGCGCGCGGGGCGCATGAAATGAAATGGAGGCCAATTCAAGCCGACACATTGTTCAGGCAGAGTTTAGGGCAAACTAAACAGGGCTACATAATACGGAAACCCAAACCAAGGTGCCTAAGGTGACATCAGTACCCACGGGTGAGCATAAATAAATCCGACAAGCTAACTTGGGGAGCTGGAGCGCCGCCACGAAAGCCGGAGGCCTGACTTAAAGCGCGCCCTGCACGTTGATGAAGAGCCAATGCTTGCGAGCGCTGCAAACGAGAGAAGAAGACGAGAGAAGAAGTGGCACTCCCAATGGGGGCAAGGGCTGTGACAAGAGAGCATTGAGGCGAGGCAACAATTGTCCAGCTTAGAATTGGCTCTCCCAATGGGGGCAAGGGCTGTTGAAAGCCAGCCCGAAAAGGATTGACAAAGGTTCGAAGGGGCCGAATGACGGAGGTGCCTAAAGCGCTAAGCAGCTACGAAGGGGCCTGAAGATGCTATGTAAGAGGAAGAATGAGCTCGCCCATAGAAGAGGGGCTGGCAGAAGCCAGCCAAAAAAGAATGGACAAAATCCAAAGAGCTACAGGAGAACGGGGGTGGATGGACCACTCAGTAGTTACCAGTGAGGAGCCTCAAACCCGACTTCACCCCGGCTGACGAGGTTGGCCGGCGAAGTCGGTGTGTCCTCGCTCGCCCTGCGCTTGAGCCCCAGTCACGACTACGCCTCCCGCGCTTCCGTCGCAGCGCTGCTCCTCCGGCACAGGTCTCAGCGGCCGCCGCAGCTTCGACAGCGGAGACGATGGTGAAGACTGTGCTCTTCGTCTGCACTTCGTGTGACAAGCTCAGTGATGGCAAGCCGACGGGCTGCTGGTACGGCAAACTGCAGTTCCCTGGACGCAACGTCTGCGGCATGAAGTAGTGCTTCTCGTTTTTTGACCAGATAGTCAGAAATTGAAGTGCTTGAGGACCTGGTGCTGCTGTCATTGCTACCTCTGTTCACCTTGCGAGATGGCTCCTTCTACCTTGCCCTACTCGTACCTTGCGCAGCTCCTATGTGGACCAGGGCTCAGTGGCTGGTAGAGTAGATTCTGACTAGACAGTGCGGTGAGCTTGTGACAGGGTAGAGGAGGTGGCAGCTCCCTATTACGTTCTCACGGACGCACTTGTCGACGTTGAGGTTGCAAGCATTCAGGGAGGCAAGGTACCATGGGGTGAGTATCAATTTGCAAAATGACAACCTCGCGCGTTGCAAGTACAGTTGCACATCAGTGGAGAAGGGCGACCCCTTCTCCACTTTCCTCTTTCAGCTTGCTTGCAAAATCACAAATCAAGATGGTAACAGTTCCTGAGGCATTCCCGCTAATTTCAGGAGTGCGCTTCTTAATGAAATCGTTGTATCTATTCTACGCTGTGGTGTATCGTAACCTTGAGGATTTAGACACAATCATTTTGACAATAGACAGTAGTTCTGGCATGATGTGACTCCCTGTGCCCTCGTCCAGATGAAGCTAGCCTGTCGGGAGACTTCGTGACCAACTTCGTTAGGAAATATCAATCAGACGGTGAGCATTGGACTGCATGCCACATTTACAAATGCAGGTTGATGCGGCTGGCGGAGCTACATCTCATAATACGAGAGTCATCACCTGCCCCTGCATTCTCAGTCATTTGTCACAGTCACATTGTAGTATTTGTCCTATTGTACAGTTCCTTGCTGTAACCCTTGCTTATGTATGCTTCAGTGCCCACTTCGGGACAGAAGCAAATTTGAGAACCAGCTAATGACCGGTGTACTTGGTTCTGCATTGCAGAGACTCTGCAGAGCAAGTGCAACAACTCAAAAGCATTGAAGGATGTGTGTGAGAACACTTATGATGCCGTCTTTTTACCTGGTAAGATCAGTAGAATGTGTACTGGACCTCTTCAGGCGTGTATGAAATTGCTCACTTCCAGGTTTTCCCGTCAGCATGTCCTAATGACACTTCAGAACATGACTCTGTGAAGGACGTAAGGTGAAAGCTAAGGCCTGCTTGTCCTCCACATCGTATCCAGGTGGACATGGCATTGCTTTCGATGGTCCTGGAGATAAGGATTTGGCTGCACTGTTGAGCAAGACGTGGAAGGATGGTCATGTTGTGGCAGCTGTTTGTCATGGTCCCTGCGGTCTCGTTGATGCCATCACACCTGATGGTGTGTCGATTGTGAAGGGGAAAAAGGTAACACTCAGACTAGGTCAAGGTCATGCCATAGCGTCTCAAGACTTTTAGGATACGCTTTTTGGGACATTGTGGTGCTTTGTGCAGCCAAAAGCAGTATGCTGTCAGAGCTTCTCTCATGCTAGGCGTGGTCCTCGTGTGACTGGCAACCTGACTGCAGATCACAGGCTTCAGCAATTCCGAGGAGGAGGCAGTAGGGAAGACGGATGTTGTACCCTTCCTTCTGGAGGATAAGCTGAAGGAGCTTGGTGGGAAGTACGACAAGGGCCAGAATTGGGTAAGTCGCTACTGCTGGCTGGCTGAAGTCTAGATTTTCGACCTTAAACCCTGACCCTAAGCAGTCCCTGTCGTCGTCAGCAACAGCTAGTTGTGACTATGACAGCACTGTCCTGCTTTGCTTAATGACGTGCTACTACGTGATCTGATGAGGGTATGTTATCATGCACAACAATTGCAGCCAGATCTCTATTGCAGGAAGGCAGATGTCACATGCATGCTAGATTCATAGCATATCTAAGTCAAACATCACATGCTGGTCTTGCATATTTGTGTTACCTCGGAATGAGGTTGCTCCTGTGTGACACTGAATCTAATGTACCGCTCGGTGCAGGGTGAGTATGCAGTTGCCGATGGCCTCCTCATCACTGGTCAAAACCCCCAAAGTTCAGAGAAAGTTGGCAAGCTGATATGTGAAGCTCTTGGCGTGGAAGATTCGAAAGGAAAATTCATCTGACAGAGGTACAAGTGGTTGGAAATAGGATGGACATCCTGCTGTTGCCCTGTGGCTCCTTGGTGCATCTTTGCATGCTTGGACTTTTATAAGGATGCTTGTGCTATTAGTTGGCGAGTTGACGAGGTTGTTGATTGTGCAAGCTTTACAGTTGCCTGTAGTCTTCTGCTACAACATCCTATATTTGCTACAAGTTTTTCCAGAGACACCTCACTTGTTACACTTGGATTCCTGGATCATGTACAATTTTGAGTCCTTTCTTGACAACATATGTGAGAAGAAAGTTTGGCTGTTGGCTTTCTGATCGCATGATGTGTTCTACTTGGTTTTGAGAACGTCAAACCACCTTGAGGTCAAGTTGCCCCAGATATTGGTGCTGCTCGTGAGTGCAATTTCTATGATCAGCACTAGGAGAAGACCTACTCTTATATGCCGCCTCTGCAGCTTTTGTAAGTGATTCGTGGACAGTCAAAACCTGGAAACAGAACCTGCAGTCGGGGGGGTACTGCAATTGGGCCGGTCAGCAGGGCGGTCACATTGCCTGCGTGCTTGGCTCAAGTCTACCGATTATCTCCATATAGTACCGCAACCCAGGCGTCTGCGTGCTGGCCGTGCCTTGGCTGCCGCAGCCGCATGTAGCAGGACCCCTCCTCCCTCAGTAGAGGCTGAGCATAGTAGATGCTGATGCCATGACAACGACATTTGACAGCAGCAACCTGGTCCCATTGGCCATGACACATGACACATGGTCGCCACACACGAGTCAAGGTTGTAAGTCAAGCGGACCACCTGTAAGGATGTTTCGATCACAAGAGAAGTGTACAGTGCGATTGGGGCTTGACAGCTCAAAAACTCCAGCTATTTGCATCTGATCAGCGGTGGCACAAAGACGGGCAGCAGGGTGACAGCCAGAATGCGATCCATGGGCTCGCTGTCTCTAATGTATTGCCTCCGCCTTCCTCTATGCTGCAGCTATGCCAGGCATTACCCTTGCGTCTGGGTGCTGGCCGTGCCTTGCCTGCCGCCTCAAGATACCCGGGCAACACTAAATTGCTTTCTTGACGTGCTGCGAGCAAAATCGACTTGCAGCTGTCGAGTTTCATTTATGCATGGCAGTCCGTATTTGCCACTCGTTATGCTGAGTGTGTGCGCTTTTGTTTGGGGGCTCCTCTTACGCCAAAGGGCGTCAGTTGCCAAACAACGCCGATAGGATATAATTGCAGGCAATTAAGTGACGTGTCAGGATCCAGGTGGCAGGCAGAGCACATCATGTGCGAAAGCAAAGAGCGTAAAACAAGGGCATACTCTGTGGTAGGATCACGAATAAGCACTTCGATTGCGTGCACAGAGCAGAGACTAAGTATCAGATGACTTGGTGAATATCACGAAAATGTGATGGATCAATTGTCAACGGATGCCAAGTCACAACTTGGTGGTAGATGGGCACGTCCCTTGACCGAAGTGGAGCTGGAGGTAATTTGTCAGCCACTCCCTCACACTAAACCAGATATAAGGCCACCTTATCTGTCCATTTTTGCAGCCACCTCATCATCCTCGTCAGATCGACATGGTCCAGCCACCGACGGACTATTGCACGCTCTACCCAGATGACCAGTCACTTCCTTGGGCTGGCCTTTCACACCCACCTCATCCTCATTGGAAGAGCCTTCTTCCGAGCCCTTTCCCTCTTTCCCTTCTGCACGTTACTCCAACTTCGGCTGCTGAGAAGGATTTGACGAGTTGTGACCCGTAGTAGCCGCTACTTTTGCCAAGGGGTCTGTCCTCTCACGTTGGAGACTCTTCCGTTTTGATCTCTTGTCCGTCCGTTTGGGCTGGCCCTCTCCAGCCAACGCCTTAATTGTGTTCGTCGGCCCCGTCAGAGTCTTCTTGGACTCGCCTTTCACAGGCATCGCTTCCTTCGCTCAGTCGTGTGTAATGAAGCCTCCCTTCAGCTGTGCTTTCACCGTGTTACCCAGTCCCTCGTTGTCTAGGCCTTCGCTTCGCGGGGTAGACCCATCCTTTGCGCTAATTTTGGCCTAGGCCAAATTATTGTACAGGCTATTCTTCGTCCATAGATTAATGCGCAGCGCGCGCCTTCTCTCTCTTTGTGAGAAGGCACATGGTTGTTGGAAGCCGAACCAGCGGCGGCATGGGCGTTGGCAAGAGAGAAGGGTGGAAGATGTGTGTATTAAGAGATGGGGAGGCCATGTGTGGCCAAGTACAAAGGCAAGCACATTGACAAAGAGAAGGGGGATATCGTGTATTTGAATCGAAGGCCAATATGGCCAAGTACAAAGGCAAGCACATCTAATGAGAAGGCGCGCGGTGCGCATGAAATTGAAAGGGATTCCAATTCTAGCCTTACAAATGTCCTGTTAACTGGGTAATGAGCTGGCAAGAGAGAGGAAGTACTCTCTGGCAAGAGAGAGGAAGTACTCCTGTTTGCAGCGTGCTCAGTCTAGTGCCTTGCACTAGAAAGCTGGGCGAGCTCTAGTAGGTGGCAGAAGGGCTCCGTTCCTGGCATCTAGTATTCATGCATCGAGTAGTGACCTTTATGTTTTGACCCGTGGTTATTGAGCGGGTCAATCTGCTGTAGGTTATGTAGATTTTTAGATGTGCTTGCCTTTGTACCTGGCCATTTGGCCTACATTTCTTTCTAATACACGATCTTTTATCCTCTGGCCAGACGAGAGAGTAGGCACGCGGTGCAGATGAAACAATATGGAGGCCAGATCAAAGCCGAATGGTTGTGCAGGCGAAAGCGAGTGCAAACGGTGGGGTTAATTATCAACGAAGCTCCTATGCTGAAGAAATTCCGTGTATTAGAAACAAATGTAGGCCAAATGGCCAAGTACGAAGGCAAGCACATCTAAAGATCTACATAACCTACAGCAGATTGACCCGCTCGAATAACACGGGTCAAAATATAAGGTCACTAATCGATGCATGAATACTAGATGCCAGAAACGGGAGCCCTTCTGCCACCAACTAGAGCTCGCCCAGCTTTCTGGTGCAAGGCACTAGCCTGAGCACGCTGCAAACAGGCTGAAACTCGTCGTCGCAAGAGCGACAGATATGCAGCTGGCAAGCCCATCTCAGCCGGAAACACATCTGCACGTCGAGTGTAGCCTAGGCTGGCAATGTTTCGAAGAAGCGTGTGGAAACGAGGACCCAGACAGCCAAAGAAAAAGATCGTGTATTAGAAAGAAATGTAGGCCAAATGGCCAGGTACAAAGGCAAGCACATCTAAACATCTACATAACCTACAGCAGATTGACCCGCTCAATAACCACGGGTCAAAACATAAAGGTCACTACTCGATGCATGAATACTAGATGCCAGGAATGGAGCCAAAGATGAAGGTGGGCCGAGGCGGAGCTATACGAAAGGCGCCGCCGCCAGCGGCTCGTATTCCCGCCCAGTCGGCATCCGCCACCAACGGCGCTCTTTCGAGCCTCGGAGCACCGGCGTCGGTCCAGTGAGGCCCGCTGCCGCCGTCGCCGCCGCCGCAAACCTCGCCGGTGCTGTCGCTGCTGCTGCGCGGCCGCCGCAGGCCAGCGGGCAGGCAGGGCCAAGTGGTGGCGGGAACTGCGCAGCCGACAGTGCCGGGCTCAGCGGTGGCACAGCTGTGAGCGGCTGTACATCTAGCAGCCGCCGGTCACCCTGGCGGCGTCGCGAGGCGGCGCCCCCGTGCTCGGCCAGCGGCGCCAGCCGTGGCTCCCTGATGACGCAGTACATCCCGTACTTTCCCGCACTGACCACGTACTTCAGCTACGGCCTGCTCTTCATCTTCGGCCACCTCCGTGACTTCCTGCGGAGCATCGTGCGACCCAAGCGAGCGCCCAAGGTCTGCGCGACATGCACGACTCGTTGTATCTCATAGGCGTTGTTGACCGGCCTTGAGCTGGCCGGCCCGGCAGCTCGCACTTGTCCCAGGTCTTCCTGGTGGTAATGGCTCCTCACTGTCAGCCTGCCAGCCCCTCTAGCTGGCCACAGCTGTTCGTATGTCCTTGTCGGCAGAGAAACTTAAGCTTCTGCTGGTCTGCCTGGACCAGGGCTACGCGCCTCTTTGTCGAGACTTTGAGGATTTCTACACCAGGCGACTCTACCACCGTATTCAGGTATGCAATTGACTGTCAGCTCGTTGAATGGGTATCTGTAACTTCCTAGCTTCATGTACGTCTTGACGAAGAGGCAAAGTATGGGGTCGGCACTTTCACAAGCTGATACCTTTCCCCCGTCAGCTGATTGGCTTGCTTGAAATCTTGCAGGACTGCTGGAATAGGCCAATTGCAAGTGCCCCTGACAATTGGATCGATGTTATTGAACGTAGCTCGCTCGACAACAACCAATCCTTGCAGTGAGTTTCAGATTCATCAAGAAAGTGCAGCTGCAAACTTGGCCAGTATTTGTTTGCTTGATCCTTGCAGTGCTGTCTTCAGCCGACGACACACAAGTACTTGCAGCAGATCTTGCACCTCAGCAGGCTCACTGCTCATTGCTGAGATGAGCGCTTGTCTTACTTTGTTCCAGTCGGTTGCCAAAGCAGTCAAAGTGCCTCAACCTTGGGTCTTACAACTACCTGGGTTTTGCTGCAACTGATTCATACTGCACTCAAAGAGTGATTGACTCTCTGGTGCAGTATGGGGCAAGTACGTGCAGCAATCGTATGGATGCAGGTCTGTATGAGCCAGCTGACCACCTTCAGGTCACCTTGCATTGGCTAGACTGTGAGGCGGAGGACTAGCTGTCATACATTTGTGCGTGCTGAGGTTGTAAATGCGCCTTGGTGCACGTGAGCTTTTCTCCAGTTTATTGGAGAGGGAGATGGTGTCTGGTCAGATTTCCTATGGCGTGAAATTTTATGAGAATTGGATGCGCCTATTATGAACTGGAAATGGAAGAAGATGCCCAGATGCACGTCATAATCACACGAACAGAACTTTTATTGGAACTCTGTCTTTTTCTCCTGCACAGGCAACACACAGCTTCACGTGGAGCTTGAGCAACTTGTGGCACGCTTTGTTGGGAAGCAGGCTGCGATGGTTTACGGCATGGGCTTTGCCACAAACTCCATGACCTTCCCTGTCCTCATTGGCAAGGTCCACACAGCACTGTGCTAGGAGACGAGCTTCCATGTGCATGTAGGAAACCCCCATCAGGCCATTGTGGCACTGATCAATCAAAAGATCTGTTGTAGCATTGCTGGCAAGCATTGTAGTAGGATATGCGTGGTAGAATCTTACAAGGTGATGGCTCACCTTTACTGTTGAGACCTCTCAGGGTGGTCTTATTGTCAGCGATTCATTGAATCACGCTTCCATAGTATCCGGTGCTCGGGGCTCGGGAGCAAAGGTGGTTGTCTTCAAGCACAATGGTAGGTTTGTGGACGGGCTTGCCAGGCTGAAGATGCTTGATCCTCCAACTCCTGTCATGAGAACGTTGTCACGTCAGGTGTGGGTCGTCTTTATGAGCAGCAAAATCTGAGTGATCCTCATGACACTCTTTTGTTATTGCAGTGCCAGAGCATCTGGAGCTTGTGCTAAGGGAGGCTATTGCTGATGGCCAACCACGCACTCACCGCCCATGGAAGAAGATCATTATCATTGTCGAGGGCATCTATAGCATGGAAGGGGAGGTTTGTCGCTTGCCCGAGATTGTGACGATCAAGGAAAAATACAAGGTGAGTGTTGGAAGCCAAGGCACCTTCTATGCCGTGCAAGCGAGACCTATGAGCTCAGCACAGCAAGGACTGGGGCTGTCATGCTGTGTACAGCCAAGAGACTGAAGCCTTACAATGATCTTATGCAACAGTGCTATCTCTACCTAGACGAGGCACACAGCATAGGAGCTATTGGAAGGACAGGAAGAGGGGCATGTGAGCTCCTTGGTGTGGACACTTCTCGAGTAGACATCATGATGGGCACATTCACCAAGTCCTTTGGTTCTTGTGGCGGTTACATCGCAGGCTCAAAGGCAAGTTCTTGCTTACGTTTTGGTGCTACCTTGTCAGCTTGAGTCAAGGAGTGCCTTTACATCTATCATCTCATTTTCAGTAATAGCTGAAGATGACGTGTGGAGGCACATCATGCTGATGCTGTTCATGTCAACATCCACCTCAATGGGACTATAGTCTATAAGTCAGCACTCCTTAGGTTTTTCAATGCTTGCAGGATCTTATTGCCTATCTGAAGCAGAAAAGCCCAGCACACATCCACGGAACATCAATGTCACCACCAGCAGCCATGCAGGTGATCGGCGCCTTCAAAGTGCTGTTAGGGGAGGATGGCTCTGACCGAGGTGAGTCATGAGTTGCAAAAGCTTTCAGGGCATTTCTGCTTTTGCATATTGCAGGCCATAGTTTTCTTGCTATGTAGACTTGACATCTTAGATTAGCCTTCTCTCTGTTGAAATGCAGCACTCTCTGAGTTGAGTCAGCCGATCCCCCTCTTTCAGGTCTCAAAAAGCTAGCACAGCTGAGAGAAAATAGCAATTGGTTCCGGTCACAACTTCGTCAAATTGGTTGCGAAGTTCTTGGCGATGAAGATTCACCAGTCATGCCCCTCATGCTCTACAACCCTGCAAAGATTGCCGCCTTTTCTCGCGAATGTCTTAAACGAAATGTGAGTGCCTTCTTGTAGTAGCGTCATGCTTATGGTGAGCAGTTGGCTGTCTCATCAAATTTGAGAGTCACTACCTGCGCACATAGCACTCAACAGTATATCTCCAGCTCTGGTAGTGCCTATGGTCGAGATTCCAGATTTCTTCTGACTGTTAGGCTGACAATATTGAGTCTGAGTTCACGTTGTGATCTAATGAAGTGCTTTGATCTACCATCGCAGGTTGCTGTTGTGGTTGTTGGTTTCCCAGCTACTCCACTTCTTCTATCAAGGGCTCGCATCTGCATATCTGCTGCTCATACACGTGAAGACCTGGAGAGAGGTTTGCAGGTAAAGTTCTCATGCAAAACAAGCTGCTCTGCCTTAAAAAAGTTGAATGGCAAATGCTGCACAGCATCCTACCCAGTAGGCTTTGTCTGGAATGATATATTTCCGCTGAGCTATGTTTAGTATCAGGTGTTATCAGGTGTGTGTATGTTATCCGGTTCACCACGAAAGTCGGACTGCAAGGCCGGTCCCATATGAAGGCCACTGCGCTAGCTTAGTGCTTGGTGCTCAGTGCAGCATTGCTGCATGTGCAGGGTTGTAGTCCATCGCTGAGCTGACAAGTTGAGGCTTGTGTGTGCAGGTCATTGACGAGGTAAGCAGCCTTTGTAAGCTTAAGTACATGCCTGTAGAGCAGGACACGGTAGACTTGGAATTGAAGCACTGCAATGGCGCGGATCTGCACAAAAGTAAGACTTTGTAAATATATTCACGGCTTGAAATCATTGCCTGCCTCAGCCTGCCTCGTGCTCCAGTCGCATATAATTGAGAGAGGCTGCATGTGCTGTGTGAGAGGGCCGCCCATGAGGTGTGTGCGCACATGGGAGTCAGGGCTGACCTCTCATAGTCACCGCTCTCTTCTGGCTTTGAGTCTGCTCCCAAGAGCAAGTGCCGGTTACCCATAGGGCAGTGTGAGAGCGAGCCAACAGTGGCATGGCGGCAACAACGTGGGAAGGTAGGGCGGGGTCCCAAAAGAAAAGCTCTTTCTCTGAGAGGCAATGGCTGTGAGAGAAGGCGCGCAGTGCGCATGAGATTGAAAGGGAGGCCAACTCTAGCCTTACAAATGTCCTGTTAACTGGGTAATGAGCTGGCTAAGGGGGACACTAATATCCCCGAGTGAGCACATGCATATCTGACAAGCTATGCTGAGGAGCCAAACAACCACCACGGAAGTCATTAACCTGGGGTAATGCACGACCAGCACGCTGGTGTATCGCGAGTGCCTGGGAGCGCTGTAGACTCAAATGATAGCCGCATTTTATGACATGCAACCATGGCTTGCGGGACGCTAGAGTGCCCTAAGCTACCCGCCCGACTATGTAGGCGGGCATCGACATGCAGTGCCAGGCGATGGAGGAGGGAAGACTACTTTGTTCTGTAGCCGCCATATAAGTCCATGGCGCATGGAAAGAAGTGGTCGCCCTGGGGTGGTCACAGTAGTGCCTCTTCTTCCTCTTCGCATGATGTGTCGCCCAACCTGGCACAGTCGGTGTGGGTGCCCCTGGTTGGATTGCGTCGATGAGGACGACGCCGAGGAGAAGACGAGGCCCACCACTCCGGGGGGTGGCCACCACATCCAGACGCCTGACGAATGGCCTGCCACGCTTCTGTGAGAGGCGCAAACCAAGAAGAAATGAAGCTAAGCAGAAATGGCTGGGGTTCACAACTGGCTTAGCGGAGCCACAGGCTAGGCAGACGGGACAGGGGCGGGGGTCTGGGGGAAAGGGGAAAGGGCGCAGGTGGGAAACGGCCCCCGCGGGGCAGCCTGGCCTGCAGCCTGGCCGCCCCACGCACGCATGCTCCGCGCCCGCCTGCAGCCGCCCGACGGCGCCAAGCTTGGCCCGCCCCGCCGCCGCCGNGCCGCCGGGGACGCGGCGGCCGCGGCCTCGGAGCCCCAGTGGGAGCTGCTGGAGAGCCTCTGCGAGTGCCGGGAGGAGTTCTTCCTCACCACCTGCGACGCCTCCGGGGAGGACGCTGCGGCCAGCGGGGCCGCAGGTGCCGGCAACTGCGGCGGCTGGATGACCGTCTCGGACTTGGAGCTCCTCGGCACCGTTGGCACCTCGAACGATGGCAGCAGAGCGGATGCGGCGGCTTCAGCCGACACCATGCTTCGTCACCAGGGCCTCTTGCGCGACGATGGCCGCGAGCTGGTGCAAGAATGCACCGACGACAGCGCTGATCAAGGAAGCCAAGTACGGGGCAACGGCATGCGGGATGCCACCACCGTGCCTGCTGTGCCATGCTTCCACATCACTCCTACTGGCTCTCCCTCGTGTACCGGCTGTGTGCAGGCTTGTCCTTGCCAATGCCACGCAGCTGTGGCCCATGTCAGATTGAATCAGTGCCGTTGGCGCAGGGAACCAAGGCTACTGTCCACAGATGGCAGCACGGTTGTTGCGAGGTGCTCGACTCCGATAAGCTCCAGGCTCCGCTGGGGCATCTGCTCCGATGGGAGGAGCATGAACAGCGATTCCAAGTTGTTTCCCCGCCTCCGGTTGGCTGGCATCGACATCACCAGCCACAGAAGTCAGGGAGCGGAGTCAGGGGGCAGCGCGCACATTCAGCACGGCTGAGTAAGCTTGCGGAAGGTACAACAAGCCAGACTGCAGGCTGCCGCAAAGAAGATGGTGAGGGCGCAGGCCTGGCAGATCATGAGTTTGTCATATGCTGCGCTACCATTGAACCAGCTTACTATCTGACCACGACAGCAAGCAATGGAAGTGGAGACATTTGTTGTTAGCTCAGGAGCAGCACCTGCTGATCATAACCTTGTGTAGACACCTGGAGTGTGGAGCGTGTTCATCGACGAGCTCCCAGCAGTACTGAAGTAGCGCAAGTACAGATGGAAGACCAATGTCAGCAGGAGCTGACGTTATTGGGTCCAGGACCCTCGACAACGGAATTGACCCCAAGGAGCCAAGGCACTTCTACATCAAGCTTCCGTGGTGTGACACGACATAGGTGATGTGGGGTACCTTCACAAGGAAGAATAGTAGACCAGCATTGTAGAGCTGCTGTTTTGTTACTCAGTAGTTACTCAATAAGAGCTGGTAGTGACTAGTCAGGCATCAAACGTGCTTGACCCTGGGAAGCTAGTGACAAGCAGCCTTCTGACTTAGGTCTCAAAGTTTAAATATTCCATGGCTGTCCTATGGCACTGTGCAGGAGGACTGGCAAGTGGGAGGCTCACCTGTGGTGCGTATTATCCTCTGAATGCTTTGGGCCTCATCAAGTGCTAGTATGACTGGAAAGCTCAGGTGGTTCTGTCCATACAGCACGTCAACGATGCTAGCTTATGCAATGACAGATGTCCAGCAGTAAGCTATTCAATCTCAGCTCTAGATTGAACACCACATATGCAGCACAGAAAAGCTAACATTGGGTCTGGAAAATGCAGGGAAGCTGGCAGGCAAATCTACCTCGGTGATGACTTTACCACTTCGTTGCAATTCATTGTAGAAGCTTTCAGTCCTCATCGGTTGAGCATTCAGTTGCCAGATTCTGCTATTTTCCAAACGCCCTATGCCATGGCGTCAAGAGTGCGTAGCTTAGTCAATGCGTTGCTGGTCTACTCCCTGCAATGATACGAAGTCGTCAATCCCGGCTGAGGGCCGAGCAACTGCCAGCACCGTCTTGTTGCAAGAGTTGTCAAAGAGCAAACACTCAGCACAAGCAGAAGGCATCGTTTGGTGATGATTTTGGGTTCGTCATTTACTTGCTTCAGGTGGGTTTCAAGACGAGAAGCAGGCAGCTAGGTGAGGTCAAAACCCCACATCAACTCTAGGAATGTGCACGCGTTTCAGTGCCTTCATGAAGAACAAGCTGTCAGATATCATTGAGACATCCACTTTAAAAACCTGCGGTGGAATTTGTACTCTAGGGCATATGACATCTGTGCCCTGAACTTCCGTGGAGCTTCTGCTGCTACGAATTTCAACCGTGAAGAATACACGACTATACTTCACAAGGTAGATGCTCTCAAACCTCATGAAATCCGTGTAACTTTGAAAAGGCTGCCTTGTATTCTTGCTTCGGCACCGAGTATATCTCAACCATACAGGGGTTCAACTTGATGCTGCCAAGATGACGAGCGTGACAAAGGAGACTGCGGTGCAGCTCCTCAGAGGCAAGGCAAGACCTGTCAACAAGGTGGGCCATTTGGCAAGCACAACCCAAAGTTGGACAAGCAATGCTGCAGAATCATGAAAAGTCTGGTACCTGCAACCTCGTGTGTGTACACTCCCAGCCTGTTTCTAGTGCTATTTTCAGGTATCAACAGCAAAGGATACCCACACCAGGCCAGAGGAAAGAAGGGGCCTTGGAAGGAGGGACGCAGGCAGCAGCTGCAGCAGCAGTGAGCAGGCATGGTGGCGAATCACAACAGCGAGGCCATTGGTTGAGGTCCGACTTTGGGCAGAGCTAGACTCTGCTACTGCTACTTCATAATATCTCAGTCAAGTGTACAACACTAATTATAGGAGTTTGCCAAGATGGCGGTGCTCTGGTGCAGGAGCCTATCATGCAGCTGGAACCGCACTGTAAGACAAGGAAGACAACCTTCCTGAGGTCAGACAACCCCACATCCACTGTGAAACGAGCTAGCGCAGCTTCGGGAGCCGGTTGGGAGGATCATGCAACAGCCAACAGCCATGCACGGTTGGCTCCACTGAAGGTAAGACATGCTAAGGGGCTAAGCAAGGCAGCAGTCAAATTATGCAGCCATGGATGGTCGCGAAGCTTGGGTGTCAAAGAATGTACGATCACTGTACATGACATAGATTGACCTTTGTGCCTCTTAGTAGCCAGAACCTCAAACCCAGAAAGCCCAATGTTGGTCAATATGAGGACAGTCACTCCGGACTTGCCAGGACTGCTTCCTGCGTGCAACCATGGCGGACATAGCTGCACGGCGGCAGCTCTTGCAGAGTAAGACTGACAAATGAAGGGGACTCCGGTACATGTCCTCAGCAGCCTAGGAGCGGCCTAAGCGGTAGCATGCTGGACAAGCTTGTACTGGTCGCTTATTAAGTTTGTCCACAGCTTCCTGCCATCTCAGGGTGCTGCAGGGGATATTAAACTTAGCTCAACGATCTGCTTGGCCTAGACATCCTGCCAAGGTTATATTGCCATCTGCTTGACTGCGTCAAGCTTGCTGCGGAGAGTGGCCAGCCGCTCTTCCCACTCGCTGGGAACCAGAAGGTCTCTGACTTCCTGCTCCTCTGCAACATCATTCTCCGGCCCTTCCTCGTCGTCGGAAGGCCCTGGACGCCTGCTCATCCTACCCCGGCTGCTCCTGCTGCCTTTGTCTTGTCGTGCAGCAGCCTTCTCCAGTGCTGCCCTCTGCATGGCCGCCAGAATGGACTCTCCACTTGTGGCGCTGCTGCACACAGAAGGCTGTCACGATCACATTGGGTTGCATGAAGAGCTCTGCAGTGGACCCGCTGCACAAACGCTGGCAGCACAGATGCAACTGGCCCGAAGATTGTGTTGCTCAATGAACTGTCCTAGCTACTTCGCCACCTTGATTGATCATAGGTGCTGGGCAACTAGCTTGGCAATCATTATCCAACTTCTCGGGCCATTGGAAGTAGGACGACCTTGCCGGCCTGCTCTCTAGTTGAGCCGCCTCCGGCGGTCTCTTCAGGTCCTCAGACGCTGTAGACCCGGAGTCAGATGCAGCGAGCTCTTGCAGATGTAACTGCTGGTCAGAAGGTGACGCCATGGCCGTTCTGACTGCTCTGTGCCTGGCAGCGCTGACCTCTGGGGCATGCGCAAGGCCAGCCAACGCAAGGGTTATGTCCTCACACGCAGCACCTTGCGGAAGCCTCTCACGATGTCTGGACTGCCGGCCAGCCGCAGACCTGGGACTTTGGCTGACACCTGATGAGCCAGTCCTCTGGGTGGCAGCACCGTGGCTAGAGCTGCTCGACCTCGCGGTCTTCCCAAGCTCCGCCATGAGCGTCCGCCCCTGGAGGGTGAGGCTCCGGATTGCCTCCAGAACGTCGTTTGTATTGGCACCCTCTGAGACCGTGGCGAAGCCGTACCCGCGGCAAAGATGGCCGGGCGCAGTCCCCGGCAGGAACTTGCAGGCTGCAACACCGGGCACGGCCGTGAGCGCACTTTGGAAGTCCTCTCGCGACAGCCTGCTGCCCAGGTTCGACACAAATATCTGTGTGGTGCGCTCGCTGTTTGACGGCCTCTGCACGGCCACCCTCCTACGCCCGTCGTCTTGACCAACAGCGGTAGCTACCGAGCTGCTCCTCGAAGCTGGTGCATGCCAGTCGGCTGACTGCAGCTGTTCATCCTGCTGCCTGGACTCGATGTCAGGAACAGACTGCTCCTCGCCTCTCTTTCCCGAGTCCTCAGCTCGCAGCTCGTCCTTGAGCCGCGCTCCAGCGAGCATCGCCGGCTCAGTCGCCGCCGAGGAGCCGCTGCGGACCCCAGGGTCGGCAATGGCCTGGCGTCCGCGCGCCTCCCCGAGGCTCTCCTTGAGCGCCAGCAGCGAGCCAAACGGGGAAGCGACGCCCTCCGCCGCCGCCGCCGGCCGCGCCCCAGCCGCGGGAGCAGCCGCCGCCGCCGCCGCCGGCTT
>WELB01000141.1:364040-394384 GCA_009602725.1 Spirogloea muscicola
GGGGACATACTTCCAGGAGCATAGCCTCTCCGACCTGCGCCTGCTTAGCAGGGGTTACTGAGTGGTTAGTAGCTGCTTTGTTTTTTCTTGTGTGCTTGTCATTTCTGCTGCTTCGCCTTAGGGCTTCGCCTGGCTTCCCCCCCCCTCTTCTTGTACTCTGTTCATTCTTTTTTGGGCTGGCTGTTCCAGCCCATATTCTCAATGGGCGAGCCCTTCTCCTCTCTCTCGGCGGGGGCGCCGCGAGCTGCCACGCGTAAGGGCACGGGCTCCAGGAGCGCCGGCTGGCCTCACCCCCCCGGGCCGGCCCCGGGCAATATCTACGGCGCCGCGGGCAGGGCGTGGTTGCCCCGGTTAGCCCCACCTCCCCATCCCGGTCACGGTGAGCGCCCGGGTGGGGCGGGCCACCGTTTAGCCCGACTGCGATAGCGGAGGTGCTGCGAACTCCCAACGGCTGCTGGCAGCACGCAGATCCCCGCGCCCGTTACCGGGGCCCTCCCAGGGGTTATCCGGATGGGTCCGCGTTCGGCACCCACTCCCCCCGCTTGCCCATACGCGGCTGCCACGTGGTGACCCTGCTCTGAAGATGCGCACCTCCCGCCCTGCCGCCTACCCCGTGGCGGCGCTCCCGCTCCCATTAGTACACGGTTCGCCTTTCTTCACTCGTGGGTACTCAGCCCCCCCCTCCATTCGCGGTTCCCACATTTGCTTCCTGAAACCCCAGACCAAGACTCCGCCTTGTGTGTCCCCGTTCTTACTACTATGCCATTTGGCAAAACAATGCTTTGGCTTGGCTTGTCCTCCACCTGAACCCATGCACACTGCGCACCCTTTTCTACCTCTGTCGCTCACTGTCCCCGGAAAATCTCTCCCCCACCACTGTTCTGCTTAGCCGTGGCAGCAGCAGCATGCTGTCGGTTCTACCTCGAGTGGTCGCTGCAATGTCATTTCTTGTCAGAATTAGTGGTACACTCCAGTATAGTGCCTGTGGCGTAAATGCACAAAATCTCTGCCCTCAATGAGGAGCCCAAGAGTGACACTCGACGATGTCAACAAAAGGCAAGCATTTGAGTTGATGACAGCACCCACCGAGCGAGGAAGACTCTGTACGCTGCAACCAGCGGTCACGACCCAGCGATCGAGGCCTGCACTCCCCTTCCTTTTCCCCTCCCTCTGTTGCTGACTGTATGCTGTCTCTTTGGTGCAAATGCAGAGCTTTGAGCCACTGTCAATCCTACAGATTGGCTCACATGTCCTACACATGTCCTGCAAGTACTGACATAGTCCGATATACAACCCTATACACTCAGCTGCAAAGGTTGCAAGGTCAGAGCCACTCACACCACCATCCTGAAATCTCCTACAGCTGAAGCCCAATTGCTCGGACGTGATAATCAACACGCCATTCAAGCACTCGTCCGCTTTCCTAAGTAGATGAAGAAGAGTAGCAGGTGCACATTGCTAAAGCAATGTGGCGATCTCTATATGTGCAGTGGAGTCGTCAGTAGAGCACCAATAGTAAAGCTTCCACTGCAGCATCTCATTGCTGCTTCTCTATGTGTTCGCTTCAAAAATGTCACTGCCAATCTGCAGGCACAGTTTTATTCATTCGCAGTGTGACAAAAACTAGCATACTCGCCCCCCCTCCCCCTCAGTCCTCAGATACAAGCTTGCGTGGGATGATGTCCATCAAGCGTACACAGGGGTTTGTACATCTCAGGTCGCCGATCGCGAAAAATGCCCCACGAGGCTCGTTGAGCTTGATTGGCATCAAGGTCAACCGTAGCAAGTACAATGGCTTCCTCTTTGTCATCCGCATGCTTCAGGAGCTCTCCTGTGATACCTGAGGAGTCGAGCACGTAAGGCTGCGCCGTGAGTCAGAGTCTCATGGCAAAGTTGCAGACGACTGAGGTGGCAGGGGCCTTATATTGTGGACAGCATAGCCTCATGGATTGTGACCAGCTTAGGGGCTTTCATTCTTGCTTACCTGCAATGAATGAGTTGCCATACCAAGTTATTGTGCTTGGTCCGTGCTCTGTTTCCACTGTCTCTGGCCCTATTCGATTAGCAGCAACAAGCGGAACCTACAGCACCCAAATATCTCAACATCAGTTCCACATCCATGTTGTGTCTCGATGCTGGTGAAAGCAGGAACTGCACCTGCTCAGATGGATCTGATAGAGTCTTGCTACCAGTGGACCACGGGAGGATGGCAATGAGACTTAGACGATTGGCGGCGTTCCAGACACTGGAAAAGCATCAGGCTGAAGCTGATCACCAATATGTAGGTGGGTCCTTTCTCAATATGCAAGAGAGTGTGTCTCCTAGTGAAGGAGTGTGCTTCTCTAATTTAGACCTGAACAAGCACTTTGAAAGACAAGGAGAGCAGTAAAGCTGATGACGAGGGGCCTATAGCATTAAAACACACCAGATTTGCCCCAGCATGGCCTTGCATGACTCGCATCCAATGGCCTCGTGAATCAAGTGTAGTATCCTGTGGCTCGCTTCCAATGGCGGTTGGATAGAAGAGGATCTCAGCTCCCATCAAAGCCATTGCCCTAGCAGTCTCTGGAAACCATTGATCCCAGCAAATTGCTGCAGTAGCATAAACACATTGTCAGTAAGTTATATAAGTGCTGCACTTCCATGAAAACAGGAACTCACTGGATTGCCTTAAAAGATCTGACCAAGCACCTGCCAACGTCACAAAGTCTAGAAGCAAATGCGAAGGGTTTTCTTCCCTCACCTACGCCAATGGTTGCAAATTTCGTCCTGAATACCTGCCATGCAGGAAACAGAGGTCGACGAGCATTTGAGACCCAACACCAGGTTGACAGGATTACTACGGGTCTTGACGCATTACTTAATCACAGGCATCATAGGCAACTTGCAGAAAACAGTGGCTGTATGCTGTGCACACCTTGAAACCAGTATCACCTGGGCTGAAGTAAAACTTCTCCTGATAACCTATGTCACATAAGTTGCAGGTTGTCAAGCTTACAACGAGAGTGGATGAAGAAGGATGGAAGTGCAGGTACTGTGACACATGCAAGAGAAGCAGCACCAAGATAATGACTGCTAGCTACTATAACGGCTTCAGCAGACTCTAGTCGCTCTTGAAGCATTACGCAGGGAGGGGATGTGCGCTAGTGGCACAGTGCCGAAATATCCGCAAATGCCAAATGACTGATGCTCAAGTACAAGTAGTCTCCCCTAATAGGCCAATCGTCGAACAAAGAGGGGCGAAGAAAGTCTTGGGCGGTTGTGACTCTGGGCAGGGGAGAGCAGTGATCGGCATCAAACCTGGTCCATCTGGGATGTGGGTTTTCCTATACAGACCAATGTCGGACCCATCAGCATCGATGACGACCACTGAGTTGAAATAAGCGTTGTTGGCCCGTTCAAAGAAGCTCACTGGTAACACAACGTTGAGCTCCTGCGCAAGCTCTTCAAACCTGCACCATAGCAAAGAACCCAGTGAATTGATGAGCATATTTTCTGATCTTCGGTTGACACGATTGAGGACCGAAGACCGTCTGGTGCACGTTGAGCT
The DNA here is from genome assembly GCA_009602725.1 of Spirogloea muscicola. Classification (NCBI taxonomy): domain Eukaryota; kingdom Viridiplantae; phylum Streptophyta; class Zygnematophyceae; order Spirogloeales; family Spirogloeaceae; genus Spirogloea; species Spirogloea muscicola. The sequence continues at coordinate 367,591 of WELB01000141.1, forward strand.
CCTTGGTAAGACGACGAGCAAAGAGCTGGCTGAATAAGCAGCGAACTCTCTTAGGAGGTACCTTTGTATCGTAGGGTTGTTTTCTCGTGGACGAGCTCGAGCAAAGAAGTCCTGCCGTTGTGCCTGGCAGAAGTAGTGGCCTTCGAAGAGCTCCTGGTCAACAAGCAGGACATAGAGTCAGATTGTGGACACCCCTCCCCAAGCAGCGTGTGATCAAGAAGCAATCTTCAGGTACGCACCGAGACCAGGATGATCTGAGCTCCCTTCGCATGCGCCTCCCGGATTTTGCTGCAGCACCACGGACGGTCTAATTGACTTGAGTCCGACGTAAACGTTTGGGCTTGTAAGGGGCGAAATTAGGCTACTCTTTCGTTCTTAGCTGAAAAACCTTGAGCTGACGAAGGAAAGAAATCGGCTGTTGGCTTGCAGGACTTGTCATGCAAAGGGCCTGAAGTTGACAGTACATCCCGGGCATCAGGAGCAGCTCGACGAGACGGGTCCTACTTCTCAGCCTTGGCGACGTTGGCCTCCCGGTCGTCGCTCCAGGCGGCCTGCACGGCCGCGACGCAGACCTGCCGCGACATGGCTGCAGCCGCTCGGCGCTCCCGGCTGGCCGGCGGCGTCGCCCGGCTCAGCACCTCGCCCCGCCGGCAGCGTGGTGCTGCGGCGACGGCGAGATGGCCAGCTCTACGACGACCCTGCCACTTGGCCGCTGACGGTGGCCCAGCGGCGCTGGCCGCTGCCGTGTGAACCGGGACCGGTCGAGCCCGCCCCTCCCCCTTCCGGCCTCGTCGGATGGCGGACCATCCGGCGGCTCTCAGCGGAGCCCTGGAGCGGGTCGGTCCGGATCTGGAAGTTGCGGTCATTCAGTGCCAAGGATAAAGAGAAGAAAAATGCGGCTGGTGCTTTTAGCTGAGCAGCTCTAAAGGCCAGCAAGTTGTATGAAGAGGGGTTGGGTGGTCATGAGTATACTGACGGAGCCACAAGCCTGGCCGACAAATGCAGGGGCGGAGGATTCGCCGTCCAATCCTCAAGCGGCTCGGCGGGCCGTCCGATGCGTGTCGGCATCCGGCGGTTGGCGGCCGGCGAGACCTGCCCTCCTCGGTTGCGCCGCCCCACTAGAGACGCCTCGCCCCCCCCTCATTCTGGTGCGCCGCGGCCGCCCGCCAGCGCCACACCGCGGCCAGCGAAGGGCCCGGCGGCCGCGCAGGGGCGGACGCCGCAGCGACAGGCTCGGCCGCGCCGCGTCGGACTCGCCTCGCGCTTCCTGCGGCGGCGGCGGCGGCGGCAGCCATGGGCGGCGACTACGGCGGCTCGCGCATCTACATAGGCGGCCTGCCTGCCAAGGTCACGCAGGAGGAGGTTGAGGACATGTTCGGCAAGTACGGGCGGATTGCGCGCTGCGACTTCAAGTCGCGCCCCGAGGTGAGGATGCTCAAGAAGTCCATTTCGCCTGGGAATGCAAGCCCTGCATGCGGCACTTGTAGCCATGTAATCAATCAGATATGGCACGAGTTGGCGGCAGTGAGAGGAGGGGAGGGAAAGGGGGCGCGCCCGTGCACGGAGCTTCATAAGAATCTTTCTTGCTGCCACTTGCGAAGAGTGACGCCATTAGGGCTGCTAGGACCCTTTGCTGGGTGTAGGAGGCCATGTTGCAGTTGCTGGCGAGGGGTACACATGTGTGTGTGCGCTGTGCCTTGCAGCAGTTCTCCTTCTGCTTTATCGAGTACGAGGACGAGAGGGATGCTGCTGATGCCATCAGGAACTTGGACGGAGCTCCCATTGCCGGGGCACGTATGCTGGTCGAGGCCTCCAAGGAACGACGCCGCGCTCCTCAATACTCCTTTGGTGGGAAACACGGCCGCGAAGACTGCCGAGCTATCGTTGGTGAGCGCAGGCGATGGAGCTGCTTGCTTTCTCTCACTTGTCTGCCTGCACCAATGCGTTACATGGTATCATAACAATCTCTTATGATAGCTGCATGCACATGGTGTGCTTGCGTAGCAGGGCCATGCAGACATGGTTTGTCTCTCGCACATCACCTCTTGGCGCCAAAGCTCAACATCTGCTCGCATGTGTGCTCCATTGCAGATGATCTTCCACAGGGCACTTCGTGGCAGGACCTCAAGGACTTCGGACGAGAAGGTGGCCCCGTTGTGTACTCTGACGTCTTTATGGACAACCGAAGGCTGCGGGGGTGAGCCATGTTATCGAGCTGGCACCAAAGGCAACCTGTGAATCCCTTCCCTGGTCCTTTGAGCTCTCAGCAGGATCCACTGGGAACGTCACCTTCTGGCCCTCGGCATGTTGTCCGTAACTTTCCCAATGGAATGGAGAGGGTGTCCTTGGATTGGAGACTGTCGTGTCCTTGGCCTTTCAATCCCTGCCTGCCTCCGGAAATTTTCCCCTGGTCCAAGCTAGCTGTGGGCTTTACCAGTTTCAGAGGCAAGAAGTAAGGCGCTCTCCTATAACAGCAGACTTGGCTCGCTGATTGTGCTCTGGAATAGGGGCATGGTTGGGGGGGCCAGTCGGGCTTGATCCATCCTTGCGGATGCATTGCCAAAGATTGACCTGTTGCTTAAGGGTGGATTGGGACTGAACAGGTCGGCTGCTGCAAGCTGTGTTTCTTTGTTGCTGATTAAACCGTGGTGCGCATGGGTGGCAGTGTTCTGGAATTTGAGAGCTCAGAGGCATGTCGAAGGGCTGTGAGGCGTTTGGATGGCCAGCGAATCCACGGGGCTCCGGTCTATGTTCGGGAGGTGAGTACTGGGTTGGTACTATCTGTCCAAGCTTGTGATCTTTCGCAAGCTGTGTGGTTATGACTGTGACTTGACTGTTTGCCACCTTGACTTATTTGTCCAGGTTTATGCTAGTAATTGTGGGCACATTATGGTGGCTTATTGGTTGGCTGTAGCAGCAGCGTCTTATGACAGCATGTGGAGGCTCTTGTACTTTCCTTGCAGGAGCTTGACACCCGTCGCAGCAGTCGTTATTATTCACGCTCACGTTCAAGGAGTCCTCCTCGTTATGATGATCGCCGAGGCCATGACAGCTATGACAAGTACTCATCTAGAGGAGACTATGGTGGTCGTAGCGGCGGCGGCGGCGGCGGCGGCGGCAGCGGCGGCGGACGTGGTGATGATGATCCTCGCGGTGGCGGTGGCTACTCGCGCCGTGCTCGCAGTCCGTCACCTCTGGACAAGGACAGAGAGGGTCGTGGCATGCAGGTTGATAGGGGTCGATCGCCAGGTGACCCGGATGACCGTGACAACGTCAGTGATCGTGACACCCGTGACAGGGCACAAAATCGGAGGTCTGTGACAACAATTCATTTAGACGGCATGCTTATGTGTAGCATGCCATATAACAGCAAAATTTGGATAAGGATGGAGTTGTCACGTCTGCTTGACTCCTATCTACAGAACCTACAGTGCCTATAATCCTAGCACCACCTCATGCAACCACGTTGAGTCCAGACCCAATACTCTCAATTGCTCTTCATGTGCAGCAGATCCCGCAGTCGCAGCCCAGTTGGAAGCCCTCCCTACCCAGTGAGGGACCGCTCTCCAGTCGGTGACCGCAGGTTCTGCCACCTTTGTGCCATCTATGCTGTGCTATAGAGTCGAACCAAGCCCACATGGTTTACTGGTTTCATGTGGGTCAAAGCCTCTCGTTTCATACATGAGGCTTTGACACAGCAAATTTTTATTGTGTGTTGCAGCCTCAGTCCTCCTGGGAACCGGAAAGATTGACCTTGGCATTTGCGAGCAGGCAGGAGCAGGCGCATTGTTCATTGACAACTGTTCAATCTACCCATCCACCTTGCTGCTAGCGACGTTATGTCTGGTGACTAGCTCGAAGTGCACCCTTAGAGCTGAGGCTGCTTAGGATAAGTCGTTAAGGTTGTATGTGAGATTCCTATTAGTACTGCAGCTCTCAGCAGATGTGACTTCTCGCTACAGTGGCCAAGTGAATTGAGGTAGTGTATATGGAACTTTGAACTTGCATGAGAGTGCATCCTACTACGTTGAGCTTGCTGTGCAATTGAGAATGCCAGTGGTCAAGCAGTCATACCTTTTCGCCAGAGTGGCCAAGTCTTGTTTGTTACTTCGAATGGCATGCGAGGGCATCCTATGATGTTGGGATTGCTGTGCACTCGAACAACCAATTGGTGCATCCAGTCACTTAAGAACGCCTCCATCACAGTCCTACAGTTGGCTGGGATTGTTCACAGCTTAATCAGCTTTCAGCATTGAGAAGCTTCAAGGCTTAATCAGCTCAAGGTTCAAGAAGTCGAACTGTACGTGGAAGATGCTCGTGGCTCAGCTTGGCCATGAGTAAGCCCGACTGTGCTCGCAGTGGCCCACCTTGTAATGAATTGGCTTTCTATGCTCTAGTGGGGCCTGCCTCATTCTCCCCTATACACTGGCTTCCGCTTCTCTGCAAAGGCTGCCAGTCCCTCCAGTCTGTCTCTAGTGGTCAGGACACGGGAATAGCAAGCCTCTTCCATTGCCATACCTGATGTCATGTCCATCTCCAAGCCTTTGTCTATCGCCGTTTTTGCCATTCTTATAGCAACAGGGCCCTGCAAAATCAGGTCAACACTTTGAGTCAAGCTATAGGGGGCTGCACGTATGCTTGGACCTGCACCAACTCCATCTTCTTTTTTGCAATACAAATCAGTCACCTAGTCCAGAATATCAGTAAGTATTGTCCTTTTGGAAGTGCTGAATCTCACAGCCAATGCTTGCCATACAGTCAATTCTGTCATTGTTGAATGCAACACATATGAAGGTGGTCAAACAAAGACTCCATGCATCCTGTCAACCTTGACCTGACATGCCCCCTTCCATCAGCACCTGAGGAATGATCTCCCTGGCAAGCTCAAGGGCTTTCTCATATGCCTGTCCACTCTCCACAAGGTGATCTATCACACCTGACCAGAAACAAAGAAACCTGCTGTAAGTTGAAGTAAGAACACACTTGTTGCTATACAATCTGTCAAACAAAATCTGTTGAATGCTGAGCCTGTTATGTGAAGCAACTACAGTACAGGCTTGACAAGTAAAATACCAGAACAAGCTAGTATCCACTAATAAAGACGAGGCTGGCAGCTGACCCAGCTTGGCAGCTCGTTCAGCAGAAATGCGACGCCCCGTGAAGATCAGCTCTTTGGCTTGCGACCGACCAATCATGCGTGGCAAACGCTGTGTTCCACCTGCCCTGCTCTCAAGCCGGCAACCTGTGGCAGGTCAGCCGCCATCAACGTGCATCAGCAATGGACTTCATTCTTTGAGCAAAGCAAGCACAGTTGCAATCTCAGCATGACCTGCCTATTCAGGAATGCAACAAAAGGCTTTCTACTTCTTAGGCTAACGACGCACCCTGGGATGATGGCCAGGCCTGTCTCTGGTAGGCCAAAGCTCGCTGCACCCCCTGATCGACGAGCAAGCAACAAGGTCAAAGCTCTTGTGAGTGCTGACAGTGCCAGCTTCAGCTCCCTAGTGCAGCCAAGTGTGGGTTGCTTACAGATGTCCAAGGTCATAGCAAGCCAGCTTGGACCAAGGAGCAGCTTGGCAAGTGTCATGTCCTAAGTGGCACACATTTCTTGTTCAATGTGTTCTGCACTACCTGCCACACGGAGGTCACAAGAAAGCACAAGCTCGAAGCCTCCTCCAAGAGCGGCTCCTTCGATTGACGCAATTGTGGGCATGGGAAGACGCTGCTGTCAAGAAGAGCAAAGTCTGAGTGCGCAGCATGGCATCCCCGTCTTCGAACTCGTAGCCAATTCCTGGGCCGTTCTGAGACAGAGTCAATGTGGTGAAGGGGCACTCCTATTGTACCTCAAGTGCCACAAACGTGCTCCGCAGAGCCTTCACAAATGAGTCAGCTTCGGCAGCTGTCATGCCTCTTCGCTCCTGCCAAAGCCGAGACAGCAGGGGCCCATGACTGCCTGGCTAGTGTGTACATCGTCGTTACTGAGAGCTGACGATTGCCAAGTGCAATCAATATACAGTGGCAGTGTGCAATACCACTGATTTTAATTGCAGAGCAGCCGGCATGCTAGTCACGTTAATAGTCCGAGCAGCCCAGGTGGGAAGGAGCAAGAGACGAGACCATCGCAGCAAAGGGCAACACATTACCTTGAGGTCGGCGCCGGCGCAGAAGACGCCTGGCAGGAGGCTGCGCAGGATGACGACGCGGGCAGCCGGGTCGGCCTCGGCGGCGCCCACAGCATCCCGCAGCTGCACCAGCAGCTCGCGCCCGATGGCGTTGCGCGCCGCCGGCCTGTCCAGGCTCCACACCACGACGCCTGCTACAGGCAAACGGCCGCAGAATGGGGAACCCAGTACGAGCAACCGTCACAGGATACCCAGAGTGCGGCTGCTGAGAGGCCAAGGAGCGGCAGCAGCAGTGGAGTCCTGCTCGAGGAGGCCCGAGCAGCACGGCCGTGCCTGAGTCGCCGTCGGCCAGTCGCTCCACGGCCAGCTCCGCGCGCGGCGGCGGCGGCGGGCCCTGCGGAGGCTGCGGCGCCTGCAGGTATGCGCNGAGGCGCGCGGGGAGCGGCATGGCCGCCGCCGCCGCCGCGGGCCTTGCCAGCCCGCTTGTGGGACAAGAGCGGATGTAGGTGTGTTCGCGGTGCGCACGACAACGAGCTGCAGGTGGCCGAGTCGAGGAGCCAAGGCAAAGAGAAGCGCGGCCAGATTGACTGGTGGCTGGGAAAGGCCAGCCCAAAGGAATGGACAAGGTCTGAGGGAGCCTGAGTGCGAACGACTAGGACTAAGACATCAGCCAAGGAACGCTCAGTAACCTCTAGTAAGGAGATGCAGCCAGCCGATTTTTGTACAGCCGATTTTTTAATATCAGCAGCCGCTTGATCTTAGTAAGGAGATGCAAGTCCAAGTAGCTAGCTGGCGGAAAGACGTCGCCCTGTTTCGGGCGTTTGTCTATGTGCCTACAGCGGTCCCAGGCGATTGCTTTGCATCGCCGGGCTGGTCGCGCCCTTGCAGCAGCTTCTGGTCTGCGCGGCGGGATTGCTCTTCCCTCCCCTCAGCTCATCTGACTTCCTACTGCTGACACGGGGGCATTGAGGGCGCCCTGTCTGCCTAGCCTTTGGCTCCGTCATCAACACCTGTATGCATCTGGCTGGCAGTTTACAGCCGATTCTTTTGTATTAGCAGCCGCATTTCTTCGGGCGACGCTCGTGCAACGAGAGAGTGAGAGTGAGAGAGCAGGCGCGCAGTGGGCATGAGATGAAAGGGGGGGGCCGATTATCGCCAACACATTGTTCAGGCTAACGCTAGTGCCAAAAGGACCGGGCTACAGGGACAAGGTCCACAGGGCCGAATGACGCCCAAACCACACAAAGAGAGAAAGCGCGGCCACATAAACTGGTGGCTGGGAAAGGCCAGCCCAAAGGAGTGCACAAGGCTATGCAAGAAACTGCATCGAAAAGGAGCTTAGATACACCAAGTCAGCAGCCGCAAGTCATAGTAACTTGCAGCTGGAAACGAGGCACCCCAACCCTGATGATATATCAGCAGCCGCATTCTTGACGAGACTCAGACGCAGCAAAAGTACCCTGCCCGCAAGTGCCTGCGTGAGCCTGGGCTAAGCCGGGCTAAGGTAACAATGCGATGGGGACGTTTCGTACCCACGGATGAGCACATGTAGGTCTGACAGGCTAACTCGATTTTGTTGTGCTCACTCGAGGAACCAAGGCCCATCCAGCCGTGATTCCGCCCAGCATCCTTAGGCCCAGCGAATTGAGATGTTCACGTTGTGTGGTCCCATAGCTTGCACTCCCTTACCCTTTATACATGAGCTTTGTGTTGTGCTCGGATTGGCCTGCCTTTTGAATTCATGCGTACTGCACACCTCTCTCTCTTTCTGTAGTATGTTGGCTCTTTCTGTAGTATGTTGGCTCCTCAGCTCTTTCTGTAGTATGTTGGCTGCTCCTCAGCGAGGCTGTTCTCATGCTCCGCCTGCTGGCGCCTTCGGGCGCCACCAACCACTGAGCGTGCCGTTTGGCTGGCTAGGGGGCAGCCATGGTGCTCCTCGCTGAGCAGCTGCATTCATTTTCAATGAAAGACTCTGCTGCTTCCTGTGCTCCCTTAGCCAACACTGAGCCGCTCGCCCCCTACTGTGCACTGGCCCTCGCTGCAGCCACATACCCTCTGCCTGCCTTGCCCATCCTCTACCGCAAGCCGTTCTACTGCAGGAGAACTAAGCAACAGCTTTTTAATGTAGGATTGGCCTGCCGTAGCCTGCTCTCCTCTAGCCGCCTGTTTCTGGCCGCAGCTTTTAGCATTCCATCGCGGCACAGCTACCGCTTTACTTAGGCATCCACCAGCCTTTGACATCGTCTTCAAAAGAACCCCACTCTGATGCTCCGCTGATGTCCCTCGAACCAGCATGCCAGCCCGGCTGCCCAAGCAGGTCTGCAAGCATGCCTGACAGCGGCCGACTCCCAAGCCCCCAGCCCTCGAGAGACACCCATGCCTTGCTGTGTCCTGCACACTCTCTGCAGTATCTTGCTGCTTGTCATTCTTGTGCATCGACACCAATTGCCATGCTCTTCAGCTGAGCTGCCAGTAAATCACCAAGGCTCTCTTGGCAGCTACAAGTAGGGCTGTTGGCGCTCTCAGCAAAGGCCACTACTTCAAAATGCAGCCCTCAAGTCCGCGTGCAGATGTGCTGCGTTTGATACTGAGCGAAGGGTGCCAGGCTGTGCAGTGCGCATTGAGAGAGGAGCTGTTCAGCTAATGACTGCCAGAAGCTTGGGGTTGGACGAGCTCAGCAAGAAATGGATTGGGACGCAGGCCTGCAAGTTGAAAGCAGCAGCCACTGCATCGCCAGGAGAGGGCTTGAGCTCCCTGAGCCCCAGAGCTCCAGCAAGACTAGCCTGGCGCAGGCAGCTTTGTCTGACGCCGCCAGCCTCAGGGCAGCCGCCTGCTCCGGTCAAGGAGGTGCAAGCTGGGCTAGGGCTGGGGCAGAGGTTCACTTGCGCTTAGTGGCTCGCTTGCCCTGGCCCTTCTTTGGCGGGCCCTTGCCGCGGCGCTTGAGCCGTTCCAGCTTAAGCACGCGCCTGCAGCCCGCCACCGCCGCCACGACATTAGGGGGCCACTTTAAGCAGCAGTTGTGCGCAAGCACGAACGCATGCGCTACAGAAGGCCGTGACTCTTGCTCCTCCTGCAAAGAATCTGAAAGCAGGGGCTGGTAATGACCGCGACGCAGGACTGATGTGCCCGCCCGATTCTTCTCCCGCGCAGCAGCAATCACAGCAACCGGCGGCAGGGACGCAGACTTCAGCCTGCCCTTTGCCAGCAGTGGCGCTCCGCCAAGAGCATCGTGGTAGGGAGGTGGTGGTAGCGACAGCAAGAGCTGGGCGAAACTCACGCCTTCTCAGCGGGGTCCTGGTACATGGGGTCGAGCTGCTGGAGCGGCGTGGGGTACCAGGCGGCGATGTGCGGCCCTACCAGCTTGCCGCGCAGCACCTTGTGGCCTGACCGCAGCCCGTTGCCCACCACAGCGCCGAAGATGCGCGCCGACGCCTCCGCCACTCCCCTCAGGTGGCTCATTACTGTCGCCCGCCCGCCGCCTTCGCCGCCGCCGCAGCCGCCGCCGCCGCCTTCGCCTTCGCCGCCGCCGCCGCCGCCGCCGCCGCCGGACATGATCATCCCCGTGCGCTGCTTCACCTGCGGCAAGGTGCGCCGCCGGATCGCTGCACCCGCCGCCGAGTGCGGGCCCAGCTCTGCGCTCGCTGCCCGGGCTCTGGGGCAGCGGTGGCGGCGGCGTGGCGAGTGGCGTAGCAGGTCTGGACGCGGCCCGCCGCCGCCGCCGTCGCCGCCGCCGCCATGGACCTGGGGACGCCACCAGCCAGCGCGGAGCTGTCGTCAGCTGACTGGCCGCCGGCGCCCGTTTTCTCGCTCCAGGTGATTGGCAACAAGTGGGACACGTACCTGGACCTCCTCCAGGCCGACTACACCGAGGGGTGAGACCCTCCTCATCTTCCATCGCAGCGCGGCTGGCATCGGCGGCTGCGGCGGCGGCGGCGGTGGCGGCGGCGGGCCGCTCACTGGCCTGCTACGTCACTGGCCACGCCGCTGCCGCCAACCCAATGCTCGGGGGCACTTGTGTATCCCACCAAAAGTTTGAATTGTGAAATTTGTCGCTGCTGGTCGACTGCTTTCCGGCTGCTAGACTTGCTCGCCTTGCGGCTGCGGACCAGTGATTATTGAGCAGCCATCTGTTATTCTCACTTGCTTTCCTGAGTGACTTGCCCTTTCAGACTCACTCTGAAAGTTGTCCATGGGTTTTGGGCTGGCTTCTCACAGCCATTGCCCCCTTATGAAGGGTCCTCTTCTTCTCCCTTTTCCGTCGCCGCTGCACCTCAAATCCTAGGCCGCCAAACTCAAAGCTTGGCATGGTTATTGCCAGGGATGCACTCGACGCGCTGGGCCTGGTGCGCTACTGCTGCCGCCGCATGCTCATGACGCACGTCGACCTCATTGAGAAGCTCCTCAACTACAACCGTAAGCCGCACACCCCCTCGCCGGCCGGCAGTGCCAGAATGCTCTGGGGGCTGCAGCGAGCACAGCGATGCTGTCTGCGCCGCCTGCATCTGCCTGCATGTCTCTTTCTTCTCGCTTGCCCTCCTTATCAATGGTCCTGCTAACAGATTGGTGCCAGCTAGCTCGCATCACGACGGTAGTCAACAAAGCCGTCCGCATGGCGCAAAGCCTGTCATTGACATCTTGTGGAGCCTTCTGAAGCTTGACTACCTGCCTGTCAGTTCCTGCCCAGAACAGCCATGAGCAAAGCTGACTCCACATTGCTGATCCAAATTGTGCAGCCATGGAGCGATACAATGTTGATCATGTACCAAGATAACACTGGGGACCAAGGCAGTAGAGAGGCCATCTGTTTGTAGCCCATTGAGAAGTATGGGGCACTTGGTATCATGTTGGTAGTCCATCTTCGGAGTTGTGGAACATCCGAGCTTCTTCTCAGTCGTTACTAAATCATACTGCAGAACGGAGCTGTGCAGCTTGATAGCAAATACGCTATTTGTTGCCATAGCTAGAGAAGTAGACTAGGTTGGTGGTGGCGCTAGACGTGCCTAATGAATCAGTGGGGCTTGAGAGGGGCAGAGGCCCATCAGAGGTATACTCGGAACAAACTTGAGCACTTTGTCAACACAGGTGCTAAATCATCAATCACCTGACGTACTCCGTCCATATTGTAACAACAATGTCTTCCAGGTTAGGCCCTCTAGAGTCCTCGAGGGTAGAAGCTCCTTAAAAACTATTGTGCCCAAGCACATCTTGTAGTATTTGCAACAGTACTTGCAACAGAAATCTACTTGACGTGATTGATGAGCTCCCCAATACCCTCAATGAGAATGCGCACTGTGTCTCCTGGGACAAGGTGTCGTGGGGGGTTGAACCCAGACCCAACTCCTGCATTTGCAGCTGCAATTTCAGTATGAGCTGGAACATGGAGGGCGCTCAGCAAGTCATCTCGCTGGGTGGAATGTCTACGCATAGCAGTTGCATCAACGACGCAGAAAGTTGCAGACTCTCAGCCTTCTGCACTGATGCACGTCTTGCGACCTGTTAACAGAATGACTGACAAGCCAATATGAGCCAGGAATGCTTGTGTGGCCCTACCCCACCTGTCATATATGTGCCAGATAAATTGTATTTAATCTGTGCTAGTTAAACCAGCAAATTGCTACGGAGACCTGTGGAGCTTCCACCTGAGGGAGTGCCTGTGGCAATGATGTCACCAGGGTGCAGGGTCATGGTAGCAGAAATAGCCTCGATGATCTTAGCTATACTGAAGATCATATTAGAAGTCCGCCCATCCTGCCAAGGCCAGCCTCCGAATATTAGTTCAAGCCATCAGAGATATACAAGGAGGCCACTCTATTTTTGAATAATTTAAGGAGCTGTCTTTGGGATAAAAAGGCAGTGCCCATTTTGCAGCTGGAAATGCACAAGCACCTGACGCGGTTCATCATTCACCCAGCACTGGATGCGGAGGTCGCTGGCGTCCAGGTCAGAAGCTGGCACGATCCACGGACCCATGGGGCAAAACGTGTCACAGCTCTTACCAATGAACCACTGCCACAGTAGAGCCATATGAGGATATCGTAAGCATAGCAATATCTCCAGTTGGTGCCCAATCGGCCTGCTTGAGCTCTGGAGCTCTGGAGTATGTGAGTTGAACGAGGACTGCCCTCTCCAGAAGCCAGTGCTCGACACAAAAGAGAGACCATCATCTGAAGTGATAAATGGTCGAGGTTGAAAGCATTTGTTGGATACAGACCTGCTGGTGTTTCTTCTGAAGGTCCCTGGCAGTGACATCGTTAAGCACTGTGTACCTGTGACAATGGCAATCCAACTTATTTGCAAGGCAGCTGGGCAGTAGAGAGAAAGCATTGTCTGGATGAGAGGCTGTGGAGACTAGCCAAGTATGTGCAGAGCAAGACAGAACTGTGCGGAAAGAGCTCTCTNGGGCCCGCCGCGCCTCCCGCCGCCGCCGCATGTCGGGAGACGGGCCCCGCGAGACGCCTGCAGCGCCCCGTCTGCCATGTCAACCCCCACTCCACTTCCCGTCTGCCGCGTGCGAAGGCCCCCCTGGCTCCGCCGCCGCCTGCTCCCCTGCGCCTCGCTGTTGATGTTCTGGTCGTCCCGACGAAGCTCCAATTTTGCCGCCTCCCACCGCGACGCTCTGCTGCCCTTGGCCCCAAATACACCGCGCTGCCCTCCTACCAAGCTCGCCAGGCCACCACCATCGTCTCCTTGACGCGCCGCCCGCCCTCCGCCGCAGGCGAGCGAGGTTCAGCCGAGTCAGCTGATCGATGGTCTGCCTGCAGCCGGAATAGGCAGGGGTGCCAAAGTCTGTGAGCAGTTGGGTGCTAGTGAGGAGCTAGCCGCAGCAGCATAGCTAGCTAGCAAGGCGTCTCCAGCCGTGGCTGACAGCTTGCACCCACTTGTGGGGGTTGACTTCCTGAGACGCCCATCCTCGATTGAGGGCACAGGCACCTGATCTCCAACGCTCAGGCAAGATGGTATTTGCTCTGTTGGCGTCATCGTCAGGATGGGTACCTAAGGAATACGAGGGCTGTTCTGCAGCATCTACCGGGTCGAAGATTCACAAGTGCACCAAGACGTGTGGCTCAAGATCATCGGAGTTACCGACCACGCGAAGAACTCGAGGCTGCTGCAAGGCAAGGCAGGGCCGGTACCTCCTCACCTGCCACAGATCCCCAAGCAAAGGCACAACCGCAATCTGGCTTGCAAAGCTGCATCAGGCACAAGGTGGCAGCACCAAGCCACATATTGAAGAAAATATACAGAAAAGAGCTGTGCTTTGGAGTATTCGCACAGCTCATGTTGTTGCGTGTGTAGACAAGCATCAGGGTACGCCAAGTTACAGTGGTCCGCTGATAGTCAGGCCCACCAATCTTAGCATCATTGCAGTTGACTTCTTTCGACCTTCAGCCCACCAGCACCTGGTGGTGGGAACTGTGGTCTTGCGGCTGCCTATGCCACTCGCGAAGAGTCATGCACGTAAGTCAATACAGTTGACAATGACTTATGCAAGTGAACAGGTAGAAGTGGTTGTATCTCTTGAAGCTATAGTTGTAGCCTGCTTGTTGATTGTAAGAGCACCTGAGACATCTCACCCTTCATTCAGAAGGTGCACATGAACTTGCATACCGCAAGATGCGTGAAGGCTGCCTACACAATCTGGTAGCAGCTTCTCCAACTCTGCCTCAAACTACTTCTTGTAACAGAGTCTGGTCATAAAGTTGCGAACCAAAGCCTCACTGATGTTGCCAGACCAGAAGCCGAGCAAGCTCAGAACGTCATGGCCATGCAAAATTGCTTGCAGTTAAGGCTAATTAATCTATGCCTTGCCGCAGCTTATCTTGGCTTTCTAGGAGCCAACTAGAAACCAGGAAGGGTGGGAGTACTCTCAGCTGTGGCAGCCTGCAGAGCTGATGGCTTGAGACCAAGGGCCTGAAGGACAGTGGGACCAATGGAGGAGGTAGAGACTTCTGCATATACCGTCTTGCCAGTGGGAAAGAGCTTGGGGTTAGACATCAAGAGGCCTGTGTTGACATCATCTAGACTGAAGCCGCCATGCTCGGCAATCTTGGTGGCCGATGCTCCTGCATAAATGACTCCAGGAACTGGCAGGACAATGATATCGGGAATGCGCGGGTCCTGCCAGCATTGTCAATGGGTCTCAGGTCAAAGGTCTAGTAGGTCTAGAGCTGGCCACCTGGAGAACTGCTTGCCAAGTGCCAGCTGTTCTGACTACGACGTGCTCAAGACTGAACGGATGATAAATGCGGAGGGTGTATGAACATGGGTGGTTTTACTCACATTGGCAGAATCACCAAATCTTAATTGGATCTGATAGCCTGTCAAAACCTCGGCAATGCCCAATGCACTGCGGTTGGCTACAAGAGCAGCAGCAACAGCTATAGTCGTGGCGGGATCATTGAGCCAGATCAAGGCAATGTCATCAGCAGTAACCTGGTCAACAAGCACAAGCAACAAGTAAATTGGTCAAACAAGTTTTGCTGGACAAGTTTAATGCATGGACAGGGACATGGTAGAGGCTGCTCAGTCACATATTGCTAACTTCTCGTGACCTTGTCAGCTTGCCTTTCCCAGCTGGTATCACCCGAGGCTCAGCTTGCCTACCCTACCCACACATCAGGCACAACCTTGAAACCAGCAGAACGGCGACAAGTCGCACAATTAATCCTCACCTGTGCAGGTTCAGTCTTGCTGACTGTGGCAATGGTGTCCCCTATGTCAGCTGAAATGATCCTGCGGAAGTATCCATTCAGTGGAGATTGGCCATGCTTTGCGAAGATGACTATGAGCGTGGAGGAGTACAATCTCTGGAGATCAATGCAGAGGCTGCTTGTCAATAAACATCCAGAATGTTAATCAACGCTAACCTCCAGCATGATGCCATCCAACAGTCCGGCAATAAAAAACCAACCATCCAACAGTTCACACCGAAGTACTTGCACAAGTACTTCGGTGTACTTCAGTACTTCGGCTTGCAGTACAAATCATGAGAGAAGCACAAATTTCAGAATCAGCTAACCTTACCCTGGCCTGCAAGGCTCCGACGAATTGCTTGAGAGTGCCATCCAAGAAAGACAGAGCTTGCTCCACAGCCGGGCCAGGCAAATTATTGGGACCTCGATAGCCACCAGGGGCCGGATTCTTCTGAGCATAACTCAAGGTCTGGTAATTTCCTCCGAATATGTTTGGGGTTTTAGAGGCTGTACCATTCGATGTGAAGCCGTTGATCTGACACCAATCAGTCATACATTGTATAAGATATGAAGTGCCGATCTATGAGACGAGTGCCTTAAGCTGTGAATGTGAGTGGCCTCTCAGTACGTCATAGCACTGGGTCTTCTATATGCATGTTGTGCTTATACATTGAGATGAGGCCTGTAGTTCCTGCCTTCTCTTTCATCTGCAAAGCTGGTATATCAACAGACAAATCTGTTTTGGAATAGCAATGACAAGTAGGACAACAGTCTGCAACAGCTACTGGACGTGCCGCTGCTTCACTACGACTATCTACTCACTCGCTTGCACACTGCCTAGTCCGAAAGAGACCTGGTAAATACAGGGCACACCTGTCTGAGAATAGCAGTAGTGTGCAGGCTGTCATAAGCCATGATGGGTGCGCCAAATTGAGATGAAGGAACTGAATTAACCTCAGGCGTGTAAAGGTCATCAACGCCCTTGCCAGAAGGACCATTGACGATATCATAAGCTGGATGCTTGTCTGCCCAAGCGGTTCTCAGCTTGGCAGCTTTGGCAACCTCAAAGATGGTGTTGGCTCGCAAGAACTGATGGGGATACTGCACATGTGCAGTAATTTGATGAGGTCAGTCTACTTAGACATGTTGTCAGCCTTTTGTAGCCACCTGCTTATCTCAGGTCCATATCCACTGTCACAACCTCACCCTATGGATTGCAATCCAATACTAGAATAGAATAATTGCTGCTTGTCCTGCCACATCCATCAGGTTTGCCTCTCGCAGTTCACTTGACGCAAGAGCTTTCACATCAATCATTCTCCCATCAAGCTCAGTGCTTATGACAGTGCTAGTCAATATGCAACTCTAGCACCTGAAGAAAGCAAAGAAAAGCTCCACTAACCACAGGTGTGCAGTTCTTCTTGGGATCCAAAGGCAGCTGCGAGACGTCAATCCCGCCAGAAAATAGAGCAGTGCTATTGAAGTCGATACTCTGACGAATGTTGCAATTACTGTATAAGTCAGCAGGGGACACAAATATCTATCTATCCTGGTAAGAAGCCTCATTCTTCAGGACTTGGTACAAACCGAGTAGAAAAGGCTTGATCGCCCTAGGGAACCTTTCTGATGCAGCATGACTTTCTTTGATACTATCATGTGCTACATGAGCTCTGCAGACTGAGCACGACAAGTACAATAGCAGACTACAAATGCATACTTTGCAATGGTTGCTACTGGCAGACAATCCAGTCTGGCAAGTGCTTGCTTACTTCGTCGAAGGTGACAACCGTGCCCACCGTCTTGCACGCAGATCCAGGAGGAGACAGTGTGCTATCATAAGAGACATCATAGTATACTCCGTGCGACCTAGGGGAGCCGCCAGTAAGTACATTGAGCAGACCAGGGAAAGAGTCTGAGGGCTTAGACCCTATTGCATTTGGGTAGAGAATACCTGTCATTGTGGCAAAACAAGAGAGTGGCACTATCCAATCAGCAGTGAGCGCTTAAGGAAAGGCAAAGGCAACAGCTAGAATCAAGTCAGTAATAGCACTCCAAAGCATTTAAACTCCAAGAAATGCCCGACAAGGGAAGGGTAACAGAGTTCGGGCCATGGATCTACAATGGTAAGCCTTGGCTCCCGGAAAATTTTTCCTGAGCACAGAGTACGACGCGACCAGCAGGCAAGCCTAGGCCACAGCTGGCCGACGAGGACATGGAATGAGGATCAAAAGGCAGAGGTGAGAGCTCGGAGCCTGCCTTAGCTGCTTGGTGAGACAAAGCTGATGATGCCCTGCAACTTGTCAAGCAGGGCGACGAGGTGGAGGCGGAGGGGGGGGGGAAAGCTCACCGTTGGCCTTGAGTGCTGCGAGCTGGGAGCGCGGGTGCGTGGTGATGTAGTACGTCAGGTCCTGGGCGTGCAGGCCGTCGAAGGTGAGCAGCAACACCTGCTTGATGGTGGCGGCGGCCGCGGTGTGTGCCAGCACCAGAGCCAGCACCAGCGCGACGGCGGCGGCCGCTGCGGGATGCGCCATGGCGGCGGCGGGGGGGGGCGGGCCGGGCCGGAGCGGGGGGAGCGAGCTGGTCCGCGCGGGAGTGTTCCGGAGACGTGGCGACAATAATGCAAGTACCAAGGGCAAGCAGAGCTACGGACTTGGGCCGCCTTCGAGTGGAATGGGTGGGGGGGTTAGCGGCGGCGCGGTTTGACCGCCTCTCGTCCGAGGGATGGGTGACCGTTGCCGCCAGTCGCCGGAGAGTGGGGAAGGGCTGTGGGAAGCCATCCAAAGGGGGTGAGGGCTGTGGAAAGCCAGCCCGAAAGCAATGCTCAGATGCCTCAAGGTCCGAAGGGGCCCAAGAAGAAAGGACGCTTCCAGGAGGGCGGTGGCTCGGAGAGACCAGCCCAGGAGAAAGAATTAACAAAATCCGAAGGAAAGAGAAGACGAGAAAGATGGGGGAGCGCAGTGCTGCCGAGCGCCAGCGCCGCGGGCGCCTTCGGGGAATGCGTGTGTATTAAGAGATGGGGAGGCCATGTGTGGCCAAGTACAAAGGTAAGCACATCTTCCCGCTTCGGGGAGGAAGCGGGAAGAAGCAGCTCCTCCACAAGAGAGAGAGAAGGCGTGCGGGGCGCATGAAATGAAAGGGAGGCCAATTCAAGCCAGTACATTGTTCAGGCGAAGGCTACTGCAGACTAAACAAGGCTAAATATACCTAAAGTAAGAGAAGTGGCACTCCCAATGGGGGCAAGGGCTGCGAAAAAATTAAGGTGCCTAAGGTGACATCAATACCCACGGGTGAGCACAAGACGCTTCCACGAGAGGGCGGTGGCTGTGATTTTCGAAGGCTGCGAAGCCAGTCCAGTGAAAAGCCAGTCCACAAAAGAAGAGCGGCCGGCCACTCCACACCCCGGCCCGAGCGGGCGGGCAGGTCCGTACTCGCGCGGCCGCATCTCGGGAAGGGGGAGGGGCGGGAGTGGGGCCGTGCCGGCGGCAGAGATGCGGTTGGCTCAGCGCAGCGCCTCATCCGCAGGCCCGGAATCTTTTCATCCCCCTCCTCCGATTGGGCCCAGCTCCCCTCCTTCGCAAGAAGGCCACCTTGGCGCGGCCCGCCGCTCCACGCGGCAGACGCACAGCCGCCGTTGTTCTTTGCCTCCCGCCAGGTCACGGTGCGCGCCAACCCGCTCCAGCTGGCCACACGGTGCGCAGTCAATGGCCACATGCATCGTCGTTTGGGCTCCTCCTTCCTCGGCCCTTTACAGACCTTGTACTGTATATTCCTTTGGACCAGCCCCTCTCACAGCCACTGCCAAAAATCGGATGAAGCCTTTGTTTGGGCTAACGAGAGAGAGGAGACGGGCTGTGGCTAGGAGAGGCCAGCCCATAAATAAGAATGAACAAAGGGTCGATGGGGTCAAGGCTGACTATAGCAGCCATCGCCCCCTCTGAAACCCCCCTGTTGTTCTGGAAGAGCTACTTCCTTCCCGGACGAATGAAAGTGGCTCTCTCAAAGAAAGAAAAGAGAGAAGACAAGAAGACACTTCCCAGTAGAGGGCGATGGTGTAATTTGGGCAGCCCAGAAAAAGAAGAAAAACCCTTCCAGGAAGGACGATGGCTGTTATTGGCCAGCCCAGAGAGGAAGCGCGGCCGAATTGACTGGTGGCTGGGAGAAGCCAGCCCAAAAGGAATGGGCCCAGAGAGAGATAAAACCAAGTTCGGAAGGGGCCAGGAACGCGTTAAAAGCACACACGGACTCAAGTGGCGGGTGGGTGGAGCCGCCGGAGCTCCCGGAGCTTCCCATCTGTTGGGTGGCAGCGCCTAAGCTTACGCGCCACCGTCCACTGGGGCCCCACTCTTCTGCTGCTGCAGCAGCGGTCCGCCACCGTCAGTCTCCTGGGCTAATACGCAGGACAAGCGTAGGACAAGCGCTATTTAAGTTCGGTCCATGGCCCACGCCTTGCATCTCAGTGCTGGCCGTGCTCTAGCTGCAGCCTGTGGCTCTCGTCAAGGGGACTGCTTTCCGGCGGCTGGTCTTTCTGACTTGCTACTGCTGACTAGAGGTCACTACCTGATTATCTAAGTTGATCAGCCTCGGGTCACAGCCCTCGCGACCCTGTACGCCTGTCCCTTGAGACCCCACCAATTGCATCTCATGCCATCTCAGCCGCCCACCTCCCCATTCTTTGCACTAGTCTTCTTGCCTGAACAGTGCAACGGCTCGGCCTGGCTTTCCTTCCGTTTCGTGCGCACTGGTCCCTATCTCTTGCTTATCGCATGAGTTACTAGAATCTAGAGAGGAGGCCCGTGATGCGAATGAATTGAAGGAAGAAGAAGCTCTTCCAAATGAGGTGATGGCTGTCGAAGGCCAGCTCAATAGGAGTGGACAAGGGCCACAGGAGTCTATTGTCCTCCCTCATCAGCAGCTTCCGCATCCTCATTAACAGGCTGCAAGTGATGAGTAGTGAGATGGCGTCGCCCAGGCGAGCCCCAGTCTGTGCCTTTGACCTTCTGAAGATTGCCGCGTTCTCTAGATGGTCTTACCCCGTCTTGGTAGCTTGGACTTTACTATCGATGCGTCCTTACGAGCTGCCCGATACTAATGGTTGACGTCCATTGACAGTAGTCGAACTTTTTGACAAGCTCCTCGGCTCTTGCCATTCTGCATTCACCTNGCGCGGGCGCCCCAACGGTCCAAAGAGAGAGAGGCCAGCCCGAAAAAGAATGAACAGAGTACGAGAAGGGGGCCAGGGGAAGCGCTAAGACTCAAAGCGCGCCCTGCACGTTGATGAAGAGCCAATTGCGAGCGCTGCAAACTAAGTGAGAGCCGCATTCTATACTATGCAACTAAGGCCTGCGGAATGCTGGAGTGGCCCAAGCTTGCCCCCCGACTTCGACGACGCGCATCAACCAGCCGGGCCAGATGCTGGATTAGGGAGGACCATTTTACGCCGTAGCCAAAAGGAAAAAGGCTGGGCTTAGGGCTGACTGTAGCAGCCATCGCCCCCTCTGAAACCCCTCTGTTGTTCTGGATGTAGCCTTGTTACTTTGCACTAGACTCTGTCTAAACAACGTATTGGCTTGAATTGGCCTCCCTTTCATTTCATGCGCTCCGCGCGCTCTCTCAGGAAGAGCTACTTCCTCCAGGACGAATGAAAGTGACTCTCTCAAAGAAAGAAAAACGAGAAAACTTAAAGAAGGCACTGCCAGTAGAGGGCGATGGTGTGTTCATTCTTTTTTGGGCTGGCTTTTCCAGCCCCTATCCTCAATGGGCGAGCACTTTCTTGCTGACTAGAGGTTACTGGGCGTTCCCTGGCTGATGTCTTAGTCCTAGTCCATCGTACTCCGGCTCCTTCAGACCTTGTCCATTCCCTTGGGCTGGCCTTTCCCAGCCACCAGTCAATCTGGCCGCGCTTCCTGCTTTCTTGATGGTGTGATTGGGCAGCCCAGAGAGAAGAAAGACCCTTCCAGGAAGGACGATGGCTGTCATTGGCCACCCCAGAAAGAGATGAAACCAAGTTCGAAAAGGGCCAGAAAAGCGTTAAAAGCACACAGGGACTCAAGTGGCGGGTCGGAGGAGGAGCCGTCGGAATGCGTGTGTATTAAGAAACGGGGGGCCTTGTGTCGCCAAGTACAAAGGCAAGCACATTGACAAATGTACGTCACCTGCTGCTAAGCTGACCCGCTCAGTAACCACGAGTCAGCACATAGAAAACGTGTGTTTTAAGGGATGGGGAGGCCATGTGGCCAAGTGCAAAGGCAAGCACATTGACAAATGTACGTCACCTGCTGCTAAGCTGACCCGCTCAGTAACCACGAGTCAGCACATAGAGGTCGCTAACTGATGCTCGAGCCGCCGGAGCTCTTGGAGCTTCCCATCTGTTGGGTGGCAGCGCCTAAGCTTACGCGCCACCATCCACTGGGGCCCCACTCTTCTGCTGCTGCAGCAGTCCACCACCGTTAGCCTCGTGGGCTGATACATAGAACTAAGTGTAGGACAAGCGCTGTTTAAGTTCAGTCCATGGCCCACGCCTTGCATCTCAGTGCTGGCCGTGATCTAGCTGCAGCCTGTGGCTCTCGTCAAGGGGACTGCTTTATACAAAACGCATCACCAAGACTTAGTAGATTTAATGTTACGAAAATAAGTAATATCTACTCCAGCGACTACTCAATCTCAAAGTCTTGAAACAGTTTTCAAACAAGAAGAAGAAGATCTTGGATGAAAGTCATGATTCTAAGCTGCAGTTGCTAAAGCAGGGGCCTGCTCGGCCAAGCAAATTTGTTCTGCAAGGAACCCAGTCTCAGTCATATCTGCCGTTCTGTAAGACCAAGTGACACTTTGACATTGCTGTTCAACGTCATACTAGATCAGCCGAGCCACAACATCCTTACGGACATACTTATTAGCATTGAAATGCCGCCAAGAAGCGACATTCATCAAGCTGA
The DNA here is from genome assembly GCA_009602725.1 of Spirogloea muscicola. Taxonomy (NCBI): domain Eukaryota; kingdom Viridiplantae; phylum Streptophyta; class Zygnematophyceae; order Spirogloeales; family Spirogloeaceae; genus Spirogloea; species Spirogloea muscicola. The sequence goes on from WELB01000141.1 coordinate 389,338, forward strand.
GGTGTCAACGCATTGGCAAAGCAATAAGACTGGTCGATATCACCACAACGCATGCATCGCAATTGCAGGGGATGGTGAAGCTTGGAGAGTGCACTTGATCACTGTCCTTAAGCTGTAAAGCCCACAATCCATGTCCTAGAGGTCGACCTTCTATCTGAGTATAGGTGCTCATTAGCTACTTGCTTCTTACAATCTGAAGCAGCAAGCACCTCTGCAATCTTGTGCTCCCCTGCAGCTGGAGTGGTACTTGGGTGGTTTGCATGATACTTGTCCTGACAATATGACGTGATGGCCATGAGATTGCGGCACTTTGCAGCATGATAACCCTCCATGCATGGATGTACATCAGATTTGACAAGAGCTGGCCGGACAAAGGTGGCACGTAAAGTGAACCTGGTAGTGCGCAAGGAGGTCGCCGTATCGCCGTATCGGAGAACTGAACTGTACATAGCCAGGTAGACCTAGAGAAGAGTGTACAATGGGTCCTTTGGCGGTGACCTCACTTTTGGTCATGCAACTCCGCAGCAGGACGCTCTTGCAGGGGCCATCTGGAACACCTTCTAAGTCAATGTCATCTGGAAGCTTTGGCTGCTGCTGGCCCCTGTATCAGGGGCAAAGGGCTTCAGCTCCTTGACTCAAGATACCATCAACATTGATGCTAGCACTATTGTAAGCATACTACAGTGTCTGATCCATGTCTGAGCCTGCATACAATCTTCGCATGTACAGCACACATAGGGACATTGCCAACTGACCTGTAAGGCAACGGGAGCCCTCTTTGACGTCCAAATTCAGCTATGGCACTTCCGCAAAGAATCATCATTTCCGAGACGAGCATCCTTGCCATTGAGACATTGTCATTCAAGATAATCTTGACTGGTGGATGATCCTTGTCTGCATTCTCCACCTTGATGTCCACTTCTGGCATGTGTAGCTCTATTGCACCCTATTGCACATACTACAAGCAGATGTCATGATGAGTTTCAGCCATGAACACCTCTAAATCCCTTTTGTGCCTGAAGAGGACTATCTGAATAGCACCGTCCATGCAATACAAGTGCATACCTGTGATACTCGCCAACTACGTCGGAGCCTTGCAGCTTCGGCAAGCAATGAGAGCTCAGGCTCCTCCTTCACATCTAAAGCCAGTATCTCTTCGACATCCTCATACGACAGCCTGTACGTCGGCTTCACTTCGGAATTCAACACCTCCCATTGTATCAAACTGCCACACGTACAAGAAGGATACGTGCTGCTGAGGCAACCACGCTACATGGGTAGCAAGCTTCCAGCTCCCTTTCTCAACCAGCCTCAGCAAGCCTGAGTATCTACACTTCTTGACACCATTGGCGGGGCTTTGTCTAAATGTGTGCCTCTGCTACGGAGCACTGCAACATGACAATGGCTGTGCACACGAAAGCTTTACATTTGTACTAGACCTGCCATCGTGGTCGAGGGTGGCGCTGATACTCATGGCATGGCATGAGCTGCCTTGTCTCAGGCTCATAGGACCTGATGCCAGGTGCATTGGAAACATCGGTAAAACTCCTGTGGCCAGGTAGACTGAAGTTGACCTATGCCGAGCTTCCCTGTCACAACACAGGACGCTGTCATGAATGAGCCGATGGTACTCCTCCACCAATTAAAGTAATGGAATCTATATACGAGTGTGCCCGTAATCTCAGTCTCAAGGGTTGATTTGCGACGCCGATCACCTACTTGATAAAACGACCCGTACTTAACGCCTTGAGCAGTCTGATTTTAGAAGTTGCGCACGCAAAACACTCACAGGTCAAGCACGTCATTGGGCACCACAAAACGAGCAGGATCTGCAACATGGATCCACACCCGCAAGCGACCATCTTCTAGCCTCTGTATACTGAGGCCGTCATCAATCTGCATATGCAAACAGCACAAGTGAATAAGTAGCTCCGAGGTAACGTGCTCGATGCAGATCCAAGCCGTCAACTTTGTCATCATACCTCCTCAGTATCTTCAGAGTCGATGGTGTAGATTTTGAAATCTGAAAGGTCTACACGCAAACCCTGCACAGTTGCAATGAAAGAAAGTGACAATCATATAATGCCCTAGTGACATGAAGTATTAGGATACTGTCTATCAGATGTCCATATGTCCCCTATGCATGCCGACTACATTATTAATATGGCAAAGCTGAGCATGTGGTCCACGACTGAGGTGGGGCCAACCTCATCAGGGTCCAACGTGTGCAAGCAGTCTGCTGTGGCAGTTTCAACAGCTGGAGAGAAAGTTTGAGGAAGTGAAGATCTGAGGAGAGAGCTGTTGATGTGGTAAGGGACAAGCCCCATCCTTATTAGCAGCTCGAGAGCTGCAGATTGTTGTCTAGCCACTCCCAAGACTTCTAATGACTGTCAAGCCAGGTTTCAAACAAGCCAGATGTCAGGGAATGTGCACAGCAGTTCTCTATCTTCTAGCTTAAAGAAGCAGCAAATGTGTAGTCTCTGTGAGAATCTCTTCAGAAGGAATTCTATGTGTGGTCTTTTTTACAATGTGTAGCATTTCCTTCTCAAGGCTTTGTGTCAGATACCCTCCAAACCAAGCCCAGCAGTTAAGCAACTATCTGAGCGGCCTCATGCTTACAGCTTCAGCGAGCTTCTTCTGACCATCAGAAGACAGTAGATCCAGAGAGTAAGCCTTGATGGCTTCAAGCCTCTGCCACTGAGCCTCATACTCTCTCCAGCTGCTGGCAAGAGGCTTCTGAGCTCCTCTGAGATGGATGGCAGTCCGAGCAGCCGTGACAAATGCCTCCAGCTCCTTCACCTGTGCCTCCTTGGCTTTGACTTCCAATCTCAATTCTTCTACCTGCTCAGACAGTACATGAGGAACTATGGAAGGTGAGGAGCAAGCATGACTTCTCTGAAGGCTCCTATACCATGATAGATATAAGGACAAAGAATCATGGTCAGATATATAGACATAGGCTGTCACCTTAGATTCTTCCCAAAGATCGTAGATGATGGTCTGCACACTTGCCTGTGTAGGAGGTCGAGGCTCAAAAGACACAACCCCTTCCTTGTCCATCCTCTTTTTCTTAAAGTAGATGCGATCAGTTGCAAGCAACCTGTGGGCAGAGTAGCACTCCACTGGGCCATTCCCCATGAATAACAGCTGCAATAGCATCAATAGTCCAGTCAACAAAGCCTCACAGCTGCCTCGGAGTAATGCACAAGTTTGTCCTCACACCAATGTCGGACACAGCTCGTTGTTGACACTGTTCCACATCAGTGCAACTTGCCTTTCCTTACTGCTAGCTTATTAAAAGCAGCTACATATCGTTGCAATGTTTACCTCTGCAAGTTCCTCAGCCTGGACAACCGGCTTCTCATTCACCAACTCCTCCCAGGCCAGCTCCAGCAAAGTGGGGTCCTGACCAGCAGGAAGGAGAGGTGCTCCTTGAATGAGAAACTTCATCAGTCACAGATCGCGAGGGCTTAGAGCCCTCAACATTCCTGAAATGTGAGAAACCCAGAACCCTCAACTTTCATGCATACAGCTGACCTACTTCCACAGCGAGATTTCATCTGCTTCATCTACAAAATTTGCAGTCTGACACAATGCATTGAAACAACATTCTGCATGTGCTTCTTAGTGCTCACCAGCAATGCCTGGACCTGGTCATTGAAGTTTGCTATATCCTTCTCTGTATACTCTAGCGTGCCAGGGATGACAAAAGTCATCTGAGAAGGCTTCACGGAGAAGCTGTTTCCAAACTGCAGTTGGACATGTAACAGATCATCAAAAGTTGGCAGAGGAAATGCATATTGTAGGCCGCGTAGGTGAGGACTATAAATCTAGAGGTCCTAGGGAGCACAGACGCAACCGTGGTGTGCATTTATTCGGATAAACAGCCGTTAGCTTTGCATAAACAATAAGGAATTGTTTGGCACAAGCATCAATCAAGGACCACCCATGCGAATGACAATCCCCAAATCTGCTCCCACTCGATCTAGCTCTAGGCACCTAAGACAATTGCTGACATTCTTTTGTGCAACCTCTGCCTGCGACTTGGTCCCAACCCAAGCCTACAAGTAGATGCAACCCCAGGTGCCAGTGCTTCGAGATGCCAGCTGATTGACTGACCTGATCTGCCGTGATCCAGTTCCTCCTCCCATCAGGCTTCTGGAGGACGCCCAGGCTAATACGGGTACTGTCCCGCTCGAACTCCACAAGCTGGCCCTTCCGTAGCTTTGACTGATTGTTGTCGCTGCTCTGGCTGCCAGCAACACTGCTTCTTGAAGCGCTGCAAAGGGGATGATAGCCACCAGCTGTCCGCATGATGGCATATAGCAAAACTTTTCGGCTGTTGCAGCCGACTAACTAACTCGCACTGATTGTATGCCAACGTAGAGTCTGAAGCGCAGCAGAATGCACGACATGAGGGGGCTGTGATGTTCTGAGGATGTTTGGGTCTTACCTTGAAGCCAAAGCCGACGGCTTTGCCCTCCCCTGCCGCCAGCTTGGCCGCTTGCAATCAACGCAGGGAAGGCCAAGGTGTCGCCAAGGAAGGGGATGGCCTCCGGGGTGCTGCCAGCAGCTGCACCTTTGCTGCCGGTCGCAGCAACCGACGAGGCAAGCCCCCTGGCGGGTGCAGGCAGAAGCGGCGAGGCCGGGGCTGGCAGCCGCCGCCCGGCAGCTCGCCCGGCTCGCCAGGGGGGGGTCAGGTACGCCAGGACTTGCGGACCTGGGCCAGCGGCGCTGTCCTGCGCCACCGGCTGGGCGCCGCAGTCGGCGACGGCGCCGCAGCGGAGGAGGAGCAGGCTGCGGCGGCCGGACCAGGCGCCCTGAGCCGCCGCCAAAGCTCCCGGGTCGGTTCCGCCGCCGAGCGGCAGCGCCTGCTGCGTCGCCAGGGCGGGCTGGCCAGCCATCGCCGCAGCCTGCGGCGACTGCGGCGGTGCTACNTCTGGCTGGCATTTCACAGCCGATTCTTTCATATCAGCAGCCGCTTTCGTTTTTCCTGCGGCGGCGGCGGCGGCGGTCCTTTCGCCCCCCGCTGCCGCCGGCTGGCGAG
>WELB01000142.1:29916-47165 GCA_009602725.1 Spirogloea muscicola
GCCGCCGCCGCCGGTGGCGACGGCGGCAGTGGCGGCGGCAAGCGGTGCGGGGGCGGGGGACCCCCGCGCGCCCGCGCATCTCATCGTCGAGGCCCTCCTGCACCGCTTCCTGCCGCTCGCCCGCCGCCGCATCGACATCGCGCAGGCTCAGGTCGCCCCCTCTCCTCCCTCCTCCCTCCCTCCTCCCCTTCCTCCCCCGCCGCCCTCAGAGCCGCGGTGTCAGCCCTCGCTTAGGAGCCTCGTGGTTCTCGCCTCACCATAATGGTGCTGACAGTGAGTGTGTAAGTTGAAATTATGGACCTTTAGAATATGTTAGGTACCCTTGTTTGAAGTGCAGGTTGTAGGGTCATGTAGCTTAGAGGGATGAACTAGATACAACCAATTATGAAAAGAAGAGGAAGTTAAGCTGACCTTAGCCGTGTGCCGCGAGTCCAGGATGGCCAGTACCTGCGCATCTCGGACCCGCCGTACGAGCAGGTGCTGGACTCGCTGGCCATGGTGGCCACGCACACGCCCCTGCCGCTCCTCGAGGCCCTGCTCAAGTGGCGCGAGAGGTGCGCACTCTGCCGCTTCCTGCGGCCTGCCGCTGTGACATGCAAGAGCTCTCGACTGGAGGCTGAGCGCTGTTGGGGTCCCTCTTGCTGGCGGCGTGATGCAGTGAGTCCCCCAAGGGCGCCAATGAAGCCGCCAGCATTCAGCGCAAGGTACGCTGCACCGCCGCTGAGCTCGTCTCTCCAGGCCTTCACCAGCCCACAAGCTAGCCGGCCGCTGTGCCTAGAGCCGCCTGCATAGAAGGTTGACTGAAGAGACGGCGATAATGAGCTAATGTTTTAACTCATGCTCTGACCTCCAACTATTGATAACGACTTGCCGCCATGGACGTGGTGGCGCTCCGCAGCTGGCTGTGGAGTGCATCTTCTGCTCGGCCTGCATCCACTTCGTAGAGTCCTGCCCGCCCAACGGGCTGCCAGGTTAATGCCGACTATTCAGCAAACCCTCCTTCGGTTGCGGCGACGTTCTCGCTGAGCCACGCATGTAATCATGCTGCAAGTGGCTCTGCAGCGTCCACGTCAGAGTCCAGTGCCAGGATGCCATGGGCAAAGCGCTTGATGACAGACGCCCGTGCGCCGATCTGCAGAGTCGCTGTGGCTTGGCCTCGAAGAGTTTGTCTTCGACTGGCTGATCAATGCGGACAGGCGAGACAATTCCCCACTATACCTCTGCTGCCGCACTTCTCAGTGACGCTGTAGGCATAGCGCCTCTGACCTGACCCTGCTTGCGGCGCGGCAGCAGGCTGGTCAGCCAGGCAGAGTATTCGAGCCTCGTCGATCTCCGCAGCTTCCTGCTGGACCATGTCGCACAGCTCCTGGGTGCACTGGCAGTGACGCGGTGGGGCAGCATTGCCTTCTCTTTTTGCCTCTGCACAGCAATCAATAGACCCCTCCCTGCACGCAATATTTGAGATGTTTCTGGTTGGGAGCCGCGTCTGTGGTGATGCTGCATCATCTTTTAGCACACGAGGTTTAGAGACATGCAAGCTCGTGATTGGCATGAGACGACATGTCTGCTTACTTGTCCCATCAGCTCACCAGGGAGCTCCCCAATGCATATCCTAGCCCTTCCATTTGGAAGCCCCGTTCACCGCAGAACTGCAAAGGCGTAAACCTGTGTCAATGCTCGATGTAGTGGAGTACAGGTTGTGAGCACCTTTAGCGACTTGCATTCCTGGGCACTCGTCACATCTGCTTCCTTTTGCCCTTTTGAAAATTTTGCAGGTTTGACAGCGTCACCACCAGGTTTCTGAGCGAGCTGGACGCTCGGGCCTGTGACGGCGTCCCAGAGCGGCTGGGCGGTCTGTCGGGGATGATGCGGCAGATCCCCGTCGTAGAGGTGTTCACAACCGCTATCCTGCAGGAGCTGAGTGGCAAGCGGCTCGATCTGCAGGCGACACGCTCAGAGCTGCTGTCAATCATCCACGGCATGCGTTACCTCCGCCTCCCTGTGATTGCCAGAATTGCTCTCCCCCGTAACTATCTGCTGACTTTGGGAATGAATTCACGTCACTCTCTTCTCTCTAATGATTGTCTCCAACTCATATGTCCACTCGATTTTTACATTAGTCTAGGATACCAAGTGCTGCACTTTTCAGATTCTTGAGCTGTCTCATGCGCTTCCTAGCCGGAGTGTAGCTAAAGACCGTGGCAGCAAGAAGTCCTAGCTGCAATTTTGAAAATATTCTAGGGCCAGGCCTGATTATGTTAAATTCGCGAAAGAGCTCACTGGAGTGATGATGGTGATTCTGACGTGAGCCCCGGGGCCCGCAGGTCGAGACCAGGGAGGAGCTGCTGGCGGCACGCAACTTTGTGGTGAAGGCCAACCCGCTGATGAGGGTGCCGTCTAAGCGCAAGACGGAGCTGCAACACGCGCTGTGTGCCATGCTGACCGCCATTCTGGCACCATTGGCGGACCGCTGGCCGCCGCCAGGCATCAGCAGTACGCCCACCTCCAGCAAGAGCGAAGAGGCACCGTTGGTCGTCTGGCACGAGGCTGTCTCCTTCATGCGCTTCCAGCTCTCTCAATGGATAGAGCGGTCCAACAAGCACCTTCTGGTGAGGTCTCCTTCGAGGCTTTTGAAAAGGCTATATCTGCTTCTTACGGTGAAGCAGCTGAAGGAGCCCTGTATCAATGACATGTTCAAGTTGGCGCAAGAATTGGTCCTCTGTTAAGCTGGGATAGCCATGGCCTCGCCGCTTGCACTTGGTGGGGAGTCTTTGCTTGCTGCTTACATGCAACTCTCCAAGTCTCATATGGGATCATCTTCTATCTGTGAGCTAGGTGGGCTACCCTTTGATTGCGCTCCTGCTTTGCTTGGGTGATTATGCCACATTTGATCGCTTCTTTACATCGACCCTTGAATCGCTGTACAAGTTGCTCAAAGTAAGTCGCAAGGAATTCTGGCCATCAGAAGGTCCTGTAGTGCAGGCTGTGAGCACTTCAGACCCATTGCATACACGCTGCATCTTGTGCCACCCTTTCGACCGGGTCTGTACTGGGTCTTGAACATTGGCGTAAATTGAGTGAGCCATGTCTTGAGCAGCGCTGGTCATCCAACCTGTATGATTGTATGGTGGTCAGGAGAAGACATACCGCTCGATGGCACTGGACGGCATCCACCGCCTGGTGCGATTTTACCTGAACATATATGGCCCCTCGCAGTCAACGAGCCGCGTGTGGGTCTACCTCCAGGTCTCTCTCACTAGCCTTCAGTCCTCTCACCAAGTCGTCTAGGTTGTGACATGTTTGCTTATATGAGGTGTCTAAGGACAAGGCCACTCACCATGCAAGGTGCATGTAACGTTGTTCTAATGATTATTCCACTGCACATCAGAGGAATGCATCCTAGCAATGCAGGCACAAAGCAGCTGTGTCAACCCTTCAGTTTTGTTGTAAAGCACCTGCAAATATGGTCAGGATGCTGGTGGTTTCACCGACGAATTTTCATATGTTCAGGGCGTGGCATCTCACCTCTTGAGCGCCTTGAGGAAGGGCCTCCTGGTAGGTGATGGTCAGCACGATGTAGTGGTCGATCTTTGCGTATCTATGGCAGCAGTTGATGTCGACTTTGCTATGACACACCTTGTGATGGAGCTCCTCCGCCACCCTGATTCCCTTGGCGAAATTAAGGTAACGAATGCTCTCATGCTGTCTGACATTGATGGATTGACAGGCTTCTCCCACATGATGAAGTCCCAGAGAATGAGATGTCAAGCAGAGCCAAATGTCAAAGATTCTGAATCTTCGCTCCTCTGACCTGTTGATCACAAACTTACAACTCCTGATGCAACTCATTAGCGTGCTTGATGTATAGAGGTCTTTAAAGTTTGTGAGTTGGTACTGGTAATTGCTTCACACGGTTCCACGCTCGTTGTGTTTCCTCCTTATGTTGCCAGGGAGCAAGCACTTTCGTAGCACTTTAGTAGATGTCCCACCCCACATGGATATGACGTTGTTGTCCCTGTCAGGTTGTGGGCATACGAGCGCTGCTGGCGGTGGTCCAGAGCATCTTGCAGCCCCCATCGTTTGCCAATGCCGCTGAAGCTGCAACGCTTACGGTCACGCACAGCATGGACAGGAGCCCTTCTTTGGGGCCTCCACAGACGCCAGGGACGTCGCCGCGGCTCTCACCAGCAGCCTTGTCTCCTTCTCTGAGCAGCAGGGGCCTGTCACTACAGCAGGGGCTGTCACTGTCCTCAGACGCAGCTGCTGCTGATGGCCCCTTAGGGCAGTACTTGTCGCAGATTCGTGCTGCCATCGGGGCCATCATCAAGGCCTGTCACAATGCCTATGGTCAAGCCTTGCTCACAACTACTAGGCCAGCCAGTGGTAAGACATGGAGGATAGCTCTGTGGTCAAAAGCAGGAAGCGCGCTGTTGGACTAGATGACTGTAGAGTATGCAGCAGGTTACTGGCGTTTCTGATATGCTTTGTATATGTAAGTTGACATTGACGTGGGTCATGTGTCAGAGCCGTTGAACAAAGAGAAGGAGAAGGGATGGGTGGTGTTCCGTTGGGCCCTCAAGTGTGTGCCGCATCTGATCCCTGAGAAGTGGAGGGACGACAAGATGACCACAATAATACCAGCGTATGCCATCAGCATAGAGCCAGGTGTTCGTGAAGAAGCGGTGCAGGTGCCAACCATCGTCAGGCGGTCGCGATGCAGCTGTGCTTGATGATGACCTCTTGCATAGACCCTTAGTTGGTTCTTCATCAGCTTGACCAATATTTAAGAGACTGATAATTGTCCACCCCTGCTATCATATCTTTGGTAGGAGGAGTATGTATATGCAGCTAGTTTTGCCTTTGCCGGATTTCGAGTCGGGGAATGAGGTGGCAACTCTGGCAGAGTGCTGGATATGATGGAGCTCAGATTCTCTTCTGTGCAGGTCCTTTTCCGCACAGTTCAGGACCTCCCACAAAGCAGATTTGCTGTGGTAAGGGGGATGGCGAATTTTATCCTGCGGATACCAGACGACTACCCGCTCCTTATTCACACCTCCCTACAACGTCTAGTACAGCTCCTAAACACTTGGCGAGCTTGCCTTGTGGAGGTGACTAACTGCTGCTCACATTCATGCGGGGGCTACTTGCTTAGTAGCTTCAATCTGCAGGCTCTATATCATGTCTACGTTCATTGCTGACGCATATGGCTTGCACAAAGTGCACGCAGGAGGCAGGACTGCAGGATTTGCAGTCTCGACCAGCAGCTGCTACGCCAAGCTCAGAGACTTCTTCTGCTGAGTCTGAGGTATTCACAACTGGAAGAGATGAGGGTCAAGTTGGCAACTTCGATCCCTCTGGCATGGAGGCTGTTGGCCTTATCTTCCTCTGCTCGACTGATATTCAGGTGCTTACTGTTCCATATGATAAACTGTGTAATTTTCGATTGGCTTCATGACGAGCCATTTTGTGGGCTCGTCATCGTCCTCGCAATTGACTGGCCCCATGGTCTGGCAGCTTACAAGACTATAGCTGCATATACCACTTGCTGTGGAGTAGCTTCACAATCTTCACTTAGCTTGTGCAAGTTTCTTTGTGGCATCCAGACACGAAGGATGGCCCTTGAGCTTCTGTACTGCATCCGCGCCCTTCGAACAGAGCTAGCCGAAGTGGCAGCAAGAAGAAGCATTAGACCCATTACTGAGCAAATTTTTGTGATAGATGTGCTGGAAGAGACAGGGGTAAGCAGTTATATCAGTTGTCACTAAGGTTCTCGTCTTGCTGCACAATATATGTGGTCCAGCTTTTAATCTCATTGGTACTTTGTCTCACTTCCTATCCACTTTCCTAACACGGAACTGTCCAGTAGCCGACATTAGATGCTCTCAACCATTGACAAACTTGCGACATTATCCACATTCCAGGAGGACATTGTACAGCAATGCTACTGGGATATAGGGACATGGCATGACCTGCGAAGTGAATGGGAGCCGGCTCCTGCAGATGTGACGCTGCGGTCTGTTCTAGAAGGACCAGACAGGGCGAGATGGGCGCGATGCATCAGCGAGCTCGTCAAGCATGTGGCTGAGCTGTTCCCCGCTGCTGTCATGGGAGCCAGGTCTTCCTTACACCCTACTAGACAGCTACTATAGATTGTGTTTTCCTATCTATGTCCAGGTTGTCTGGTTCAGAATCTGCTCAATTGCTTCTGTGCACATTGTGAGGTGCCGACCGATACCTGCTGCCCTTTGCTGCAATCAGATTGGAGGTAGCCGCCAGGCTTGCGGCAATCTCCCCAACTGACACAGCCATGCGGGAGAGGAGCTCGTACGACGATGGGAAAATTGAGCAGTGGCTCTGCTACGCCATGTTTGCGTGTGCTTGCCCACCAGAAGACGCTCCTGATGGAGGCGTACAGTCCATCAAGGACCTCATGCACCTCGTGTTACCTGCATTGAAGTCCGGGTCAGATGCACAGCTGGTTAGTATAGCCAAATCCTCTGTTGCTGAAGGTGTTGAATCTGTCACTTATTTCGCGCTGCCCTAATCTACAGACATGAATGCATCTGATACATTAATGTCTGTGCACCCTGGAGCCGCCTGTGACCTGGTTATAGTCTAGGGCCTGATATGTGACATGTTAAATCCGTATGACATGGCTCGGACTTGTTAATTTCTTACAGCCCATTTTGAGGATCATTACCAGGTCGCTTAGGACACCTCAGATTGAACATCATCAGCAGGTTGCTTAGGACTAGCTTGACATGTCATCCCTCCTGTGCCACTCGAACAGAGTGCAGCTAGATTGGCAGCCGGCCATGCACATCCAGATGCGTGTGAGGTTGTGCTCAGCGAGCTGTCGTCTTATGTGGATGAGCTCCACGCTGAACTTGAGAGAAATCGAACGAAGTGGAAAGTGAGTAGCTCGCTTTTGTGGTTTTTGCACCTGAATGCCACCTGAATGTTGAAGGTATCTTAGAGCTATTTGCAGCTACACGTGCTGCCATTTGACAGAGCACTGAGGAGGCGCAATGTACAGCTCGTCCTTTTTACTTTCCATCAGGGACGAGCTGTACATTGCGCCTCCTCATACAGAGATACACAGAGAAAGTTACCCTGCTGGCCTCAAGTCATGCTCATAGTGATGGCGCACTTGCTGACAGATTTGTCCTATTCCTGCTTCTTGGTTGGTGACAGAGTCATAGACCCAGAGAGGAAGAGATTCGCGTCTTTGAGGCGCAAGTCTACATGCGTGCGGCAGATGGGCTGTGGCCAAGTATGCTGGAGCAGAAAGGCATGCTGAGGATGCACTTCCTCAGGTTCCTGGACGACCTCATGAGGCAGATCGACCGCTCGGCCACAGAGAATTTTCTGGACACGCAGCCCCTGAGGTTCTGTCTGGCTTCGGTGGTCAAGACCCTGGCCGTGGATTTAGTCCAGTGCTCCCCGCAGAGCTTTGATACCAAGTGAGTCAACAGCTGTCAGCGAAGCATGTCCTTGTCTTAGCTGCTGCATGAGTCAAAATCCTCTACTACAGAACTTGCTGGAGCAGTGCTGACGTCTATGTTATCTTAATGTCTTTGTCCAGGTTGAGAAAGAGATTGTTTGATCACTTTGCCTCGTGGTGTCAAGACCCTGCTGTTCTGGGGGGACAGCAGGGCAATGGCTACTGGCGGGAAGTTGAACGTGTCAAGGCCACCCATATGTTGCGCACCAAGGATGCCACAGAAAGAGCGGCGCTCGAGAAAGAGATCATAGAACAACTGGAAGCAATCCAGGTAGGGCGCCATCAAGCTCCTTCTCTAGCTGATTAGGATCATAGTACTTCCTTTGTGTTGCCTCTTACCTGCAGTGCGTTTGGGCTTGTCATGCCTAAGACTGAGTCTTCAAATCGTCATCTCATCAGCTGTCCTCCTTATGTTCACGTTCCATACTCGTCGCTCGTGGAGGCCAGTGCTGTCACGTCGTGTCTTTCTGGGCTATTCAATTGCAAGCCGCCAATGCTGCGCTTTTGCTGTGAGCAGTGGGCGGCCATGACCGCCATGGGCAACCTCCTGTACGGGCCCTGCTTTGATGACGGCGTGAGGCGGATGTCTGGGAAGGTGGTCAAGTGGATCAAAGGCTTGCTCATGGAGCCGCCTCCAATTGGCAAGCCTCTGGGCGTTCCCTCCTCCTCGCCATTGGCTTCGAGGATGATCTTGAGTGGCCCCGTGCAATTTCAGCAGAGGACTTTAGGCTCGGGACTGCTCACTGAGAAGGAGAGATCCAAGGGCTCGTGGCGAGTCCTACTTGCAAAAATGGGGCTGCTCAACCTCCTGCAGACCAACCTCGACCTCTTCCCCGCCTGCATCGACCAGGTGCTCGATTGCACTTCACTCTATCACCCTTGCAGCTTATGATTTCAGACAATCAATGCTCAATATGCAGTTGTTGCAATGTAAGTGCTCACAGCGTCACAGTTTGTGGTGTTGGCTGGGTGGGCAGCTTTCATGCGATTGCTGACTTGCAGTGATTCCACTTTCATTGGCAGTGCTACTCGCCAGACCCTAGTGTTGCCGATGGCTACTTCTCTGTGCTCGCTGAAGTATACATGAGGCATCACATTCCAAAGTGCGACATTCAGAGGCTCCTCTCGCTCATCCTCTACAAGGTTGGTGGAAGTTGTCTGCCCTCAGCTGCATATGTGTTCGTGCAGACGCCGTACTGGTCATGACAATGTGGTCTGGCCTCTGCTTTGCTCAGGTCGTGGACCCCTCCCGACAGATTCGTGACGACGCTTTGCAGATGCTAGAGACACTTTCACTTCGAGAGTGGTCTGAGGAAGGCGAGGGCGCTCGTTACAGAGCTGCCGTTGTAGGGAGCCTACCAGATAGTTACCAGCAGTTTCAGTTCCAGTTAAGCGCAAAGCTGGCAAAGGAGCATCCGGAGCTTAGCGAGCTTCTGTGCGAGGAGATCATGCAGCGACAGTTGGATGCTGTAGACATCATTGCACAGCACCAGGTAGCTCTATGGACTGCCAGCTGCACTGAGCTGTCAGTCATGCATTTCAAGTGTATCAAGCTAGGTGTAAAGTTGCATGCATTGCAGTGCAACACGTCAAAGTTGAGCTTGCAAGTACCCTGCTGAGCATCAAAACTGCAAAATAGCATGTCGATGCTGCAGTGCCAACCTTCACTGAACAGCAAAGTCCCAACCTCGTCATGTGGCAGGTCTTGACATGCATGGCCCCATGGATGGAGAACCTGAATTTTGCTGCGCTGTGGGAGTCTGGCTGGAGCGAGAGGCTTTTGAAGAGCTTGTACTATGTCACCTGGAAGCATGGAGATCAGTTTCCAGATGAGATTGAGAAGCTGTGGTCAACAGTGGCAGCAAGGTGGCGCAATATTGTTCCAGTACTTGACTTCCTGATCACAAAGGTGGGGATACCCTGGTAACGTAGCCCTGTGGATTCATCAGATAATTATTTGTGATGCTGTCTTCATGTGTACTTTAATGTGTTGCAGCAAGTGGCTAACATCTGCCATTAGCTTCTTTGAGTTCAGGGCATTGAGGATTGCGACAGCAATGCGTCAGGCGAAATTAGTGAGGCACTTGTAACGTATTTCTCGGTGGCCAAGCGGATCAGCTTGTATCTGGCGAGAATTTCGCCGCGGTCCACGATTGACCATCTCGTACGTCACCAGTCTGCCAGAAGAATCAATATGGCTCAATGAACATGGATTGGGCAGCTAAAACTTGAGAAGGAACTTAACTCTGAGGGGCCGCTTTGGGTGTTTCTGATGTCTGACCGTGCAGGTGTATGAGCTGGCACAGCGAATGCTCGAGGATGATCCTGATCCTTTAGGAGAAAGACAACAGATGGAGGGAAGCAGCGGTGCAGACCTTGAGTTTGTGCAAGATCCTGTGGGGCCATCTGCGGTGAGGAAAAGAATTCTCTGCAGACAGATGCAGACATGTACATATGATTGCTTTGGCACTCTTCATATGGATTGTCATGCCAAAATTGTTGAAGAAATACTACAAATTCTTACACTGCGTCCGCCATACATGTAATTGACCAACAGATTTTTTTAATTTGCTCCGCTGCAAGCAGGCAGATGCCTTCAAGCACCCCAGCACTGCAATGAGCAATCTCCTTGATACGAGCGTGAGCTCGCACTGGGGACCCTTTGCTTTTGGGAGGGGCGGGGTAGTCGGGTCAGGAGGAGCAGGAGGGCGCACAACTCCAAATGGGCACTTGCCGCAAGCAATGGGCTGGGTCAGCCATTCAAGTCCAGTCACGGCACCTCACAGGCCGCTATCATCCAGCAGCCACAAGGTTGTTTGGCATTTCTCAGAGATCCCCGTCTTTCAATGTGCATTTCTGTCGCATGCTTTCATCCACTTGCATGTGATCAAAGGCATGTTTCACATCAGGTCATGTCCTTCTTCACAGGCAGTCTCAGTAAAACTGTTGCTACTTCTGGTCTGCGGAGCTTGCACAAGGTTCTTGCATGCAAGTATCATTGTAGCTCCACTGCCTCGTAGTAGTAGCAATGCCGTTCACAACCCAGCTGTACTTGATGACAAGTGACTATATTCTGTTGGCTTTGTGATCCACTTGACATCTCCTGAAAGCCCTCCTTTGCCCATTTCGAAGTCTGTAGTTGTGCATATTGATCTCTAGCGTCTATGATCCATAAGGCTCCATTGTGTTGATGCTCGTGTCAGCTACTGGTGCAGGGCCACCACGGGTCCCGAGACAGCGGGGACGGCTTCAGCTTCTTGGAGCCACTGGCTCCTTTGGATGCAGCCTCTGCACATTTGACTGGCCCAGCGGCGCAGCCAAGATTTGACCTGATGGCAGGCCATCACTGGGTCTCTAGAGCTGGCATTGCGCTCATCCTCTTGGCTGAGATTGCTTACGAGAATGATGAAGACTTCCGACCTCACCTCCCCCTCCTGTTCCATGTCACATTTGTCTCCATGGATAGCACCCAGGCCATTGTACTTGAGCATTGCCAGCAACTGCTGGTGAACCTCTTGTACTCTCTTGCTGGCCGGCACCTGGAACTCTATGATGGGTCAGATCGAGGAGATGGCGAGTATAAGCAACAGGCAAGTGTATGCTGCCACGAGAATAAATTTTCCTGAGCCTTAGTCTTATGGTGGCCTCTGTCCTTGCAGAGTGGCCTCGTAATGCCTGTGGTGTTTTGTCAGGCACCTTGCATCGCAGATATGTAGCATATGAGAGCTCTATTGCTCAGTATGAGAAGAGCCATTTGCTGTTAAAATGGCCAGATCTGCAGAGTGTAGAGAAGTATTGTGTACTTTGTTGCACGTGCTTTAGACAGCATATTCCTTAATCCAGTGGGCTTCTTTGACTTTTTGCAGGTAGTATCCTTGATCAAGTACGTGCAGAGCAAGAAGGGCTCTCTGATGTGGGAGGTGGAACATGCCACTCCTGCCAGGACTGCACTACCGTCTGCGTCTCTGCTCTCGTCATTAGTTCTTTCTGTTGTGGATGCAATCTTTTTCCAGGTGCCTGTTTTTACAGACTCTTCAGTTCTACTCCACTGAGAATGGGCAGCATCCTCAGCTGGCTGTGCTAAGGTCACGGAATAGATGCCTGTTGTCGTGTGCGACATTCTGCATCTTTGTTCTCTGTATTACTGATCAAACTCGGGCTACTTGCAGGGAGATCTCCGGGAAAGGTGGGGTGAAGAAGCTCTCAAATGGGCCATGGAGTGCACATCAGGCCACATGGCTGCTCGGTCACATCAAATTTATCGAGCTTTGAGGCCCGCGGTTACCACAGACACATGTGTCATGCTCCTGCGATGCCTGCACAGATGCTTCTTCAATCCGTCACCGCCTGTCCTGGGCTTTGTGATGGAAATTCTGCTGACTCTCCAAGTGATGGTGGACATCATGGTCCCGGAGAAGATCATACTGTACCCTCAGATGTTCTGGGGTTGCATTGCTCTCCTACACACAAATTTTGTGTATGTATATACTGAGGTAATTGTGCATGCGTGGATCGTAGAAAGTCTGTAGAAAGTCCTTAGCATGGGTACTTAAGCTTTCTGATATGCCTTGTTGAGCCATCTATCGACTGTTATACAACAATGGTTGCAACTTACGCAGTGTCTTTGTTTGCGCAGGCCTTGAGACTTTTCATTAGAGTTATTGACCTCCTATCCTTTGACGATCCTACCTTGGAGAGTGTGCTGCTGGCCAACATGCCTCAGGACGAGCTTTCATCTGACAGCGACTTTGAGCCAAGTGTATGGAGGACAAAGGATCAGGGCCACACAGCAACAGGCGTTGACCAGCCCGAGATTGAAAGGAAACGCGACCAGCTATTCTTCGGTGTACAGGTCAGTCTCGATGTTCCTAGGTTGTTACAGGCTATGTTGACTGCACTTCTGGAGACAAGTTAATCATTTACTGGCCTGGCATTGGTTTGCCAATAGTGTTGGCCTGTGAATCTGCAATTTGCCGAGCACGCATATCTTTAATCTGTCACATCCCTCTCAAGAAGGCTGATGGAATTGTTCCTGAGTGGTGGTTCAGACTTTGGTCCTCAAAGGCCTTCTATCAGAAATCTCCCACTCATCTGCTGTGGAAGTCCTAGCAAAGACGACGTCTGCTTCCTGTGACCGCATCTTTGGTGATCAAGATGCGCGTCTACTCATGCAGATAGTGGGTCTATTTCCCTGGCAGTGCCACCAGGTACATGTCCACGTGTGTCGGACTTGAATTCATCAGAAACCTTAAGCTCCTCAGACTAAGCACCGCAGTCTTAGATTCCAACAGACGAAGCAGGATCAAAGGTGGCATCAATATTGTACAGTCCATGAGCATCAAAGCATAGCGAGGAATCGTAGTGCGTTTTCTTCTCAATCGCATGCAAAGCTGAGTCATCTGGGTATTTGCACATGGTGTGCGTAGCCTCATATAAGGTTGTGTCACATATGGCCCCAGCTGGGATCGTCCGGTGCCGCTGAAAGCTCGCTGGCGAAGGCGCGGGCACTGGCCGCCAATCTTGCGCATTGGTGCACGACCAGAGGCCTGGCTGGCCTGGCAGAAGTCTTCCAGGACTATGCACAAGGCCTCGTGACGTCAATGGAGACTTTTGTGAACAGCATTGCTCCGCTGTTGTGTGCCGAGTGGTTCCCCAGGCACTCAACAAAGGCATTGAGGTACTTGCAGTATTTGCTGCTTGAGTGAATTTGTACCTTATGTCTTGACACCTTCTACTCTTTCCAATTTTGTAAGAGTTGCTGGATTCCTGCTCGACTTGTCCAGATAATATAAACACTTAGCTGTACTTGTCAGAGCATGTTGTGCTGGTGACAACTACTGCTGTGTTTGCACAGACATCTTCTGTGTCTCTTGGAGCGAGGGCCTGAGGAGTATCAGCGGATAATCTTGTTGCTGCTGAGAGCCCTTCTCCAGGTCGGTAGATGCAGATGCAATGCCTCCTTGCTATGCTGGCGTGAGGTTGTTGACCAGCTCATGGACGTAATCACATTAAGCAATCCAAGAAATGCGCGCAGGTCACCTTGCAAATGATACGCATGAGGTTACATAGCGAATTGCAAATGTTAGTGACTCCATCATCTTGTTGGCTTTCAGCTCCATCTCTTGGATGTCTAGCTTTGATCTCCTTAAGTCTACCCCTAGCTCACGTTGTTGTTTCATACAACACAAAGGCTGAGGCGGCTGCACGCTATCCTCTGCAGCACACGGCCATCGACGCAGCGCAGTCATTGATGGTGTACACCACCGTGGCGCGCCTGCTGGAGGGGCACCTGTGCCAGGAGGCGCTGAATGTCCTGGAGGCGGTGCTCAGCCACCGCAGCCTGTGCACAGACAACAACTCTGCCCAGATGCGCTCCGAGGTGGCGTCAGCAGCCGGGCATGGCAGCAGCCGTCACGCCGCAGTGGACCTGTCGGCAGGGCCACCGCCAGCGAGGCGGGCGAGCGACGAGACGGAGCGGCGAGGGGGCAGCTGGTCTCAAATGCGCTTCCTGGGGGGCGGCTCTGGAGGTGCGAGCCTGGGTGCTCGGATGGGCGGCGGAGGCGCTGGAGTGGCAGGCGTGACAGGCGGTGCTCACAGCCGCACCCGCACTGCCTCCTGGGGAGGCGGCTTCCCGTCCAGCTTGGCCGGCCCGGAGGTCGTGCAGATGACAGGCTGCGAAGCATCGGTGCTGAACACGCGGCTTGCGCTGGGACGGGTCCTGGAAACCTACGGCCAGGTGGGCTTCCAGCCAGCATATTTCCCACGACCTTGCTTGTTGATGGAATTAGCCAGGTGGAACGACATTGGAGTACAGAATGAAGGGCTTAAGCTATTGTTAGTGTCAGCCAGCAGTGCAGTGATGTGCCCACGTGCTCCTTGCCTCTCCTCCGGCTGCTCATATATGTCATGCAAGTTCGGTGAAATTAGTGTATCTCAATTCTGCAGATTCTCATGAGCACATACTCACCTCATATGGCCTCTAGCAGTTTTCGTTAGTTACATCTCAAGACAAATCTGGTGCTTCTAATTGATTACCTTCCCCTCATGGCAGATCCGGAAGCGGGAACACAAGCGGCTGGTGCCGTTTGTGATCAACAGCGTCCAGCCGCCCCAGCGCTTGACAACATCCAGCGCTGTGCAGAACACGGCTGCTAACAGAAGCCGCAGGCCCAGCTATTGAGCAGTAGACTTGCTCTCTGTCCTTCAGTCAGCCTCGATGTGACAGGACTCTGACCTGTGAGCAATCCTGGCCTCAGAAGGTGAGTTAAGACAAGCATCCTTTCTTTGCTGGGTTCTTGTATCACTATGACCTAGTTGCAGCAGAAGCACAATGGGCAACACAGCTCATTGTGGGCCTTCGGAGAGGGAAGTTTAACTAGATAAGTAGATGGCCTTCGTTGTGCAGTGGTTGGCTTTGATGGAGCAGGTTCACAACTTGCTTCAGCAACAGGAACAACGTCAGCTGCTTCGTCACCTTAGGAACCTCCATACTTGATGGTGTTGGACTCAGAAGCAGTTGTTTGCATCTTCAGATGCCAGGCCTGGGAAAAGAGTGGATTCTGTTCTGGCGGGTGGTGTTGACTTCGGCGCCTCAGCTTAAGGGAGCAAATGCCATGCCAGCAGTCCGAGTGTGCGCCAAGCAGCAGGTCTCCTTGAAGCACGTTGGCAACGTTGGAAATGCGATTACAAGGGGCGTGGTGGACAAGACCAGCGATTGCAAGGCTGACTTGCAAGGCTGACTCATGTCCTTGGAGGTACGTGCCATCTGATGAGAAGAAATTTTCTTCATTGTCAAAGCAGTTGCTTATGATTCATGTCAAATGAATGTCACAGCTCAACTGATCGGCTTGCTTATGAGTAGGCATCATTGGTGCTCTAAGCACCATCTCATTACTCCAGCAATTGATTCTGATAACAAATGCTTTACTAATGGGCTTGCCTATGAACAGGCATCAATGCTGCTCAATGCAACACTCTCAAGATTCATAATTCCACAACTCTCAGCCAGAGCCCTAACACTGCTCGGATTTTCCCAGGTTCGTGGAGTGCCGAGCATGAGCGGTGCTCTTCTTTGCTTAGGCCTTTCCAAAGGACGGAGCTCATGCGTCTCAGATGGCACCTGGAGTTCCTTGCAATGTTGCAGGTCGTGGTGACCTGCCATTGACATTGCACTCAGTAGCTTCGCGAGCTCACCTTGACCGAGATTGACTTGAAATTCTCGCTTGTTAGTATGGGGCTTGTTGATATGGGGCCCCTCTCATTGAGCTTTCAAAAAGGCCTCACCTTCACCAAAAACAAGCAAAGCAGCTGATGTCAATCTCCTGCATGCCCGTTGCGTCTAGGCAGAATTGTTTTGCAGGGTGCCTCCGCGAGCCTAGTCGCCGGGGTGCTTGGCGGGTGCCCTGCCACTGCTTCCACCTTGTCGATGTTATCCAGCTTGCTCTTGCAGTGAGGCAGGGGCGTAGCTGGATGCTGGCTCTATCTGTGGCAGCCGCTCTATGTTGACACCTCGTGAAGGCATTTAGGCCCCTGCTTCTCCACATTGATTGCCTTGCCGCCTCTCACTTTGTCTGTAGTTACGGTCCTTGAGCCATTGGTGCTGTGAGGCACAAGAATGGGACTTTGTGTTGACAGATCTTGCGAGAGGCATTCGTGGGGAGGGGCAATGTGGGCGGCAGGCGAGAGAGTCGAGGATGGATTCGGGCACCTATGTACAAGGACGTGATGATCTAAGAGGAGACCTAGGCCTTTCTTGCAAGCGAGCGCAGCACAGAAGCGTGGGCACGCTGCTTGGCAGTGTACTCGGGCACCAGCATGACTGTGCGCGGGCGCCCAGCAAAGCCTGCGCCATACTGACGTCCGAGTACATCCAAGGACGTCGAAGGAGTCCACATCAACAAAGCGCAGATGCTATAGCCTTCGTTGACTCAGCTTCGACAGCTGCTTCCTAGCGAGATCGTTTAAGACGAGATCCTGCAGAGAGAAGGCGCGCAGTGCGCGTGGAAAGGAAGGGTGGCCAATTTCAGCCACTACACCGTTCAGACGAAAGCTAGTGCAAGAAGTGGGACTACATGAAACGAAGCCCTATGCTAAGGTGGCTAGGGCAACAGTGTGACGTTATTACACACGAGTGAGCACATACAAACCCGACAGACATGCTAATATGGGGAGGCGGAGCGCCGCTACGGGAACCGGTGGCCTGACTTAGAGCGCGCCCAGCACGCCGATGAATAGCCAGAGCTTTGGAAGTACAGAAAGTTGCTGCAGATGTGCCTACAAGCGAGGTGGTCTTCGACCAGGTCAGGTGTGAAGGCAGCTGCAGATGGCCGGCAAGGTGTGACCGGGGCCCCCGGGTAAGGAGTGTGTTGTGGAGGGCCTGAGTGGCCAAGTACAGAGGCAAGCACATTGACAGATGCACATCACCTGCTGCTAAGCTGACCCGCTCAGTTACCACGAATCAGCACCTAGAGATTGCTGATTGGGGGCTCTTCATATCATCAATGGGAGGGGCCATTTAGGAAGAATGAATGCGGCTGCTGATAAGAAAAGAGCGGCTGTCAACGGCCAGCCAGATGCATACAGGTGTTCGTGACGGAGCCACAGGCTAGTTAGGGTTCAGTTGGGGTTCGGTAATTAGGTCCACCCCCCCCCGCAGTGCTCCCCTCAGAACCCTAGCGCCGCCGCATGGCGCCGCCATGGCGCCGCCGCGGCCCGCGGCCGCCGCCGCGCTGAGCGCCGCTGCCGC
>WELB01000142.1:47352-62847 GCA_009602725.1 Spirogloea muscicola
TTTTTTTTTTTTTTTTTTTTTTTTTTTTTTTTTTTTTTTTTTTTTTTTTTTTTTTTTTTTTTTTTTTTTTTTTTTTTTTTTTTTTTTTTTTTTTTTTTTTTTTTTTTTTTTTTTTTTTTTTTCCTCCCCCCCTCCCTCGCACACTCTCTCTGTGGACAATCCTGTGTTTACTACGCCTCCACCTACTTCTCTCACACTCGCGCCACTGCTTGTCGACCGGCTATCTGCCTCCACCATCTCTTGGCGCCCATTGCTCATGGCCCAGCATGGCGCAAGCTCATCATGGCTGCACCGCTGCAGGCCCCCGCAGCCCTGCAGGCGAGGACGACGGGCCCAGGCAGCCAAAGCTGCTGCCGGTCGCCGACGTGGCCACGATTGCCGGCCGCTCGGCCAGCGACGCGGAGCGCTGGCGGGCTGCCGGCCTCGAGGCCATCGCAGCCGGCAAGGTTGCCGTGCTGCTGCTGGCGGGCGGCCAGGTGCGCCGCCCCTGCAGCCGCTGCCGGCTGGCCGCCCCTGAGGTCATGAAGCCGAGAGTGCGGCACAGCTAATAGCCGCAGCGGCGCTGGCAACGGGCGGGGGCGGCGGGGCTGTTGGGCAGGGCACGCGCCTGGGGAGCGCTGATCCCAAGGGCTGCTATGGTGGGTTCAGGGCACAAACCCTAACACCTAAAGCCTATATGCCATATAACCTAAACCCTAATCATGAGTCCTAACCCTAATCCCTAAACCATCATTGCCGCCCCGAAAGCGAAAGCGTAAAGCTGATCCACGACTTTGAACATTTCAGCGCTCAGATTCTGAAGCCGCTGCAAGTGCATGGTGGTCAAGAACTGTGGAGAAACTAGATGTAGTACCATGAATAATTATGCGTGTTTGCGGGAGCCCTGATCAGCGGCCGTCGTCGCCGGCGCCGCGCAGACATCGGGCTGCCATCGCACAAGTCGCTGTTCCAGCTGCAGGCGGAGCGCATCCGGCGCGTCCAGGCATTGGCTGCCCCCGCCTCCGCAACCCCAGGTCCCGAAACCCTAAACCCAAAACCCCAAACCAGCATCGCCGCTGCTGCTGCTGCCGCCGCCGCCGCCGCCGTCGCCATTGCCGCTGCAGCGGTGCTCATGTCTGCTGCCGCCGCCACCGTTTGTACTGCGGCGCTGACTGGCCGCCTCTCGCGCCGTCGCTCCAGGAGCCCCCGTCATCATTCCGTGGTACATCATGACCAGCGCGTTCACCGACCAGCCGACGCGGGCGTTTTTTGCGGCGCGGAGCCACTTTGCGCTGCGCTCCGACCAGGTCGTCTTTTTCCAGCAGCGCGCTCTGCCGTGCTTCACCGCCGATGGGCGCATCATCCTCGAGACGCCCTCCCAGGTCAGCACCCGCGGGGCCCTGAGGGACCACCCATTTGCAAGGCGAATATTTAGGATCGAGGTGTACCATGTGGCGACCAGCTCCATCCAGGGCGCCTCGCGCGGCTGCAGGATGGGACCAAGCTTGGGCCTGGACAGTCTCGAGGACCGGTGCTTGGTGGACTGTCGTGTTGACAACAACAGCGGCAGCGCCAGTGCTTGGCGACAGTGGCAGCAGATGCTGGCCCACTCGCCTCAGCGTGACGCTGCTGCCGCCTGCGTGTGCTTGGGCAGGTTGCTTGCGCTCCTGATGGGAATGGAGGCATCTATGGTGGTATTGAGCAAGCTTGTAACTGGACCCCATTTCCTTGCATTAGCAAATAATACCTTGAGCCTGTAGAGCCTAACTACAAGGGTTCAGGGTACAGGTCGTGGTCACCAGTACTAGACACCTTGACTACTGGAATCAGATTCCAGTCAGTGTGTGATGAGTAGTGGGCTCAGTAGCTGCCATCACCGTCTGCTCGTTGATGATCTGCGCGCCAACTGGTGTTGCATTGAGCCGTGCGAAAGCGGGAGCAATGAGCGTCGGGAGGGCGGCAAGGTGGTGACCAATGGTAGCAACGCCGGCGGCGGCGGCGATGGCGGCGCAGCCATGAAGGTGGCGGGCGTGCTGGACGACATGCAGCGGCGGGGCGTGGAGTACGTCGATTGCTTCTCCGTTGACAATGCCCTCGTAACCCCACAAGCCTCTGATACAGTCCCACAGTGGCTCCACTGTCCTGCCTCGTCGTGGACCCTCAAGCTTTGACGAACTTCTGGTCAACCCGCGGCACGTTGTGCGCGAAGACAGCAGTGCCGCATTGCCTGGTGCCGTCCGCCAGCCAACACTTCGACTATCGTTTCTCATGTGCATTTTACGTTCTCTTCGCGCCACGTTCGGCAGGCGCGCGTTGCTGACCCGGTCTTCCTTGGGCACTGCATCACCGCTGGCGTGCCGTGCGGCGCCAAGGTTGTTGAGAAGGTAGGCACGAAAGGCTGTTGGAGTGTCAGAGACCAGCAATGAGGCCCATAGTGAAAGACCTTCCAGCACTGCAGTGAATGCATGAGCTTCCAAGTCCCGGCCGCAGGATAACCTCCAATCTATTGCAGTATGCTTGGCAAATTCGCATCAACCTCCGGAAGGTGTGGCCGAAGCCCTGCACAGAGAGCGCCTACATCTCATGCCTGACCTGAACTTTGTGTCAAGCCGAGAAACATCAATCAAGGCCGTGAGTAGTACCTCCTGAGCAAGAGCATGACTTGATGGGCAGGCATATCCAGAGGAGCGTGTTGGCGTATTTGTAAGCCATGGCGCCGGCGGCCCTGTGGCAGTAGTTGAGTACAGTGAGCTCGACCCCAAACACGCCACCGCCGCTGACCCTGCTACTGGCCAGCTGGCTTATCGCTGGAGCAATGTGAGCAAGAGCATTCCGTACTTAGCAATCTTTCGAGGGCGACCTGAAATGGTTTTATGGGTGGTCCTCCTGTACAACTCAAGCAAAGGGATAAGTGCAGAAGGGACACAGATGTCTGCATTGCAAGACGTTGTGCTGTATGCACACTGGCCCTGCTAGACAAATAAAGGCTTTGTTTGAGCGCTCCATATGTTGAAGTCGCCAATCGAAGTCTTGGGAGTTAGACTTGTACCTGGACTGAATTTGAGCTGTGTAGATACGTATATAGATGTGCAGAGATGTTCAGAGCTCAAGCCAGATCAGTATCCCCACTACTTGGTGCCGCCGTTTGCAGATATGCATGCACATGTTCTCTACGCCATTCCTCAGGGAGATGGCTGACGTGCTAGAGCGTGAGAGTAAGTAAGTACCCGTCCACAAGTGCCCATCAAATTTCTCTCAGTGGCGCCACTCCTCGTTGTCTCTCTTGCTCCAATCAGATAGCACGCAAAGTCATAAGGGCAGCGCAGGCCCCCAAAGGCAATCTATGTCTTTGCACTGCTGCAGTAGCTGATGGTCATGGCAATGGGGATTCAAGAAGGCGGGTCATGATCATTAAGTGACTAAAAGCATGCCCTGTGGCAGATACCATGTGGCAATGAAAAAGATTCTGTCAGTGGACGGCGTTGTGGACGGCATCAAGCTGGAGCAATTTGTGTTTGATGTCTTCTCGCATGCGCCGTCCATGGCCCTCTTTGAGGTGTGCCCTCCCCACTGCCTCGGTCTGCACTTAAGCTTGCTGACACTTCTGTTGACCTTGGTTAAGGACATATACTTCATCCTTGATTGCTGGAATGCCGGTTGCTTCTTGGGCATTCTCAAGATCACAGCTGCTTGCGATGGCCAATGCCGAGTGCAGGTGGCGCGCAACGAGGAGTTTGCCCCAGTGAAGAACGCCCCGGGGGCGCCTACCGACTCGCCTGTCACGGCACGGCGTCTGCTACTGCTGCTGCACAGGAGGTGGGTGGAGGCTGCTGGGGGGTCGGTCCTGGAGAGTGGCGCTAGTGATGCTGGTGAGTACCCTGTAGTAGTTGCCCCACTTGTGCCTGACAGGTACTCAAGACCGTGTTCGCCTTGACTCCCATTAGAGTAGATCAGCTCTAAGTGCTACCACACACAGCCACCGAATCTGTGGTACAACGCATACATTACATCTTGGGAGCACTACAGTATGTAGTGCCTCAGGCTGCTGAGGCAGGACTGACAGGGCTGCTGCTCTGAAGGCTTCTCCATAGTGTGGCAACACATCTCCAGACACAGAAGATTGTGCGAGGCAACTGGCAGGGGCACAGCAGAAATGAGATGATTGCTTACTACTGCAGATGATAAAGGTTGTCTAAATTGAGAAAAATCAGGTAGATTGTCATGACATTATGCTGAAGGTTTGGCACTCTTGCAGACCTGCAGAATCGAGCTCAGGCAGAGTGGGAGTGACACAATGGATTCTGCTTCTGCAGGCGTGGAGGTTTCACCGATCGCCTCATATGCTGGCGAGGGTCTCAAGACCATCTGCCAAGGTGTGGTGTTCCCACCCATGTCGGAGATAGCATGACACCACTGCCTCAGAATCCCAGCAACCGCAACATAATGTGCACTTTGCGGAAAGTCTTCTCAGTGTCAAAGGTTGGGCCCCTCTTTTACTGCACACAATTTGAGAACTGTCATTGTGCGCACAAACCGAAGACTCGCACTCAAACAAAATATGTTAAGCTGGGTGCGGTCACGAAACCGCAAGTTGCCAGGAAAAATGAGGCTGCTAGGCCGCTCATGTCAAGCACAAGCATGATGCCAGGCAGGCGCAGAATGCTGCTGAGCTGCCAGGCACAACACCGAACACGTGCTGAGGTAAATAGAGAGGGCAAGGCACGAGCTCTGTGCCTTGCCCCCTCTAAGGAGCATAGCGGCATTGTGACTGGCGACCAAAAGTGACGTCACTCATGACACCTGCAGCGGCATGAAGCCAAGGCTGCAAGTGTGGCTACCAGGCCCTGCTCCAGCAGTTAGTCCACTGGGGAGCAGCAGCGACACAACCAGGAGCAGCAAGTGCTTAGGTAGCAGACTCCCAGCTGCAGGCGTATCCTTGCCAGGACACTCTCACACAGGTCGGAACCCATGCTTCAGCGCAGCCTCCCAGGTAAGGTCTATCCGCTCGGGGTCTATTGCGCCGACTTCGTGGTGCGGCCACCCTTCCAATGCGTGAACCAGGCCTCCGACGTGGCACGCATGCACTGCACCCCTCTCCATCGTCATCTGCACAGGATGGCAATGCAGCTTTGAAGCATGCATGGACCGCTACTTCTGTCCACAAAAACTCGTCGTAAGAACTGGAGTAATAAGGACCTTGTCTTGAGAGGAGTAAGCCCCCAATGTCAGAGGTCAAAGTCGGAGATTACCCAGGTGTTACAATGCTGACTTCCAGTCTAGGCAATTACCTCGCAAGTTCGGAGGCCCTGAACTTCAGGCGGAAGCCGCATTGCAGCCAGCTTGCCATACGTGCAGTCGGCTCGTGTCTCTGCCACCGGTGGCACCACAAATTGGTGGAAGTGGCTGCCGGCTGGCGCGCATGCCTGGTCCTTGCTTGTTAACCACTTTCCAAGTATCCAAGTCTGCAAGCCGGAAAGTGGGGAAGTCACACAAGCTCAGGCAGACTCATTGTCACAGTCCAAGCACAAAAATCACATAACAGTGCAATCAGGCGTTACATACATAGGCAGTACACACATTGACATGCGAAACAGTGACAAAGTAACAACTATCGATATGGCAGACCATTGGCATGAGAGACAAAGGCCCAACCAGCCACGTTGCCAAAAAGCATGTGCTAAGTCAAGTTGGAGGAATCTCTACCTTGCAGTCTTTCCCATCAGCATAAGAGGTGGCTTGGACCAGCAGATGTCTGCACTCTGCAGGAGCAGCCTGCTGAATGGCATGGAACCTGTCCGACGCACTTGTCAACATCTGCCAAGACGTGACAGGTCAATGTAAAGGGGTCAAGCACTACAACCAAGTGCATAAGCATCTTTCTGCACTTGGTTGTAGTAGCTCAAAGACAATAATACCTTAGAAATCGCATCTGTTAGGCAGCATAACATGCTAGCTATGACCACCATCTCTTCTGGATGGTATGCACGCTTGAAATACTAATAAACGGCGGCAACATCAGATAAGCAACATATGACTTACACAGTAATCTAGAAAATGCTGCTCTCCTCATATACCAGAATTCAGAGAATATATTCTCTTGATGAAAGTCTACAGCACCCTAACATACATGCTACCCTAAACCGTTGCGTGCTGTGACCTTGTAAGTGAACGCGGCTCAGAGTGCGTACCAGCACACATACACCCCTCCGACAAAGGTAGAGAGAAATTGCTCTTCCCAACTTTGAAGTGGCACCAGTCAAGAAGACTTCCTCAACGTCTTTGGGTATCTTGTCAAGAATCACAGCTGCTGTCAGAGTATTGCCATGTACCACTCGCACCCGCAACTGCTTGTGCCTCTCCACAAACAGTGTACCTCCTCCATTCAAACCCTCGTTCTGCCAGGAAACGTAATCGCTCCATGTCAGTGTACAGATAAGCAAGTCAGCAGCTATCCTGCCAGATAGCAGTCTTGGCTGCCTGACTGTAAAAATTCAGACATGAGTTTGTTGTCACATTCAAGTGGCCAAATTGCTCAGTCCCTCAGTTTCTACCTAGCAAGTATCGGCGGACAACTTTCTCTATCTCTGCAACTGGCTACTTACTTTGTTGAGCGCGCCTAGTGTGAAGACTCTGGCTCCTATTCTGTCTGCATCCAAAATGGCCTTCTCTATATGATTGTTGATGTGCTTCTTCTCAAATGGCAAAAAGTACTGCCATAATTGGGAGACAAAGGAGTTTCAGCATGTCTTGACTATGTGAGGCTTGAACTGCATCCAGATTAAGCCTGGCAGAGCATGAAAGCGATTGCAAAAGCAAGCAGCTCCCTTATAATAGGCTGGTATGTGGTCAGATTGCTCCTCTTCAGCAACCTTTTCAGCAACTTTGTGGTGCACCTACTAATAACCCGCTGCTCACCTGGAAGCCAAATCTTGGCACCACCCAAGTCTGCATTCTTAAATCCCTCAGCTTGTACTTGTCGGCCACGAATGTTTGGCCAAAAAGCCAGACAAACGCGAGCAGCGGTAGAGTCAAAGGCCAGAGGAGGTACATGAGCCAAGAAGGTGCATAAGGATGAGCTGCAAACTGTGGAAGACCAAAGGGGACATGGAAAGCAGACAGGAGCTCGGTGCCATGTGCTAGGAAGATGAAGTCTGGTCGATCTGTCCTTCCTGTAGAATATTACTCACAAATCATCAGCCAAATCATTGTTCAGATTTGTGGGTTGATGGCCATCTGAAGTGTGCAAGCTGGACGTTAGCATCCTGGCTATTACGGACAGTAACACTCCAGCAACTGTAAAACTTGGCGTCTGCCTAGCTTAGGCATGAGAGGGAAGTAGGGCAGATGAGATGGAAACTGCAGGAGTACCTTTTCTGATAGAGCTATGAAGTAAGTCCGACATGCCATCCACTGTCCCTCCAAGGTAGTCATACAATGGCATAAAGAGTGCGAAGTTGGTGTGCACCTGTGAATGATGCAAGGAATGGTATCTGGCACAATAAGAAGACGATGTAGTCAGAACAACGGCAGACAAGGTTGTCAGAAACCAAGCCGCTGTCTCCAGCTGAAGCGTACATTAACAACATGCAGAGAACAAATATGTATCATATAAGTGAGGCTTCCATGATTGTCTATAAGGACTAATCTGCAGGTTGCAACCTAATCAGAAGCTCAGGCTGAGGCTGGACAAGACAGCTCACGATGGCGTGTAGACAAGAAACTTCAGCGGGGGAAAGGCCTTGAATAACCATGTCGGTATGAATTCCCAGTTGCAGTGGCCAATGCAATTCAAAAGATCAAATCCCAGCCAGTATGCATAGAACATTGACAATGAAGCTCCCCCAAGTGCCCAGGTTCCCAAAAAAGGGACAGCAAACATGGCAGTGTACATAACGTGCTCCGCAAATGGGTGCACTGAGCCTGAGACGAGGTTGCGCGATCAAGTGAGCTAACAAGCACACATACAAGAGATTGCACGAGAATCACAGCAAGGACAGCCTAAGGCTGGCCTGACAGCTTCTTGTGGCTTTCTTCCAAGGATAATGCTTAATGCCAGCTCATCTCGTGACCCTCATGTACAGACTCCAACTCTCTGCTGATGCTTTGTTGCAACACAAGCTTGAAGTTAACCCCGCAGATTTGAGTATACAGCAAGGGTGGATTTGGAAGGGCAAAGTTGCAGCTTGCTGGAGAATGTATTTACCTGTCACCGGCTCAGTCACAAAGGAAGCATGGTGGTGGGAGTGGTAGCGTGTGTACAAGTAGTGGTGGTGTAGCAATCGATGACCCCAGTAATAGATGAACTCTGCAGGACCTGCATGTAATAATAGAAGAATGACCAGGCCCCAACCGTTGTACAGGGGAAAATTTTGGAAGCCTGGCAAAAAGGAGTGAACTAAAGTTGCCACTAAAACATGGAGGATAATGTAGTCGTCCCTGCAAGTTGAGCAACGTGGCGGTCAGCTTACGGTCAAGCAGTTTAACAAGACACACGAAAGTAAGTATATTACATACAAGCTGGAACCAAGCAAAGCGAAGCGCCCCAGCTTGTACAGGTATATGCTCCAGCAGCAGATGGAGCAAGAAAAGTCATCTCATGGAGCACATATTCCAGCTGTGCTGTTTGACATACCCACAGTTTCTGCTACACTAAACCTCACTTCTGCTCAAGTTGCTGAATTGTCATGAAGTTCTTCATAGAAAGACAAGCTGGACATTACCAACTGCTCTCACGGTCCACCTGCTCAAACTTGATCCCTTTAGTCTGGATCTGATACTTTTCCACAAGGTAGTGAAAGCGAGAAGCAGACATCCAGATCTGCCCGTGCAGGTATCGTAGAGCTGAAGCTATCAGCATGTGCATACACCAATTGTCCTTGTCATGACCACCATAGAAATTCGCTTGGATTGCTTTTGCAGCAAATGGAGCAAACAAGAGGTACTGCACACCAGACAAGCAACAAAAAAGAGACCCTGGCTGAGAAAGCAAGACTAGCATGTGATTGGCAACTGAAAGAAGAAACATACAAGATGCTGAATCGAGGTATATTCGTCGAATGCAAGACCCAGAACATTGTCACTATTGCACCAGCAGTCAATCGTCAAAGGGGAGAATGTGAGATTGACAATGCAGTTCGTCCACTGTTGAGTCGTAGCTTACAGTGCTTAAACCAAGTGCCTGAAGACTCTGCCAATGAGAAACTGTGACTGCGGTAACAAGAAATCTAGTTGGTTCCTAGCAGGCTTCAATGCTTACTGACTTACTCCTTCATAGTCTACCAGTACAGCTGAATAAGTTGACCCTATGTCACTGTGAAAAGCACGACCTGAAGACACCTAAGCGAAGTGTTGGCCTCCTCAACCCTCGGGCCTTGACATGCGTGTCCTAGCAGCCCAAAGGCGGAATCTATGGTTGCATGCTACAAGTACATCCTCAAGAATGTCAATATGTGACTTTCATCCTGTCTGTTCTGCACCCGCTCCTTGTATGTCGTAGTAAGGGTATCCCGAAGCAAGGAAACAGCTGACTGTCGCTTTTAAAGCGGACACCGACATGACTAAGTTGTTGCAGGTTGCAGTGCTGTCAAGGTAGAGTAGAGACAGAGCAAAGCTGCTCATCATCTCTCAGCTGGTGTGGCCAGGTTGATCGTGAGCGTCCTCACCTTGTAGTGTCCCAGCGGCTGCCAAGGCCACTCCGAGAGCAGGCCCGGCTTGGTGGCCATGCCTCCGGCAGAGCTGAAGCTCCGCGCTTCAGCGCCGCCGCAGCCCGCCACCGGACCTTGCGCAGCTCATGAGCTGCGGGCGCGGCTCCCGAGGCAGGCGCCGGCACGGGGAGTGCAGCAAGCGGCCGAGGAGGAGGCCCGCGCCGCGAAGGCCGCCGGATCGGGCGGCGTCGGCGGCGACAACGGCGGCGGCGGTGGCGGCGGCGGTGCTCGCGGCGGCTGGAGCCGGATTAGCCACCGAGCAGCTGGCCTGGGCTGGCCAGGGAGCTTGAGAACGGGCAAGCGAGACGGTAGGAGACGGTGGAAAAGTGCTTCTGGAGACGGTGGAGGCAAGACGAGACGAGACGTGGGCGCATGAGCAGGCGCGCCATCGGGCGGCCAATGGCCCTGCGTCTCGCGACCAATGCGATCGCAGAGCCGCGCCTGCGACGCCTTGCGGTGCGCCGCGTGTCATCTGGTCGCACGGTCGGGGTCTCCGCTGGGAGAAGCGCCGCAGGGGCCAGCGGCGCGCAGATCGGCCCATGTGGCGGCGCTTTCTGACGGCCGGGGCCGCCCCTTGCCGTCGGGGAGCGCCGGCGCCAGCGGCCCGGGCGAGGGGGCACATGGGCCGGAGACGCCAGTCGGGCCCGCAGATCGAGCCACGTGGCGTTTGGGAGGCCCAATAGCGCCCCACGTCGTGGCCCCCTGCGGAGCGCTCCGAGCCCCCTGTCTCGCGCCGATCGGCGTCATGGCTGCTAGCTGCCGTTTGGGAAGCAAGCGCGGCCGGATCAACTGGTGGCTGGGAGGCCAGCCCAAAGAATGGACAAGGTCTGAAGGAGCCCGAGAGCCAAGGGCTGAGACAGCAGCAAGCGGACTCTCAGTGGGGCACTCGCGGAAGCTCATCACATCCATGGCCCACGCTTTGCACCACCTGCATGCTGGCCGTGCTCTCGCTGCTGCCTCTGGCTTTCGTCAGGGGAATTGTTTTCCGCCAGCTAGTCTGTCGGATTTGAGGCTCCTCACTCGTTGTTATTGAGTGATTCATCCTCCCTAGTTTAGAGCTAGCCCTCTGGCCCCTTTGTACTTTGGCCCCTTCGCACCTAGTCAATTCTTTTTGGGCTGGCTTCTTACAGCCCTAGCCCCCATTGGAAGAGCCACTTCTCTCTTCTCATCACTGGGGAAGGATGTGACGAGTTCCACTGGAAATGGCTCTCCCAAAGGGGCAAACGTCAGGGCGACGTCTTTCCGCCTGCTAGCTATTCAGATTTGCATCAACTGACTAGCACCACAGTCCTTAGCACTCCGGCTCCTTCAGACCTTGTCCATTCCTTTGGGCTGGCCTCTCCAAGCCACCAGTCAATCTGGCCGCGCTTGCTCTCTTCTCTCTCTCTCAAGCTTGCCCAGTAAGACAAAATAAAAATTGCTCATTCTTAACCTCAGGTGAGAGATAACGAACAGGATTCGACGAAGCTCATTCTGAAGGCGAGAGGATGGACGAGTTCCGGAGTCGTCGGGGAAAGCGCAGACCAGCCAAACGGGGGGCGGGAGACGGCGGCAGAACTGGCCGGACCGTCTGGTTGACAGTTGGGGGGGCCGGGGGAGATCGGGCCAGCTCGCGGAGGCCCGCCCAGCGCCAGCGCCAGCTCGCGCGCGGCCAGCGACCGGCCCTCGCGACGGGGCGGCGGCGGCGGCGGCNTGCCGCGGCGTACGCAGCGCTCGACGCCGCTGTCCGGCGGGCGGTGACGCGCTGCCTGGAGCGCTGGGCCGGCCTGGACCTGGGCCCGCCGAGCGCAGAGACGGCGCGCCTGCCGCTGATCGCCAGCCCCACGCCCGTCGTGCTGGCCATCGCGGGGTACCTCGCCGCCGTCCACCTCTGGTCCGGTCACATCCGCGCCGCGGGCCTCAAGCCACGGCAGCGCGAGCCCTGGCCCCTCGCCTGCCTCGTCGTCGCCCACAACCTCCTCCTCTGCGCCCTCAGCCTGGTCATGGGCGTCGGCATCGCCTACGAGGCCTGGACCCACGGGTACGCCAATGCCCCGTTTCTCATCACCGTCTCTTTTAACGAAAGAGTCATCTCTCTAGGTGCATTAGAGTATGCTGGTTCCATCAGAGTGAGCGTTCCTCTCTTGATGGTATCTGTGGACGCAGCAATGTGATCCCAGAGACCTTCCAGCAATGTGGGTCTCGGCAGCTTCCTGTAAGACGACGTCCTGTAGCAATCTTGATATACCTCTACCCTCTTGTGCAGGTACTCCTTGTGGGGGAATCCATATGTACCGGGTCATCCAAAGGTGAGCACTGCTCTTTGCCAATGAGCAAGGAGTACAAGGTCTAGATAATGATCACGAACATAGTATCGCCATTACAGAGTGTCGGTTAGGGCAGGAGCACCTTAAGGGCGCCCTCCAAGTGTGGAG
Organism: Spirogloea muscicola; assembly: GCA_009602725.1. Taxonomy (NCBI): domain Eukaryota; kingdom Viridiplantae; phylum Streptophyta; class Zygnematophyceae; order Spirogloeales; family Spirogloeaceae; genus Spirogloea; species Spirogloea muscicola. The sequence continues at coordinate 59,450 of WELB01000142.1, forward strand.
CAAGTGGGGTTTGACGGCTTGTATACAGAGCTACTCGATATCATCCCTTACGAGTCCTTGTGCACTGGCCTTCCTTTGTGCACTCAGATGGCTTTGCTGATCTACACGTTCTATGTGTCGAAGCTCTACGAATTTATGGACACTGTAAGTGGATTGCTGCTTGTAGCAGCTCTGCTTCATGCTCTGGCTGTGTGCCCCCAGAACAAGTCTAGGAGAAAGGACGTACTCTTTGTGACGCAAAAAACCTGCTTACAGACAGCCTGCTGGCTGAGATTTTAGACTGTTGTTGTGCTGGACCAAGTGGGTGTGGCTGAGCTCAACTCAACCACTGCTTGACAATCACTGTTGCTGGTGTCTGGGCCCTTCTCTTAGAGAGACACGAATGCCTCTTCTTGCTGAGAGTGGGTAGTGAGCTTGCTCTTGTCGTGGCTCTCTCAATCTGCAGGCCATAATGTTACTCCGCAGAAACCTTCGACAAGTGTCGTACTTGCATGTCTATCACCACGCAAGCATTTCATTCATCTGGTGGATTATGGCATATAGGTGTCCTGGAGGAGACTGTGAGTATATCAGGAGTCCATTCCTAGTTGCATGTGTCGCTTGTATGCAGCTCGCTTCCAAGCCCCAAAAGCGGCATTGCATGCAAGCCGATGTCCAACTTGTTTGCTGCCACTGCACCTGAGCTCGACACCAGAACAACATCTTGTCCTCTCAGAGCCATGCTTCTGTTTGTTACCTGATTGACCACAACGGAGATTTGTCCTTTAACATGCACAGCAGTGCACATACTAAGAGGTGTCACAGCTTTCAAAGATCACACCAGTCTAATATCATGCGTGCTCGATGACAATCTGCAGCGTATTTCTCGGCGGGATTTAATTCTTTCATACATGTCATCATGTACGCTTACTACTTGCTAGCTGCCACGATTGCCAAGGAACCTCAAAGGAGGAAGAAGTACCTCTTCTGGGGAAAGTAAGCAGGAGTGCAAATAGAACTCTCCTCAATGATATCACTATACGTCATTTGTGTATCCAGGCTATCTGTGTCAGAGTGAATCTGGAGAAAAGCCAATGCGACTTGACAATTTTCAACTTTTTGGCACGTAGAGGTCTCCTCTTGGTTTTGTGTATGTCTCATGTGTGCCGATGTTGCCGTGTTGCGTGTACACTTCAGTGACTGTAACGTTAAAATTGTCTCCCTTGTAAGCAGGTACTTGACGATGTTACAGATGCTGCAATTTGTGTCCTTCATAGGTCAAGCTATATATGGCCTTGTCAGACCTGGCCTGTATCCGCGAGGATTGTCACGGGTATGTGCAAACTTTGCTGCGATTGCTTATCTGCACTTGATCTGCCCAAGCAACTGATTACAAGGAGATTCATGTTTGGCTTGCAATTCTTAGCAATGTTGACAATCAGAATTATTGCAGGATTTGATTGCTTGATCAGCAGCATTGACTTCAAGATTGCTGTTGAGGGCGTCCTGTTGCTGCAGTATCTGATGATACGTTTCCTGTGTGACGGCAGCTTCTCTTCTTCTACTCGCTCTCATTGCTGCTGTTCTTTGGAGACTTCTTCTTTCGGAAACACATTACCCCTGTGGCACCTCAAAGACTGCAGGGAAGCAAGAAGGAAGATTGAGCAGTGGCATGTAGGAGGCAAGCTCAACACAGGAGCTCACCTCGATTGATTTGCTTAGATAGGATATCTGCTCATAGCCCCTCTCCGAAATTTTGGCGACCATAGCTGGCACACGCCTCTCTGCCCCTTCCTTTATGCAGATTGACCCATTTGTTTGGAATTAAGTTAGGGGAATTGGCACGTAGGTCCAGTTTCCATTGTTCATGAGGCAGTGGCGTGGTAGCTTGGATGTCACCTTGAGTGCTCGGTGACAGTCACTAGCCTCTGTGCTTAGGCAGGCGTAGGTCCATTCTTTGACTTCCAGAATCTTGTGGCACTTGAGGATGTTACGCATCAAATTGGCCACCAGATCGAGGACATTTGAAGGCAACCCAAGCCCCTCTGTGTGGTGGCTGCCGTTGCTGCCGCTGCTGCCCATGCAAGTCATCTGCGGTTGAAGGGCTGCCTGAGCATTCATGAAGTCGGCCCGCGTCCTTCTTCGGGTCTGTTCCCCTGGCCTGTTTCTTGCACTCGTTGATGTCCTTCAGTGTCACTGGCCAGTTATTCTTAATACAAGTTGCTGTACTTAATACTTACCTTGTTCATGATATTATGGGCAAGCTTAATCAACCTGTCCACTCCTTTTGGGCTGGCCTCTTACAGCCGACGCATTCCTTTCAAAGATAGTCAAGAGGTATGAAAAGAGCGGCTTCTTTCCTGGGCTGGCTTCTTGAAGCCATTGCCTGATGTAAGGGGGAGGTGATATGTTTTTGGGCTGGCCCCTCACAGCCGTCGCCTTACTTTGGAAGAGCCCTTTCCTTTCCCACAGCCCTCGCTCGCCACCTTTGTAAGAGCTGCTCTTTCTCAAAACCATCACCTTAGACCCTTAATGTCCTCGGAGAGGCTCTGAGCTGTTTTCTGATGCGCCAGGCAGGCCAGTCGAAGGCCGCAGCAGGTGCACCAAATGGTCAAGGCAAACACCTCATTTCACTCAAGACGATGGCTGTACAAGGCCAGCCCAAAAATAATGAACAAGCAGAACAATTCTTCCAGTAGAGAGCGCTGGCTGTGGTTGGCCTGCCCAGAAGAGGAACAAGTTCCGATGGGCACACTGCTGGTCCGAGAGGGCTGGCAGAGCTGAGGCGGCTTGATTCACTCCTCCTGGGCTAGCTTTCACACTTCTTCTTCTTGCCTCCAGTGGAAGAGCCACTTCTTCTTTTGGCCCCTACGGACTTTGTTAATTCCTTCTCTGGGCTGGCCTTTCTCAGCCACCGCCCTCTCATGGAAGCGTCTTTCCTTTCACAGCATCGCTTCATCTGGAAGAGCTTTTCTTTTGCTTTGCGGTGACAAAGTTCACATCGAGACAGGGTATGACTGAGACAGCTGCTATGAATGGGTTGTTGGTATGAATCAGACAGAGCGGCTGTAAATGCCAGGAGTAGGAGCGACCGTGATCAACGGCCCCCGCCCCGCGCGGTTAGCGGGCTCGGCGAGGCGGCTAACGGCAGGCCGAGAAGAGCGTACCGATACCGAGCGGTGCAGCAGATCTGCGAATATACGGAGCGCGTGTGGCCCGACCGCCGGGGCGCCGGATACGAAGAAACCGCGATGGCTCCGGAACGAACCAGATCGCCAGCGGCGACCAATCAAATCTCAAAGGGCTCGGAGTCACGCAGCCCCTCCCCGCCATCGCCGCCTCCGCCCGCTCTCCGCGGCGGCCGCGGCGGCGGCGGCGGCGGCGGCGGCGGCGGCGGTTGCGCCGTCATTTCCGCGCGG
>WELB01000142.1:81986-108076 GCA_009602725.1 Spirogloea muscicola
GGCGGCGGCGGCGACGCCACGTGGCAGGCCGACGGCGGCCTGCCGCCGCCGTCGGCGCCGGGCCTGCTCCCGGACGTGGCCCGCGCCGACCTGACGCCGTACTTCGAGGCCATCGCCGGGCCATACAGCCGCTTCGTGGACGTCCGGCAGCACGCCGGCTGGGAGCGGGGAGGCGCCCATGGCAGCGGCGCCATCATAGAAACGGCTGCCGTGACGGAAACGGCTGCCGCCGTCGAGGAGGGCTCCGCCGGAGGCCATGACGGCGGCGATGAAGGCGCAGGCGGCGGCGGCGGCGGCCTGGCGGCGTGCACACGCCAGATCCCGCCGCTCTTCTTCGCGGAGGACTTTGCGCTGGAGAGCGGCGCCACGTTCGCGGCGGCATGCCAGGTGGCGGGGGCGCCGGCGGCGCCGTCGGCCAGCCTGATGCTGCAGGAGAAGCTGTCGCACTACCTGGACCTGGTGGAGGTCCACCTCGTGCGCGAGATCTCGGCGCGCTCCTCGTCCTTCTTCGACGCCCTGGCGCAGCTGGAGGGCCTCCACGCCGCCGTCGCGGCGACGTGCAGCCGCGTCGCCAGCCTGCGGGGCACCGTCGGCGCGCTCCACGCGGACCTGGCCGGCAGTGCCGCGGCGGTCCAGGCGCTCGGGCAGCGGCGTGCCGACCTCCTGGAGCTCGAGGCGAAGCTGCGCCTTGTGTCGTACGTCCGCCACGCGGCGGCCACGCTGCAGCTCCTCTTGGCCTCCGCCGACTGCACCGCCGCGCTGGACGTTATCGACGACCTCCGCCGCCTGCTGTACGGCGACGACCTCGTGGGGTTCCACTGCTTCCGGCACCTCGGCGACCAGCTCGCGTCCGCCGCGCAGTCTGTACACGGCATGCTCATGGCCGACTTCGTGCGTGAGGCGATCCACGAATCGGCCGACCTCGAGCCCGGTGCAATACTTGCTAGCTTCGCTGCACGCCACAAGCTCCCTGCCACTGGCGCGCTCGAATTGGCGGCGGATGACGGACTGTTGGCGCCAGAGGAGGGAGGGGCCGGCTACGGCGGCGGCGGCGGCGAGGACGAGGCCACCGCGCGCTTGCGGGAGCAGCTGCTGCCGATTGCCATCGGCCTGCTTCGCACGTCCAAGCTCCCGGCGGTGCTGCGCATGTACAAGGAGACGCTCATGACCGACATCAAGGTGGCGATCAAGTGCGTCGTCGCCGAGGTCCTGCCCGTCCTCGTCGCCTCGACGCCGGCGGTGGCGGCTGCAGCTGACGACGAGCAGCTTGCCACCGCTGACAGTGTTGGCCCCACGCTGGCTGTCAAGTTGCGGGGCCTGCCGGCCGATGGCTTCGTGCGGCTTCTCGGCGCGGTGTCCGACGTCGTCCAGCGGCGGCTGGTGCGCGCTGCAGCCGTGCGTGCCGTGACGGAGCAGATCGTTGGCGGTCTACCCGGCTCGTATGCCGCGGCAGCCGTGGCCGCCGCGCTCGCCAGCGGCGTCGCCCAGGCGCAGCGCGAGGAGGCAGGTGACAGGGGGGCAGCCGACGGTGGTCTGGCGTTGTTGTCCAAGCAGTTCCGCGCCGACGTCGTTCGGGAAGGCGCGGAGGCCCTCTGGGCGGGCTGCGACGCAGCGCACGGTCGGTGGGCGAAGCTCCTCGGCGTGCGCGCGGCAGTTCACGCGCGGCTGGCGCTGGGCGAGTTTGTGGCGGTGTACGGCGTCACGCAGGAGTTCATCGCCTCGACGGAGCGTGTTGGCGGTCGCCTTGGTTACGCCATCCGCGGCACGCTGCAGAGCCAGGCGAAGGCATTTGTTGACGCACAGCACGCCGGCCGCATGGCGGCGCTGCAGGTGGCGCTCGAGCGCGAGACCTGGGTGGCTGTCAACGCCCCGGATGAGCTCAGGGACATCTTCAAGTCCTTCCTGTCGTCGGAGGCTGAAGATGGGGATGGCGCCAACGAGCACGGGCAGGCGCGGGTGCCACAGGTGGCTGCGACTGCCAATGGCTTGCCGCCTGTCGTCCCCCCTGCAAGGGTCTCCGAGGTGACTGTCAATGGTGTTGAGCCGGTCTTCCTCAGCGATCGACAAGCCGTTGACAACAGCCTGTCAGTTGCCCAGCACACCGCCGAGCGTCTCCGCTCTGCCAGCAATCCCTCCGCGGACGGCGAGAACGGCAGAGGCGAGGCGGATGAGGCACGCCCGAGTGGTGGATCCGAGCAAATGAACATTGGGAAGGTGGCGACTGACACCGAGCCAGTACCGCATGCGGTCGGCGTTGGCGCTGGCAGCAACCGTGGCGAGCTGGGGTCTGCGAAGCCAGAAGTGGGCCTGAAGCTCGACTTGAGATCAGGGCAGTTGCCAAACGACAGCAGCAGCAACGGAAGCGGTGGCGTTGATGGTGGAGGTAGTCCAGAGGGCAATGATGCACAGGCGCTCTCGGTGGACCTCGAAAATCCCTCCGGTGCTACGTCAGCCGCCGTGAACGGCGATGCCTCAGCGGACTCCCAGCAGGCTCTGAGTGAGCCGGTGCCAGCACCGGCAGTGCAGGTGCTTCCTGGTCTCTCTGAGAAGGAGGTGAGCCGAGAGGTGCCACCGCTCGAGTCCACCAAGGCCGCAGAGTTGCGGCGTAGCAGCGTGCAGCTCGGCAGCGGCGACTTGGCAGGGGTGCCAGCAGTGGTAGACGGGCAAGCTGCCAAGGCCCGTAAGCTGCGCGACAAGCCGTCCATGAAGACGCTGCCCCTCAAGGGCAACAAGTACCACGTGGTTGAGTGGTGAGCCAGCCCTGGCAAATCATGGGGCAGCAGTATTACTATCTTGGTTGAATGAGGTTATCATGGCTTTGTGGGAGAGCATTGCATAAGATGGCATGCAATTATGTGTCACATGCTCCTATGTATGTGTACACCTCGAGCGTTCATGATGCACGCCCTGGTGTGCATAACCTCGACTTCTAAAACGCCGCGAAGCCAGATCAAGTCAGAGCAGTCAGGGTGCCTGGAATATGCTGATGTCAGGCCAAGATAGCAGTCCTGCCTTCAGAGCAGGCCGGGAGCTTGAGGGACGAAGGCACTGATGTAGGGCAATGCTGTGACTGCTGCTGCGGCGGAGGGCCAGCTCAGTGCTGCTGGCGACGCTTCTGCAAGAGAACCTGCACATGGCGGAGGCGCTGCCGGCCATGGCCATGGAGGTCGTGCACCGCGTCGCAGAGCTTCTGAAGCTCTTCAACTCGCGCACTTGTCAGCTCGTGCTCGGCGCCGGCGCCATGCAGGTAGTCGGCCGGGCCCACGGGGCCTGCTGGATTATTGGGAATGGAGGAGCAAGAGTGCTGCACAGCAACTTGACACTCGGACTGTGGTTAGCCACAGCTCAGGCCTGTTTGTGGCAGCTGGCTTGTGTTGCGCTACTCCTGACAGCGTGTCTGTGTTCCGCCGGTCGCAGGTTTCGGGGCTCAAGTCCATCACAGCCAAGCACCTGGCCCTGGCCAGCCAGAGCATCAGCCTCTACTACGCCATCATCCCTGGTGAGGACACAAAGCTCTAGGTCCTACATACCAGGAGCCATGCATAAAGCATCTGGGGACTTGAGTCCATTGTCTTGTACAGGTGGCTGGAATCGCTTGCGGACCTTGTCTGACAGGAAGGGTAAAGTACGTCTTGAGTGTAGTGCTCCGACACTGAGGGGTTGCCCAAATTCTGCGATGCTCATGCTCACAATCACGGCCCTGTATGGTCTTGGGCTTCTCACATTCAGTGCCGTCATGAAGATGCTCGTGGAGCTTCACTGAGCTGTAGAAGTGGAAGTCGGAAAGTCTAATCTTGCTGCCTAGCTGCCTATGCTTGCAGACATTCGGCGACTGCTCGCCCTGCACATTCCAGAGGCTCGCCAGGGCCTGCTGCTCACAGAGATCGACCACGTCTGCCAGGTGCATTTAGTGAAGACATTCGACAATGCTTGACTCGTGCAACTTCTCACTTGTCACCTGGCAAATGCAATTGGAAATCTGACGGCAACTGATTGAGGGATTTAATTCTGCCTGGCTTCACCATGAAGCTCATCAAATGAGTTGGAGCATCACATACTTGACTTACCACAAGCCCCTCAACAGCTGTATCTGACAAGTCAACCTGATCACAAAGCCCTCTTTGTTCGAGTCTTGTAATCTACATGAACCATAAATACTTGTCTCTATGCAAGTCTCCACTAGTCATATATTGGATACCTGTCAAGGTGGCACTTTGCGTGGATTACTGAGACGCCCAACGTTGCATATGTACGGCTGTTTTGGCTTGCTGCTAGGATTACCGCGTGCACCGGGATGAGATACACTCAAAGCTGGTCGCGATCATGAAGGAGCGGCTAGTGGTGCACCTACGCACTCTCCCTGGCACCGCGGAGGCCTGGGCCAAGGATGCAGCGGCATCAGAGGACAGGCCCGGCGATGAGCAGGCCAGCCAGTTTGCGCGCGCCCTCACAAAGGCAAGACCCAAGAACTGGTAGCTGCATTTTACTACCTTGTGCATCAGTTTGAGAAGGCTTGTTCAAGGATAGCTTTGGTCTCTTGTGAGCACTATTACGGCCGCTCAAGCTGGCCACCACAAGAGCGTGGATTGATGGACAATCAGATGTGCATGCAGGAAGTTGGCGTCCTGCATCGCGTGCTGTCGCCCATTCTGCTGGAGGGGGATGTTCGTTCCATTTTCACGTGAGCTTCTGCGCTGCACATCTCCATGGTGCAGGCAACAAAGTTGCTGCCATTCAGTGAGCTTGCAGGCATGCAGTCTGTGTTTGAAGCTTCCTTCAACTTGCTGTGGTGATTACATTTTGCAGGCGGGTGGTGGCGCTCGTCCACTCCCAGCTATCGGACGCATTCTCCCGGCTGGACCTGGCCAACCCCCAGATTAGAAGAAGGTGAGCTCGTCATTGGCAGTGTTTGCTTCTTGCTAGGGTGCTCAGAGTCTGACGCGCCCGACTAAGCACTCCCAAGCTGCAGTGGCTCAAGCTGGCGGACAGATAGGCTGCTGCGTGCTTGCCAGCATGATTTTGACAGACCTGTGTCTTGACATAAAGTTTCACATTGAAACGCTAAGATGAAAGCCCTGCACCACGAGTCATGCAAATTTTATCATGGTGACAAGTCGATCAACTTCCACATGATTTCTGCGGCCGGTCAGTTATTGAAGCTTAGCCCACTTGAATTTCGTGTATTGCTCAGGCTCCTCCAATGTTGTGGCTGTTGCTCAGGGTCCTGCAGGATGTGCAGCTGATCTTACTCGGCCTCAGCGCGCTGCCAGTTGACGCCCCGCCGGACAAGGCCCGGCAACTGGATCTTGACCGCTTTTTGGCGACGCACTACAGCAGTGGCGATGGCACAGTTGCCAGCATGTCACCCTCATGACGCCCCCAGGGAGGGGCCTTGCAAGGATTGGACAAGCCTCTGGACACTCCTATGCTCGCGTGCCGCAGCTCACCCCCAAGGATCAGCTGTTGCGAACATTCAGTGATTGCCGACTTTAAGCAGCGCAAAAGACGCTGGGCACGGGAGTCTGTGCTTGCTGCATCCTCAAGTTGCGCTCTGTCGCCCGTCTTGACAGGCTGCAGCAGCTGCAGCCTCAGCTCGTTGAGCATCGGGCTGGCCTTGCGGGGACTTGGCGAGGAAGGGCGATTGAGGGATTCGCAGGCAGGGTCTAGTGGCCGTCACAAGCTACATGTCATTGCTCCTGTGACGGCTGGACATGGGTGCCTGCACGGTGTGCGTCTCTGGAGCACTGGGACACTAGCAATTAGTCAGAGCCAGCAACCGATTGCTGTGACTTGGGAGCTCGGGGACTGTGACTGTGACTACGAGGCTGCTGCTGCTGTTGCAGAGTACTTCGATACGATGTAAAGACCAGGACCCTTATCCACGATCAGGCAACCCTGAACCCATGCAGAAAGCTCCTGCACTGCGCACCGACATCGTGAACACAGCTGCCATTGCCGTTGCTGCCGCCACTGTGTAGTCACGCGCCGCGAGTAGCCAGCCCGCCATGCCGCCGGCGCTGGCCCGTCAAGTGGCTGCACTGGCGTCTTGCCGGCTGGCGCCGCCGCCCTTGCCACCGAGGGGCTCGGTGCGTTGCGCAACAGGCAGGACCCCCGCCGGCGTCGCCGGCGACGGCGTCGGGCCGGCGCCAGACAAGAGCAAGAACCAGGTGCGCGCAAGGCCAAGGCTCGCCGTCAAACCCAAAGCAGAGGTACCGGCAGCGGCGGAGGCGGCGGCGCGTGACGCTGCCGCCCCGGCGATGGCTTGTGGGCGCCCAGAGAAAGCGCGAGGCGCAGCGCAGCCGCGGCTGGGGCGAGCGGCTGGTGGAGCTCAGCCCCCGGGAGCTGCAGCTGGTGGCCAGGTGACGTCCCCTTGCTGCTGTAGCCACCTTCGCTGCCGCCGCCGCTGCCGCCGCCCGCGCTTCGAGCGGCCCTGGCCTCGCTCAAGCCGGCCATTATGGGCGCTTGCGCAGCTGGGCGGAGCTCCCGGACGAGGTCGTGGACGCGGTGCAGCTCGCCAGGGTGAGCGCGCACTCGCAATTCAGTCTTGGCCACTCAGGCCACTCATCCCGCAATACAGACTCCATGCTCATCACCGACTGCGGGGTCCGCAGCTCAGCGCAGCGTCCAGGGGCCCATACTGTGCCTGCATATTGTGCCTGCAATGCCAGGCTGGCGCGGGGCTGCTGACGCCGCGCAGCCCCGCTTTACTGCGTGTCTGCTGGCAGAGTATCGGCCGGGGGGGTAAGAACGGCTGGCGGCGGCAACTCGGCTACGTGGGTAAGCATGTACCAAAGCATGGACCAAGCCTTGGGTTGACCGCATCCGAAGGACCTCTGAATGTTGTTATACCTTCATCTTGCAGCCGTCGACTGAAAGAATCATAACCTGGCCCATTGTCGCAAGCTCGTCACCATAAGCCACGATTGAGCAAGCATAAGATTGCATGCGCAAAGCATCGTCATCTCTTGGTCGATTTGGCCTCAGGTCGCAGATAGCCACTCTTAGAAGATCCTGCCCAGACGTTCACTCGTCGTCCTGCTGCCGGTGGGTTGCCTTGGCACCAGGAGGCCTGCTCAGGGATGCCGACCCAATACTTATGGAGGCGTCGATTAAGGCGGCCAGGGACGGCGGGCTGGGGGGCTTCAGGCCGCCCAAGCTGCAGGGCAGTGGTGGCCAGCAGGGCCAGTCGGCTGCCGTGCTTGATGACACAGTCAGGGAGGATGAAGATGAGGACCTTAAGAACAAGGGATGAGTGGAGCTACAACAGGATCTGACCAGCTGGGTGGCTGTGATCCTTCATGTGATCCTTTGGCTTGCAGAGGTGTGCAACAGAGGGCCTCAACGGTTGCAACGAGCAGGCACTTAAATGCAGTCACTCAGAGCTCTGTTTACCGCTTGGTGGACTTTCACTTGGTGAATGCTGCGCTGTGCAACTGGGCAGGTGGAGGATTCTGAAGCGCCAGCCGTGGATCAACCTTTCGTCAAAGCTTCCCTGTCGCGTCGCCATTGGTGGACACAGTACTCGAGGAGCCGGCGCCAGTGCCGCCATTGCCTGCAGAGAGCGCAAGAAAGACCTGCTCCAGTGTGCTTTGGCTGACACTGTAGTCCTCCACGCCCAGGCGCCCTCGCGCAGCCTCAATGTCCCTGAACACACGGGCAAGCGACAGGCCCTCGCGCGGGAGGCGGTAACGGGCGCGCCCGCTATATCCCTCCTCCAGGAACGCGCCTGGGAAGGCTGCCGAGACAAAGTCGTGGAGTGCCGCCGTGTCACCTGCAGACTGCCGAAGCTCCAAGCAGTATTCTGCCACCGAGCGCCATGGAGGTCGTCAGTCTCAGTGACGTGCTTGAGCTAAGTAATTACAGACATGGCAAGCTGGCCAGCTGTCTAACAAGCAGCCAACCCACGCAGGCCTCAGTGGCATGTCATAGACTACACAAATCCTTGTTGAAGATCGAACAACCCATCAGTATATACATGTAATTTTTTCAGCAGCAACTAGCAGCAATGAAGCTCACCATCGCCAAACCGGTGCTTGAGGTGCTGGACGCTACCAAGACACACAAGCCGGCCAGCAGCCATCAGCCCCACGCGCGAGCACAGCGCCTCGCACTCCTCCATGCTGTGTGTTGTCAGCACAACGCACACGCCCCGCCCGATGGCGGCTGCTGTTATTATGTCCCACATGGAGCGGCGCGCGCCTGGGTCCATGCCGCTGCTTGGTTCATCAAGGAAAACCACCGCCGGCATGCCCACCTGAGGACAGGGGACACACTCTTAAGTGAACTACAAGTGGATGAAGCTTTCATTACCAGTGCTCGTGTTGACCTTACTGCCCTGTGGGAGTGATGAATATCCAAGGCTTTGTTAAGTATGATGCTGAATTATGCGTCCTCATCACTTGTGATTATTGTAACTACGGGCATCAAGAGGCAAGTCATGACTGAATATTGCTCTGCCTGGTCCAAGAGGTACTACCAGCAGACAACTCACCAAAGCAATGCCCAGCGACAATTTACGCTTGTTGCCCCCGCTATATGTGCCAATGACCCGATCAATGTGCTTCTGAAGGCCGACAGCATCCACGACTGATGCCACAGTCCTCTCTACGTCGAGCTCTGGAACGCCCTGCACAAGCAACAACGATGTTCAACAGCAATATGGGGCTTGCCTAGACCCGCCAAGCGGGCAAGATGTTGCAGCTCCCCATGGATGAGAGCATGAGCAACAATCATCGGAGATCCGTAAGCGGCCTTGGTGATACTGACAGCATGGTTTCTGCAGGTGCTGCTTACCTTACGACCTTAGCTGGACTCTTAGAGTATCCTAACGTTTACAAGCAGATAATACAGACAGTCAAACCAGAGAAGCATGAGCCGCATTGTCTGCACCTTGAGTCGGGCATACATCTCCATGTGTTCCCTCCCTGTCATGTGGTCAAGGAGGGGGTCGAACTGCGGGCAATAACCAATCAGCCTCTGTACGCTGGGCAGGTCAGTGATGATGGAGCGGCCGCCAACAAATGCCTCTCCCGCAGTTGGGCGGATCTCTCCAGTCAGCATTGAGAGCGTCGTGGTCTTTCCGGCACCATTGACTCCTCTGTCCACGTTTGCGATTAGTCCTCATCAGCACTTACAGCTTTAACCTCTCTGACGACCTTGCACTTGTCTTTCTGCAAGGGCTTGACCAAAATGTGAAAAGCAGATGCAAGTGTATCAGGCAGTCTGAACACTTAATGATTCAGTGCAATATGTTCATGGACAAATTGCAGAGTGAGTATATTGTAGCTCACAGCAGGCCAAAACACTCTCCCGCTGAGATGGAAAGGTAAAGCTCCTGCACTGCAGCCTTCGGCGGCCCTGTCCTCCCTTGGTGTACTTTCCTAAGGGCCTTGATCAGGACAGGTGACCCGTCTGCCTCGCCAGACAGCACTTTCCGCCGTTCGTCTGCTACATCCTTGTCTTCGTGTACTTGCTCGTCCACTGCCAAAATGAGAGAAGCCAATGAAGCGAGAAAGTAGGGGTAAATCTGTCACAATCTTGCACAACACGCCTGACATGCACGAGAAAGTAAACCGAGCAACTATACCTGCTGTGAGCGTCTGCTTGATGAATAAACCCCTCGTGGTCTTCCGTGGAAGGTCCATGTCAATTGCAAGCGTCAGAGCCAAGTAGAAGACAGCCTCTAAGGCCATTAGGAAAATGGGCCGCCCAATTATGGTCCAACCAAAAGGACTGCTTGTCATCCCAGTGAAGCTGCTCTGGATATCCATGGTGGAGAGGCCCAAAAGTCCTTCGCCAAGGTTGAATGGAGGAAAAACGCGGTAAATGTGAACCAAGACCTTATTCAATGCCTGCACACAGAGCCACACCTCCGTGTCAAAAAGAGTCCTGGCAATATGCCAGATATGCATATCCCGAAGATGGACGGACGAGCCTGTAAAGAGAGACAGCAACAAAAATACACAGCCTTACTCCGTTGAGGAGACAGTGCAGCAAGTTCTCAAGCGCAAGTACCTTGGTCTTCTCGATGGCTCCCATGACCAAGTTTGCCACAACAGTCACAAATCCGGACACAAAGTGGAGCCCAGCTATGGCAACCTGGGCACTGGAATGGTTGGAGAAACCAAACGAGTAGCAGTAGGAGAGTGGGATGACAGAGAGCCCAAAGGAGGTGAGTAACGACAAGACTGCAATACTCTTTGACAGGGTCCCCACGAAGGCAGAGTCTTGGTACAAGACAATCACCAACATGGTGATACTTGTTATCACAACGTAATTCAGTACGTCCCAAGCATAGGTTGCCGTCCAGTAGGCGAGAAGGCTAGCGCCACTCACAAGCTGCACAGCATGGCCACCAATTGTAGGGTGAACTAGTGGTGGACAGCACATATACATTAATCATTAAAACCATTATTCAAATTCCTGAACCCTATGTGCGTCTCCTCCTCTTCCTACAAGCCGCAAACAACGAGGGCACACACCTGCAAGTGCTTGGCCTTCACTGCTCGTTCCTTGACAAGAAAAACTGCAAACGTGGCCGAGAGGTAGCAGAAGGGGATGAGGATGAAAAGCGCTGCCAAGGCAGCTAGGACAGTTTGGATCATGGTAGCTTCGCTCTTTGTGAGAGGGAGCGGGTGGTTGCTCACTGCCAAGGTCGCGCTACCATTTGCCAGAGCCACACGCAGATCAGCCTGGGCGAGTTCCTGGATAACAGCTGGGAAGCTGTGATCACTGGAAGTGTTGTGGAGGACAGTCAGTGCTGCCGTCAAGCCCATGCCTGTTTCTGTCTGCAGCATAGGTGACGCCTGTATCGAGGCGGTCACAATCTCTGCCCACATTCTGGCCCTTGCTTGTGTCTCGTTCAGCTGTGTCTTGTTCATGCCTGACGAGGTGAATTGACCTGGAGATGGTGAAGGTGCCCAGGCAAAGCTCGATAGATCTGTGAAAATATTGCCAGCACCTGTCATGTTTGTGAGATTGCTCTGGGCAAGACGGTCTCTGAGGAGCAGTGTGGACTCTGTCAAGTTGAGCGACCTCAGGCCTGAGAAATTGTACTGCTGAAACACCGAGTCGTTGTATATAAGTGCACCTGCCAGCATGAAGGTTTCAGCAAAGGGCTCACAGAGGATGCAGATCTGATGGCAGCAAGCTATGTCAAATTGCGATCCTTAGATTTGAAGTGGATGAGGGAAGCACGCAACACATAAGAAACTAGAGCTGCAGAGCACAAGTTATCAATGCCAAGCATGTACCATATCGCGGCGGATGGTGGATGCTGTCCAGGAGATACAAGCTCATGCCTATACTATCAGTTACATTTTCCTGGTAGAAAGTGGCATACGAGCTATTCAAAGCAGTCAGCCTGCTGACATCAATACGAGCAAATGGTACTTCTGTGGTATTTGGCAGGTGTACACCGTAGTGCTTGGTCTTCGGTTTGAAGAGTTCAAGTTCAAGCTTAAGTGAGGGACCCGCAGGGTTGACACTGATGGTAAGAATAAGCATCACGAAGGCAATGACAGCAACTGGAAGGAGGATGGAGTTCAGCAATCCCTGCACATTAATCCACGACATAAGTACCTCAGGCCTTCTTGCAGCAGTCTCAGCTTCTAGTCGGCAACATACTTGTGCTTGCCTAGGCCACATAGGCCAACATCAAAACACGCCTGCCTGGTGTTCTACAATCAACTTGCCAATTGGTTAGGTCCAACCTTCACATCACGCCGAGCAATGATGAGACGCTTCTTGAACAGCTCTTTCCAAGCTCGCTTGAACGATCGCTCTTCTGGTAGAAGTCCAGGATTGAAGATAGCAGCACCACCAACTTCCAAGTCTGCATCCACCTTTTCTAGACTTGAAGCTCCCCTTGATTTGCTTCCAGATTTGCTTCTAAAGGACCCCTTATCAGGTGCCTCACAGCCATCTGCCGGAGGTTTATCTTGGTCGAGATTCCTTGCTTCTCCTCCCACATTCAATGCAACTATGGGAGCATCATATAGGCCCGTCAACTGCAGGAAAACCTCCTCCAGCGTCGTCACAGAAGCTCCAAAAGCGCCGACGTGAAGTTCTCCTGATCTACTTTCAAGTTCCTCAAAGAGCCCAGCAAAGCGACCTTTGGCAGCCATTGGCAGCTGATAAGCCATCTCTCCTCCAGACATATTCAACAGCCTTGCCTCTGGCACATGCTGTAGGACCAGGCTTTGCACGCGCTTCTCCTGACAGTCGGTGTCAGCCCTGGTAATGGTAAGATTGTAACCTACTCCATAGCGTGCCTGCCATGTGCACAAGTAGCTTGACAACCTTGAGCAGCTGGAACATAGCAGCTGGAAAGTAGCATACTGCTCACTGAGTGGAACAGAAAGGACATGTAAGACAGCACAACAACCTCCCACACTTCAGCAATCAGGCCAACACGAAGAGCATCCAAAGGTGAGCCAAAGCTTGCCAGTTGGGTCTGCTATTGCTGCCATTTCTCAAGCTCGAGTGATATAGAAGCTGATGGATTTGGGAGGGTCTGATTCTGAACAAGATCACAATGCAATAGCGTGACATAGGTTTCTAAGCACCTTCAAGAAAAGGCTAGTCCCGCAGCATCGCAATCGGCCGTTTGCCAGAATTGCTATTTGACTGCAAAGCAAATCGGCTTCATCCATGTAGTGTGTGGTGAGAATGATCGCTCTGCCCGTCTTGAAGCCTCTCAAGAGCTCCCACATGTTCCTGCGGGACTGCGGGTCCATGCCTGAGGTAGGTTCGTCGAGAAAGACCACCTTCGAATCACCTATCATGGCAATTGCCACCTGAAACAACCACTTCTATCACATTCACATCAGTTGCTGTCCTCAGATCGCTTGCAGAAGTTGCTGCTGAATTGCTGATATCGTCAATGTGTGCATCATCACCAAGACGTTGCACTAGCCTTCATTGCTGGAAACTCTATAATACCTACACTGTGTTACAAGACATGCTCTCGATATTGCGTCATCCACTACAGCTTGTTAAGCCCAGAGCAGCACTAAAAGATTTGAGAGGAATTTGACTTGATGGCATTCTGATCAGCCTAACTTGTTAGTCACAGACAAGGCATTCACCAAACAACGGAGCATTCAGCTACCTGGAGCTTGCGCTTCATCCCACCAGAGAGTGATGAAGCAGCTGCATGCATCTTATCATGAAGACCAAGCCTTGTGACCATTGAGGAGATTTCTCTAGCTATTTCCTTGCTTGGCAGCCCTTTGAGCGCAGCATACAATCTCAAGTGTTCAGCAACAGTCAGCTTGTTGAAGAGTACATTCTGCTGCGGACATATTCCTATCACCCTGTAGATAATGCAAGAGCCAAATCAAGGATCACCATGTGAAGTCTATAACCATGGCAGATACATCAGCCGGCCACCTCTCCACAGAAACTTCCAAGATTGCTTCGACTAGCTACTCATTGAAACACGAGCATGTGTATGTGCAACACGTAGTAGTCTCTGCAATAGCATGTACTTGCTGGCAATCATTCTGATCACGTGCAAGCCCTGCCCAATGTTGCTAACCTTCGCACTGAATCCATGTTGGTGCGAATGCTTTGCCCCAAAATCTGTGCGTCGCCACTTGTGGGCCTTAGAAGGCCAGTGAGCATAGAGATGGTTGTGGACTTGCCAGCTCCATTATGCCCAAGAAGACCCGTGATCTCATTCTCATACACATCAAGGTCAAGCCTGTCCACGGCCACTTTGGCTCCAGGGTACACCTTCCTCAGCCCACGAATCTGGACTGCTGCTTGTACACCCTTACATAAACGCTCCTCAATGTCTTGCTGAGCTTCCTCCAACCTATCAAGTGGCAGCCCCTGACATACATTGCACCTTGATTGCAATTAAATCTGGCTCTGCTGGAGATGGAATCAGCCATCAAAGCATATTAACAAAGTCTTTGGCAGACAATCATCTGTTGGGTAGTTTCCAGTCAGATAATTAAGAAGAGAACCTGAGTAAGGAAAACGAAGGATACCTCGTATAGGTGTTGCTTCCCATTCTTGGAACCCATCCAATACGAGGGCAAAAATGGAAACCAATATGGCTGGCTGTGACCCTGCGAAGGTATTACCTGCTCCAAGTACCTGAGTGGCAACCACAAGACCCAACGTAAGATATTTTCCCAATCCAGAAGAGATGATGGGAGCATTAGACAAATAGGTGCTGACATGATCAAAGTGCATTTCCTACTGACTATGCACTCGACATAGAGGAGATAGGAAGGCAAAGCATGACTCAAAAGCATCTCTGATTGACCATGCACTCAGAAGAAATTGGAGGGCAAGACTTTACACCCACCAAGTCAGGATGGAGAAGAAGACAAAGCTTGCACAAAGCAGTAGTAAGATGCGAGCTAGAGAGAAGTCATCCTCAGCAATATTGCTCCAAGTGAGTCCCATGTTGACTCCTTCATACTGGCCAAGGAGATCCACGCCTTTCACAACATGGACCAAAGATAAACTTGGAAAATAAGGAAAGAACTCATCTGACCAACACAACTCTGATCGTGCATGCTTGCCGCCAACTAAATCAGAAGTTGAGCATCTACCACATACCAAAAGTAAAGGCTGTGGCAGGCAGAAGACCAGCAAAAGATTTTCCGGGGATGTCTTGCCCGCTGCTCGATCGAAAGAATATGTACCGTGGCATGATTGACGCAAAATGGAAAAAGGGAGCTGCAATTGCAGCAAGCTTTGCGCTCGAGAAAAACACAGACAGGAAGAAAGCTGGGAGGGGAGCATGCAAGAAGAATGTCAAGAATATGTCAGAAGAACAGCTTCCCAATGTCCAGCTTGCAAGTCATGAAAGCATGCCTTGCATTGCGACTACAAGAGACATCCATCGTCACAAATGGCACAAACAATCATCGCGAGCAGATGAAGCATGCAGTTGTTAGAGCCATGAGGAAAGAATATGACTGCAGATGGAGGGCCTGAGGTGCCCACCAAATGGTATAAGAGCACTGGTGAAGAGGAACATAAGAAGGAAGATGAGGAGTATATTGCTGCCAAGTTAGACAACACCGCTGGTGAGACGGAGGCAATAAGGTGCAATGCTAACAAAAGGGACAAGTCACACGCTCTGCCATTTAATCAAAGCTCTATTCTATATAGTACATTACGGATTACAGCTTACCTTTTCGGCAAGAAAGTGAAGTGTACAAGAAGAGTGACAGACAGGGATACGATTGCAAATACCATCTGCAGATGCCACCATGCTATTGTCAACATAATCAAGCATGGATATCACAAGCTCATTCAGGGCAAAGATGGCTTTGGAGCATGACATTTCAAGAGACCCTTTATGTTGGGGTACAGTACATGGAGAAATGCAAATCTGTTACAATCTGACACAGAATGTATACCAAGTATGTCAAGAACCAGGAAAACATAAATATCCACAATCTGAGGCCCATGATGCGCATGATCTCCTTTGACTTGGTCTCCTTTTCTTCCACCAGAGCCTGCCATACACGATGTTGTGAATCAATACAAGCTGCTTCTTCTCTCCTTACAGATGTGAAAGACGAGGCACTTAGTTTGCAAATCGCAGATAGTGCTTCTAGCAAAGCACACACCAATCTAGTACTCTGCAGTTGAAAACTCTTGATTCAGTAGGATTCATCATGATACTTTTGCAGATAGGCCAACATTAAGCAACAAATGTTAGTGGTCTGACTGCTTGCAGCTTCACCTTCACAAGCATTGCCAGCGGATATAACGTGCTCAAGCACATTACAAGGCCCATGGTAGGACCGACCTGCATACAAAGCAAACAACAGTCAAGTCAAAGATGCAGGCTATACGAACGGCGAACACAAAGAGCTATTGAAGGCTAGTTAAACAGTATTCTTTGCCAGGATTCGAGAATGCCATAAAACGACCTTGACTCTGCACTCTGACCTAATGACACTAAGCCTAATGCCCTATTTTTGGCCCTAAATCATACTGCTGTTCCACACAGCCAAATAACATTCTTAAACACAAGCAGCACAGGACAGGCAGCAGAACAACCTGCTAACATTCAGCCATCAACACGAGTGAGCTCAACATATTCCAAGGTTTAGGCAGTAGGGCCAATAGCAAGGCAAGAATACGTGCGACCCGTACACCACTTACTGCATCATAGAATGGATTGTGGGAGTACTTCGCAATGGGGAATGGAGCTCCCCATAAGGGTCCTCTTGGGTAAGGTGTATTAGCCTTTGTCTCGGTAAGGTTTTCGTACATGTACTGATTCAGAGCTGTCTGAAATGATGGACAAAGCTTTCGTCAATCGAGGGTGGAGAGATAACATCTCCTTATGATCGTGCATTCCTAGTAAGCAAGGAGCAGTTATTGCTCAGAATGGTCACAGGAGGACTGTGCAACTTGACCTGCAGGCTCAAAAATCCTGAAGTGTAGTACTGCTTGTAGTGCGTTCCTAGACCATGGTGCCACTTTCTCACAATTCTGTAGGTCCGAGGGACCACAGTAAAATTCATACGTATTGCATAGTCCATTTTTCGTTCTTGCAGATCCACCTCATTGAGGACAACTACACCCCAAGTGTTATGCAGATGGGTCATCGCTGTCGCAACCGCTGCCTGTACTCATTACCACAAAGAAAACTTCAAAGGCAGACCACTCAATTTCAGCCAGGGACTGACTACCCACATGTAGCGACACAAATATTTGATCAAATGAGCAACTGTGTTGATTGCCATGGTCATGCAATGCAGACTTGGAAAGGTGCCACTGGGGCAGGAGCAGAATACCTCCTCTGATGCACATGTCCCACCGTAAAATTCATCAAAGAACTGCAAAGGAGCCACACAAGTGGAGACTAGTTATACCCACATTAAGAATAAGAAAGTGAAATGAGCACTCTGATTAGCAGCTGGCAGCTAACTTTCTACTGTTTCGATTTCTTTTCTCTTACTTCAAGCTACCAACCACAGAGTAGCCAACCCTGTAAAGGAATGGAGGCCATACTTGGTATCTCTGTTTCAAATGGGAAACTAGAGCTGCCACTTCCTTGGTGTCAGGTGCAAAATAGAGCTTGCCTAAGTGAAGTAAATTCCCAACCTGCCGCAAGCACCAATGATATGAGCGTCCAACTACCGTTTAGATCGGTCGATACAATCTGCGTGCATCTGTTGAGATTGATTCAGGTTGACACAATGAAGGACAGAACATTATGTGGGCTTCTGAAGACATCAGTTATGAACAATGCCTTCAAAGACTGAACAGACAGCAAGAAAGGCAGACACAGAAGCAAAACATTAAGCGCAGTTGGTCACCACATTGCCCAGTCTCTTTTCAATTGCTACAATACGCTGACTTGCGTTTTTGCCTGCCCCTCCTGCGCAGGCAGTAGTCATCAGTGGCTGAGCCCGCCACAATTGTAGCAGGGTAGCATGACCGAAATAGAGTGAGAGACAGCTTGTACAACTTATGAAGTGCACGTAATATATACAAAAACTGCAAATCTTGATCAGTGAACATGAGGGGGCAACAGCAAGCAGACTCATATGAGGCGAATTGATACATGGAATGAAGAGGTGTCAAGGGAACGACTGTCATGATGACCTCTTTCAACCCAATCGCATTGAGAGGTGCTCACCACTGAATGCCAGTTGCAGGAGCTTGTGTGTCCCTATATATACATCTAAGGAAGGCACTGGAACTGGCCCCTGATAAAATACAAATGTTTGTAGTGCGGCCTTCGCTTGCTCTGCAGCATCTGCACAGCGGGCAGCTTTAAGTAACACGGAAGAGTCAAGTCGCTGGCTGGCTGGCAAATCTTGCTGCAGAGCATTAAGCGCGTCATTCAAAGCCTCCACTTGGTTTGGCAGAAGCTGCTGAAGGAGCATCCCAAGCGAAGTCACAGAGCTATTTTGCTGCCCTCGGAGCAATGTGGCTACTTGCTGGAGAAGGCCTGGTGAGATTTGCTGCAGAAACGACACAAAGCTGTGACAGATGATGAGAGACCACTTTACTGGGAACATGCAGCTCGTAAGTGTAACAACGAACCCTCGGCAACAAGTACTACTGTACTACTGTCACTATCTAAGGCCACGTCCAGGGGTCAGACCCTCTGAACAATGTTGGAGCTTGCACTTTGCACTTCGCAATTTTCTTGCGCGATTTGCAGGCCGCCAGAGGAGAAGCAGCAGGTTCGGTAGGGCAGATAAATTGGCAAAGTACCAATTTGGGTTGTTATTGTCATGTGTAGCACGCACCTGGCTTAACACTGCCACAGCAGGACACGTCTTGATAAATGTGTCCACGGAGCCAAACTCGTCTTGGAGCTGCTCAAATAGTGGAACTGTGGCATTTGCATACACTTGTGCTTCGTAGTGGTCCACGTCAGTCAGGGCCCAACCAAGCACAAAGAGGCACATCATCAGCAGCGGACTTGCGACCTCCATGAGCGTCTGTCCCCAGCCCCGATTCTGCAATTTGCACAGGGAAGGGGTCGACTTCAGGTGCACGTTGATTGATCTCTCAGGTGCCAACACAGAGCAGCAAGATTATTAAATTCTTATGGCGTAACAACAACAACGTAGTCTACATTCTGCATATTTCATTCATAATTTCTTCACCTAGTCTGAAACCATCAATACGGAACTCGGCATAGACCAGTAATAAAAGCGAAAATAAAGCGCTAAGCAACATTGGACCAATGAAGCTTGATGTAATGAGTAGCGTACCTTAAAAAGCCACTGGCGCCGCAGCATGGCTTTGAGCTGCTGTTGGGACTTCATTGGAGCTGGCAGGGTAGATTGCTCGTTGTCAACCGCCCCCTCCAGGAGTGGCTGACCCTCTTCTGAAGCGGACTCCTGGCTCTCTTTACTTTCCAGAGCATAGTCCTCAAGCTGCTCCGACCCAGCCTCGCCATCCTGGCCTTGCCTTTGCTCACTCTCACTGAGCTGCGGCTGCCCCTCGCCGAGCTCCGCACCGAGCCTCAGTTGGCCGAGCTGCAATTCCTCCGCGCTACTTTGCCGTGGAGAGGTCTGGAGGCCAAACATGCTGAGCATCCCGGGGCAGCTCGGCGCACAATGTGAGCCGTTAATTTTCCACAAAAACCGCCGACATCACCACCTCCGCCAAGTGCTTTCACGTCCTCCACAGAGGTGCACCGCCTTGGCAAAGGTACACAAACTATCATCCGAGCGCCTCAGAATGACATCCCTGTCCTCCTAAGCCGTTGTCCCCCTCTCTCTGTCTCGTGTCTCGCCAACAACGGCAGCCAGAACCTCGATGGAGAGCCTGCGGCGCCCCTGCGACAATATCTGCAGATTCTGTCGCACTTTTATGGCCGCAGAGGCCCGCGGAGGCCGCGCGCCGACCTGGCCGGCTCAGCGCGCGCCCGCCGGAGCTGCCTCACGCCGGCCGAGCGAGCTCATCGCAGCAGCCGGCCTAAGGCTGTGATCGTCGAATGGCTCGGTTGCTAGCTCGCGCCAGCTGGCGCTGCCGGTCAGAGCCAGCGCCACGTGGCTCTGTCCTGCGGCGCGCAAACCGCCGCCGCCGCCGCCGCCGCGCGCTGGCCTGGCCGTCGCGGCGTCGCTGGCCGCAGTCGCTGGTGGAGAGCGGTTTTGTGGGTCAGACCGACGGACTTGGGCACAACGGGGCCGTTTAAGCGAGCAATTTAAATCGCTCGCCAAGGCGGACACCCACAGAATTGTCACTGGGCGCCGGCGACGGGCACTTGATGAGAAGTGGAATGGACGACAGTGTCGGCGTCACTTCCGCCGCGGTTACGTGAAGGCCCCTAAGTGATCACCATTTGAGAGCGTCAGCAGAGCCCCTGCCGCGAAGGCGCCCGGCATCGCGGAACGACGAGCCAACGAAATACTCCGTCACGTCCTGTAACGTCACGTCCCCCCACAAGTTCCGCTACCGGTCGCATGGGCGGTCTTCGATTTTCTTCACGCCGTGAACGAGAATTCCCGTGACGCCCCGTGCCGTTTGGTTGCCGTCATGCTAGGCGGCGGGTGCCCCGTTAACACCCCCCGGGAGTCATGCGTGGGGGCTTCACGTGGGGGCTTGACGAGGGGAGATGCCTGCGCCCGAAAAGGGAGAGGCTCAAATGGTACCATTTCCACTGACAGGCGAGAGGATGAGCCTGGCAAGGAGATACCGGACGACTGCTGACTCGCTGTCACTCCCATCACATTCCCCGCCGGCGGCGGCGGCGGCGGCGGCGGCGGCGGCGGAGTCGAGACCGTCGGCTCAGGTCGCCGGCTCTCGGGGACTGGCCTCGGCGGTCGCCGAGGCCAGCCCTGGAGCGTGCATGTGGGAGCAGGCGGCCTCCACGCCGTGAGGAGCAGCGCGAGCTCGAGCTCGAGCTCGTCGCTGGCCATTGCCAACGGCCGTGCGAGCTGCATGACCACGTCGCACGGCCTCACTTTGCCGATGCAGGGGGGTTACATCCATGATCCGGCCGTCATCGAATGCGAGCGTGATCGACCTGGCCAATGACAGCCGCTACATTCCCAAGATGGCGGCCGCTGGAGGCTCCCGGGCGGCTATCTCTGCCTCTCCGCCAGCGCGTCTCCTTCTGCTTCTCACCTCCATTCCCATATTCCTAGGTGACCTCACTTTCCATCACCTCACTGTTCATCTCGTCAGCTCTTTGCTCATTGTATTACAAGCGGATTGGGGAGGTATTTAGTGGGTTGGGATTCTCTGCCATCACACTATCTATAATCATGCCTGCATCTTACTCCCTGTATGCAGTCCAATTAGTCATCAATAGCTCGGAGAGGGTTTCTGTCAGTGCCTGAATCCTGACGGATTTACGGTATCATGCAGCCGGCTTCGCATTCTTTCTACAATGGAGAGGGGGCCTTGACGACCCCAACAACATCTCGCTGATCTACGAGAGTGATCTGGGAGGCAAGTTTCCAGGTTCAAAGTTCGAGCACAGTGCCACTTGGGTGAGACACAGCTCCTGACCCTACATGCATCGCAGATATCGAGGAGCTCGTGTAGCTGATTGAGGGCTGATAGGTTAATGAGCTCACAGATTCTTGAGGCAAGGCACTGACACTCTTTCACTCTATGTGGCAATAATCGTAGTACTTCTTAGGAAGCACACTGGCATTAGCTACTCAATAGAGTACTCCCTATCAGAAAGGGGTGTGGTTGAGCCTTATAGAACATTGTCTATTGTTCATTCGTGTGCAGAGACATGCGGCGGCTGCTGTTGCTTGTGCAGATAAGGTGAGGCAGAATGAGCCTATGTTTCCACATGACGGACGATGGGTGGCAAGCAGCACAAGGTCCCCCGTCCTGAAGGTATGCCCACCATTCATCACCTTTGCCTCACAGACTGTGTGATGCTTACTGCCTCTGCTCAGGTTGCAGTATAAGCTCAGCGACTCGGTGCTGCCTCTGCTGACACCCTTTGGATTTGATTGCAAGAGCAGCAGCTCAGCTGCAATGCCCTTGCCACAGTTGTCAAATGACTGAGTCAAGTACTGTCAGGAGTCAGCCTGTCCTTTATCACCAAATTGCTCACTGTGCAGCTATGCATTACTACAACTACTTCGTCCTCTGTGGAAGCCACACTCAGATGGCTCTTCTACCACAAGACCTTGGGTGTTGAAACTTACCTCCTCTTCGTGGAAGGAGAAGCTGCTTCAGAAAGAAGTATCGCTGTTCTGAAGAGCATTGAGGTGAGTCACAGCCTTGGTTCTTGACATGTTAAACATCTCAGTCCTCTCTCTTCTCAGGTTCATTAAATTCATATCCTTCTCTTCTAAGGTGAACAACACAGAGAGAAATAAGACTTAGCAAGTTGTGTGGCAACCTACACTGGGTGCATCCATGGACAGGGTGTGCAAGTTATTCGCAGGACGAAAGAGTTGGAGGACAAGCAAGCCAGGAGGTATGACGGCTTCCTTCGTTCTCCAGAAGGGCTCTGTGCTTGCCTCCTTGACATCTACTTATGTCTTTCTTTCTGTTCTTTACCAGATCCGCATCTTTCACGCCACAGATTTTGAGAAGCTCATGTGGTCATGTGTGCAGCCGTATATGGAATGAGACATGGTTATCCAGTTTCTTCTATCGTCCATGCAATTACGAACTTTTTGTGCGTCAATCGTTGAACATGGAGATGGCAATTAAATTGGCTCGGGTATGACATTTAACTTGCTTCAGCATGTAATCTCTAGGAATGACAGTGCAACATGAGTGCTCAATGAGTTGTTCTTCCACACTGCACCTTGTGAGTGACATCATATATTTCACGTCTCTGCTTGTGTCTGCATTCATGATGCCTGCCTGTTCAATTCCGTGCTTGCAAGTAAGGCACACCAGCTCAACATTGCAGTCACTGCAATGGGCTGTTACAGGCTACTTCCTGCAAATGCAACTTGGCTGACAGGTCTCGCCTGCTCCTGTCTTCAGCTCGCAGGAATGGAGTGGATCATACATATTGACACCGACGAGTTGCTGCATCCAGCAGGCGCAAAACAGTACTCTTTGCAGCATCTTCTTGGTGACCTTGACCTTGATGTTGACACTGTTGTTTTTCCAAATTATGTGAGTGGGATTCAGCTGTTGCTTCGAGTACAGATCTCTGCTAGACACAGGCAGCAGTGCTTTGCTTGCATACGCTTGTCACTCTGATGCTTGCAATACAATGATGTCAACTTCGAACAAAGGGCATAGTGCAGGACGATATCTAATAAAAGCGTCGTGGGTGACCTGTTATACCTCAGGAGACTGCGGTTGAGAGAGAAGATGTTACAGACCCCTTCGCAGAAGTCACCATGTTCAAGAAAAACTACGATCACGTCACGAAGGAAGTCTATTTTGGCCATTATCGAGAGGTAGGGTAGGGTGTATTTGCACAGAAATCGATCTTTGTAAAGCACAGAAGGTTCTCAAAGTTTCTTAAATCCTGTCAAGTGGAGCTGAGAAGATGAAGGCATGAACTGTTTGTCTACTCCAGTGTTATCACTAACATCTGCACATCTAACTGCAGGCTACGCGTAACAATCCAAATTACTTCCTGACATATGGTAATGGGAAATCTGCTGCTCGTGTCCAAGATCACATGAGGCCAAATGGAGCTCATCGTTGGCACAACTATCACAAGAGTCCTAAGTGAGGGCAGCTTGATGTTGACCAAAGGCAATGTGTACAAGCTGCGCCCATTTGGATATGTGGAGCCCTGCCGCAAGTGTTCTGAATTAAGCGAGACTTTGACCATGATGTGTCTTGCTTTCCATTGGACCTGTATGCGCAGAGAGCACAAGTTCAGTGAAGCAGCAGTTCTCCACTACACCTATGCTAGGTTTCAGGACCTTACATCGAGGCGAGACCGGTGTGGCTGCAAGCCCAATAAGGAGGATGTGAAGAAGTGCTTCATGCTTGACTTCGACAGAGAGGTATTATTGGAGGCATGTTTGCAGTATGGCTTTGAAAACCCTTGCAAGGTGGCTGCTGGTCATTGCTTGCAGACTGCACACGTAGTTTCCTTCTGTCGCATTTTGTAAAGGCAATGGTGCTCAAAGGCATCACTCAGAAGGGCTTGCGGTGATTACGCCCCTGTGTTCGTCTGTGGATGTTGTCAAACAGGCCTTCATTGTTGCATCGACTCAGACGGAGGAGGAGATGCTGCAGTGGTAATTAACTCATATTTATCCTTATTGAGATTGCGGAACAGCGTACAGAGACAGTCCAGGGAAAATGAATGATTGCCTCTATGACTTGGTGCACATACTTTTAACATGAAATGTGCCGGACATATTTGATTCGGACACCAGCTTTTAGGCTACACCGCGCACACACTTTTGACGGGCGCACTTAACATCTGTGTGCATGTGGCAGGTACAAGGAACACGTTGTATGGGTGGACAAAGAGATCAATGACAAACTTCTGAAGAAGGGCTTGCTTGGGCGAATATACGCGCCGCAGGTAGTAGGGAGGCTCCTCTGTCAAGTAGTACGCACGGTGCATGTGTACTTGAGGCATTTGTGCAAGCTTATGAGAGCTGTGGCCAGCTTAGATTCTCACAAAACCAACTGTTTCCTTGTCAAACAGGTCATCATTCTAGGCATTGAAGCCAGCGGTATTGTGAAGAGTACAGTTGACTTTGCTTTGAAGGGAGACTCGCTAAATGAGGGCGACCGTGGCCCCACCAGCGTGGGAAAAAGGCGGAGAAAAGACAAGCTGGCGGATTCAGAGAGGCTGAGGAGGCAGCCAGGAGAAAAGAGCAACTTGAAGGGTGAGAAGGCGGAGGTGGTTGCAGTAGGTGGCAATGAGGCCTGGAAGGAGGCGACAGGCCTCGGTGGGGCCCAGCTGAGAGGGGGAGCTGAAGATAGCACACGGGAAAAGATACTGTATGGTCGACGGCTGCAATCGGCACTTGTGGAAGGGCTCACCGATCTGCACCTACAGCAGCGTGGACTTGGCAGCCAGGATTTGCAGGACGGGCTCTTTGCACGCTTGCACGCAGAGGGCAGGAGGTCTCAGCCCGGGAGGCGACTTCTGCAGCTCGAGGAGGGTGGTGCTACTGCTGATTCAGGCAGTCTTACTGAACTTGCCAGTCAGCACAAGAGGGAGGACTTTGACCTGCACTCCCCTTACGACATGCAGGCAATGCCACCGCTGCCAGCTCCAAGTCCGCATGACGAGCTGTGAGCAGCTGTCATGTTGTCGCGACGATATCTCCTCTGCCTGTACAAGGTCGTCTCCCTTTCATTTCTCTCATTTGGTGTGCTCCACTGTGAGACACCAACTAATCTTCGGCTTGGATGCCGGCTGGCCAATGAAGCCAAAGATTGGCTGGCGGACCTGGAGCCCAGGGCTCTTTGGGTTGCTCGTCCCGTGCAGCAGCTGTACTGCACATGCTACAGGCGCGGCGCGCAATTGATGGGCATGGAGGGGCTCCTCCACCGGAGCAGTGGGCACTCCATACTGCGCCCTTTCAGTGATGTGCCCATGCTCGGCGCTGACTGCAGCCTCCTGCATGTGCACCGCAGCTTGCTACTTGCTACTTGACCTTTGACTGAGCCGCCAAGGCTGCCACTGCTGCCTTGGACTTTCTTGTATCTTTACTGGCGTGCCTGTTGCCCCTTTCTGCCAGGCTGAATATGTGCTGACATTGCTGTGCTCGGCAGCTAGTGGTGTGCAGCAATAAACCTTCAGACCTCAAGCCTGGGCCCGGGCCTGCGCAGTGCGAATGCTGCAAGTAAGGCTGCAGCTGCATCCGAAAGCTCTATGACCTCACGCTTGAGGCTCGTGAGTGACTACTGTAATGGTCACAATGCTGCCTTCTCTGGCATTGACCACTGTCCATCATACTGGGGTCGGCCAACTTCCTTCTCTGGTGGAAGTGTGGAGGCTTTGGAAGCCCTGAAATGTGTTGAGATTCAAGTGACTCTGGAGGGCTGCCTGCAAGCAGAGCTCGCATCAATCCGGAAGTTTATATACCTGGACCTGACATCCATTGAAAGTTGACCTCCAGAGCCGTTCACACTAACCCTCGGATGTCTGAGGTGTCCATTGAAAAGTCTGCATCTGTTGATCGCGTCGGGTACTGCAAGGCGAGCCAGTGACAACAGTGGCAGAAAGGAGGGTGCATCGAGTGATGGAAGTAGTGCTCGCCCATGGAGAAGAGGGGCTGGCAAAGCCAGCCCGAAAAAGAATGGACAATGTCCAAAGCCAAAGAAAGAGGAGCCGGAATAAGGACTACACCACAAAACACCACAAAACACGTAGACGATGCAGAGGGAAGCTCAGTACCCACGAGTGAGCAACATCAGGTCTGAGTAGCTCGCAAGGGCCTGAGTGGCCAAGTGCAAAGGCTAGCACGTCGACAGATGTCCATCACCTGCCGCTAAGCTGACCTGCTCAGTGTAGCAAGCGCGGCCAGAGTAACTGGTGGCTGGGAGAGGCCAGCCCAAAGAAATGGACAAGGTCTGAAGGAGCCGGAGAGCTCAGTACAGCACTCGTCAGCCCATAAGAGGTCAAGCAGAACGGTCGCGCGGCATGCGGGCTTGCGGCGGCGCGGTCGTGCGCCGCGGCCTCGTCGCCAGGCCGCCGCCGTTGCCGCGAGCGCCCGCTGGCG
>WELB01000142.1:122696-135452 GCA_009602725.1 Spirogloea muscicola
TTTTTTTTTTTTTTTTTTTTTTTTTTTTTTTTTTTTTTTTTTTTTTTTTTTTTTTTTTTTTTTTTTTTTTTTTTTTTTTTTTTTTTTTTTTTTTTTTTTTTTTTTTTTTTTTTTTTTTTTTTGCGGCGGCGGCGGCGGCGGCGGCGGCGGTGGCGGCGGAGGCGGCGGCGGCGGCGGGGCGCCCCCATGGGATGGCGTGGTCTGCTCCAGTCCGCTGCCCGGCGGTGACAGCGCCGTCATCAGCCTGTGAGCCCCCCGAGCCCTACACCTAAACCCTCTCCCTTGCAGCTCATTCTGCAGCGCCGCAGGCGCCGGCTCAGGCTCTACGACAACGGATTTAGGGTTCAGGATGGAGTAGGGCTTAGGGTTTAGGGTACGCAGGGGGCACAAGTGAGTTGGGGTACGCAGGGGGCACAAGTAATTTAGGAGAGGCTTTGGCGCGGAGCGCAGGCGCGACGCATGGCCCAAGCTCCAAGCTTCATGGGATTTCTTATCTGAGAGCATCTGTCGTGGCTGTCAAAGTCGTTTCTTGCGCCTGATTCTTGACCATTTCATGCAATGCCCTGACTATTTGTACTCGTGGCATTCGATAACGTGAAAGCCATAAGAACCTGTAGCTTAAAATTCTAGAGCCATAATTTTATCTAAACTGCAATACCTGAAGCATCCAGGAGTTCAACGTCGGAGGAGACTACTGACTGCCGCCCTTGCCGCTGCGCCTGGCATGCACTGCGCTCAGCCAGCTGGCGCAGGCGGCAATCGCGGGGCCCTTCCCGCTGGCACTCACACGCCTCGCCGATCTCCGGAAGCTGTGAGGGAGCCCGCCCTCTGCTGCTCCGATGCGGTGCCCCCTCTATTGCCAGCACCTGTACCCTAAAACCTAACCCTAACCCTGAACCCTAAACCCTAAACCCTCCCACTACTTCTAGCGAGCTCTTTTCTGAGCCGCCAGCAGTGAAGGGCAGCTCCTTCCGTCGCTCCTCTTTGTCCTCCATCCTCCCGTATCCTCCATCCTGGGCGAGTGCGTCGTAGTGAGGCGCCAACAATTCCTGAAGGTGCCTCTCTTCACTAACGCGTCACTGGCCAGGGACATGCACGGCAACCGGCTCACGGGGCCCATCCCGCCTGAAATTGCCAACCTCACGAATCTCGAAGTCCTGTGAGACAGCAGCCTGAACTCTCGTATATATTGCACTTTGATTCCCTAGTAGAATCCTCTGGAGGGCAACCCAACAAGGCTGTATATCCTGACCCTACTTCTGACATGTAGTTTTACAACCTGGTCCATATCTCCGTACACTATACTTTGGGCTGTCTTGTAAACGCCTTGCAATGCCGACTTCAATATGAGCACTTCTGTGGCTCCGCGACGTTGTCTCGTTTATTCAGTTCGGCATGGCCGTTATGTCAACCACTCGCTAGAGCTTGTCTCGTGTTGAAGAGCAGCTGCATCAGCTCGTCGGCAGCATAGGTCAGCTCAGCTCGGCAGTGCCTAACATTTCCTGGCTCTGCAGGAACCTGCGGTGGAACAAGCTGGAGAAGGAGCTGCCTCCGGAGCTTGGCAGCCTCCATAGCCTCCAATACCTGTGAGCCAACCGGCCATTGGCTTCGTAATGGAGCGCTGTGTTTGAGATGTCTCCCCTTTCCTCGGTCTGGGCCACGGGCGCCAGTAGCCCAAGTAATGGTTCCGCCTGGCTTCCGTAGGTCGTTGAGCTTCAACAACCTGCGAGGCCACATTCCAGCGGCCTTGGGTGATCTCGCAGATCTTCGTTACCTATTTCTGCACGAGAACCGGTTCACAGGGGACATCCCACCGGAGCTGGGGCGCCTGAAGCATCTCCGCCACCTGTGAGAGACCAACCCAGATACCATTACGGGTTTTCTTTTATCTTCTAGTGTCATCTACGTAGTCATCTTACAGTACTGGATCTGACTCCATGCTACCTAGTGCTTCTGTGGGCAACAATATGGCTTTCAAAATATAAGGCTTGACAATGACCAGATTATACAATGTTCATACTGCGTAGTGGCTGCACTTCC
This sequence comes from Spirogloea muscicola, assembly GCA_009602725.1. Lineage (NCBI taxonomy): Eukaryota > Viridiplantae > Streptophyta > Zygnematophyceae > Spirogloeales > Spirogloeaceae > Spirogloea > Spirogloea muscicola. The sequence continues at coordinate 124,737 of WELB01000142.1, forward strand.
GTTTGGTTCACTGTCAAGATCCCATCATGCACAGCAGGTAAGGTTTTCATATGCAATTACTTTGGCTTGCCAGCAACTTTGAAGTTATCGCTTGACGGCGCTGTCCGTGAGGACTGTCACTCAAGTGCCTGACCTGCTAGTTGTCGCTCTCTGGCCTGGCGAGCCTGCAGGGACTTGAGCAACAACCTCCTCACTGGCACCATCAATAGCGTGGTCGCCAAGCACGGCTGCTTCCCCTCTCTGCGCTCCCTGTACGACCGCTGCTCGACATAGACCTGACTGTAGATCTTGTCTTCATGAACCAAGTTGCCAGCAGCAAGCCCCTAGTCAGGCCCTCCAGGCTTCCACTTTGACTTGCAGTCGGCCATTTTCTTGATGACCAATCGTAGATTGCAATACTGCATTGCTTATTTCTGTCTGCTGTTGCATGCTGCCGCCAGCACACCCTTTCGACGCCCCCCCCTCTCCCCCTTTCCCCCCCACTCCCGCCGTCTCACCTCCCTCTTACGTTATGTGGGGACTCTTTCGATCATGCTTGAGTACCCAAGCTTCGCAACGCTGCAAGAGCTTCGGACAATGTGCACTGCGATGTGGAGGGGAACCCCTCCAAATGATTAACGCCAGAGCTCGTGCTATTTCGCGTCTGCACTGGTTGGCAGCTACCTAAATAACAACAAGCTGACGGGCACCATACCGAAAGCACTGGTGAAGCTCCAGCTGCTGGAGATCCTGTGAGGACCAACAGTCCCCCCTAGGAGTATCAAGCTCTAGAAGTCGACAGTTGCATGCAACACCCGTCATGCATTTTGTCTATTTGCTTCTAGCCTAGTCCTCTTCCTCAGTGGGTTTTCTCATTTTGCTGGCGTCCACTGCTAGGTATCTGTCGCACAATCGTCTCCGGGGGACAGTTCCAGAGGAGCTTGCGGGCCTCCCAGTCATCACCTTCCTGTAAGACAGCCATTAAGTCGCCTGAATTACCCCCACCTTCCCCCACCCTGGCCCCTCTCTTAGTCCTTCCCTTAGTCTACCAGTCATATTGCCAGCACAGGGTGATCTCGGACGTCCTTTTTGGACCAATTGAGTTGAGAGGGTGCTGGAGTTTAGGCTCTAGGCTCCAGTATATGGGCTTCTGACTCTTCGGCTAGACAGGCAGCATGGGCCATCTTGATCTGGTTATACGAGATCCCTAGCAGCCTGCAATCTTGATGTCATGGTAGGGTTCGAAGTGTAGCATCTGACTGTGCAAGTGCCGAGGGTCCTGTGGTTTTCTGACTGGTGGTTGCGATTGCGGGACAGGTACCTAAATAATAACCGCCTCGTTGGCAGCATACCCAGCACCTTCACCAAGCATCCCAGCCTTCAAGAGATGTGAGTGAAGCTGTTCATTGTAAGCTTTAGGCTACTTTGTGCCTTGCTCAGATATCAGGTCCTAGGTATGGACTGAAGGGCTAGTGCAGGTTCTGCAACTTGCTACCACAATTTAGCTTCCACTACATTCGCGTCAGCCTCTTGTGAACACAGCACGACCTGCCGGGCACTCGCAGTCAAGCTCGCAGGCTGCATGCTACCTGTGCAGCATGTCAGGCGCCTCTCTTGACAGGTTTGACGAGCCTAATAGAGGACACTAAGGTTCGCAGGTACATAGAGGGCAACAATTTTGACGACGGGACAAAGGCCATTGGCCTGCACCAGACGCTGCAGGCGTCCGAAAGCGAGTTCCTTGTGGGCTCGTAGCTTCACCTTCCTTCTTATACTTGATTCTTTGTATCTGCTTCATTTTTGATATTCTAACAGAAGCCATGTTGAGTGCAGCCACTCCAGATAGAAGTGGCAACACTTAGTGGACATTTCATGGATGCTAATTATTTGCGTGCACTTCACAAGCAAGGAAGAGTTGCAGCAGCCTAATGACGGAGACATGAACTTGCATGAGCAACTCCTTTTCTAGAGGCGACATGCATTCTTTGGGCTGTGGTCGGAGGCGGAGCTTCGTATGCTGCTGACTTGAAGTGAAAGTCTCTGCCTCTCAAGGACCCTAGTTCACTTCTTTCATACTGCATCTTGCTCTCGTTGCACAAGTCGCTCAAGACTGTCACAAAATTGTTACAAGGCAAGTGCTATCCCGCTCTACATGCGTTACTTGTGTTGGAGTGGTTTGGCTGCTGCTTGTCACGCCTTGCAGGTGCTCCTCTCCTTGAGCTCAATCCAGCGGGAGAAGTACTCAGTTGAGCGCACTGTGTGGTACCAAAGCATGGCCTGCAATTGAGGGAGAGCATCACGTATAGTAAGCAAACGTATAGTAAGCAAACCTGGTGGGTGATCACAAAGGTCTCCCCAAAATCCGTTTCCAGTAGATTGTGTTAAGCTGTAGAGCAAGCACCTATCAGCATCTTAATAGTATGTCAGGCTTTGATGGCAGATTGAGTCCTCACCCCCACAAAATCAGAGGCGCGGTTGTTGTGCATGTCTTTAAGAGCTGTGTCCATGGCAAGGCCAAGCAGCCGCTCATTGCGATCCAATGAGAAGGTGGACTCCAGGATCTCAAACCCCTGCTCCATCCAGATGAAGGCCGCCAGTCTGTTAGTTCCAACAATGGTGTAAGCATTCTAGATGCAGACTGCCTCCCAAAGTGTCGAACTACAGGTGTGTCAGGTCCTTACAGATAGGTGCCTCGCAAGGACGGGCAATCAGAAAGTAAACCAGCAATGTTGCGGCAATCAAGCCCCGATTCATATCGTTACTTTTAGTAATGTCCAAGGCCCTAGATTCACAGATCTTCCAAATCTCGAAGCCAACGGGAAGGCCTTAGAGTGACATAAAGAGCTGTGCGGCATGGAAGGAGCCATCACCTTGGCCTGGCATGCGGCCCACAGCTGACCGTCCTGGTGGAGCCGTACTGAGTCTCGCACAAACTCCTCGGCGGTTGTGGCTCCCTCAAGGCCTCCCCAAGTGCCGCCGCTGCCGCGTTGCCACCACCTTCCAGCATCGCAGCTGGCGCCCACCGGCTGCAAGGCGTCCACGACCGCCAAGGGGGCACCAAGGCCCTCGCTGCCGATCGGCGTCGTGCACGCCGGCAGGCCGTGGTGCCAGCTGTCTAAGATCTTGCCCTTGAGGCCCGCTCCAAAGCGAAGCGGGGCCAGGCATACTGGATGATGCCATGAACAAGCATTCACTTATGCCTAGAAATGTTTCAGGTCAAGGCCTTAGTTTATCAGGTAGAAGACTTCTGTTTAGGTTGAGTGCTGACCCTAAACCCTTATCTTCGATGCTGCACCTTGATAGGTACACCTAATCGGGCAGCTGCAGCAGCTACTGCACGTTGGGCTGTGCTCACCTCGATACGTGGCAAACAACGCCAGCGATGGCGCATGGCCTTTGACGAGGAAGCCTGCCTGCGTGTTCTGGAGCGCCAGGTCGGCCCGGTCCATGAATGCGCCATAGACGTGGCACTCCGCAGCCGGCAGCTGCGGCCGTGGGAGTCGTCACAAGCAGATCGATCTCTGTTGAGAAGCGACAGGCGGCGTTGGCAGCCTTGCCAGGCAACAGCGGGTGGACGGGCTGGCAAGCTGCACCTCCTTCTGGATTCTGGGCCACAGCTCCGTCGCTAGCCACTCCACAGAGTCGCGGTTTGGCGGGTGCTTGAAATTACCTGGACACAGCAAACAGGCCGGCAGCTCACCACCAGAGCGGAGCGGCTGAACCATACTGTATGCATGGGTACCGGGCATTCGGCACGCCCATGAGCTTACAGTCACAGTTCCAGGATCATGATTATGACAAATTGCAGGAATCAGGTGTGTTCATGCAGCTCTTGCTTAGGCAATCATCAAGGAATCGACACGAGCCTTAAAGCTTGCTCCTAAGTGCCAAGCAAATGGACACAAACAAGGAGAAGAAGAAATGGGCGAAGCCTCCATGTGCTCACCAATGGTAACAAAGTGCTTGCGCTTCTCGAAGGTGAGCGCTACGGCCGAAGGGGGGGGGGGTGAGTAGTAGAAGGACGCAAGGGCGACCTTGTGGGCCGGTACACTGTAGCAGTCCACAAGAAGGCGCTGCTCAAAAGCCGAGCACACCTGAGCAGCCAACGAGCCAATGAGGAACGGGAAAGCCTGAGTGCCAAGACCGACTGCACTTGATTGTTGTCGCATCTGTGTACGAAAAATTGAGAAATGCATTGAAGCATCCACGCTTAGAGTGTGACTTGTATTTGGAAGTCTGCTTGATTCTGGGGCAAAGACAACAAAGATATATTAATCACAAATATATACATATCACCAAGCACAGCAATGTGTGCCGCTGATGTCCATGACCCAGCAAGGAGCACAGTTGCGTAGGTGGCTGACCAGGGCGAGGTCCGAGCGGTGAATGGCCGAGAGCTCGCGGACGAGTTCAGCTGATGTGGCCGCCGGACGGTGATGCAGGGCCTCCAAGATGGAGCCCCCTTTTGAGATCACGCCCATCCTGCCTGGGCCGCTCCCATGCATCATCAAGTACCTCTTTATCAAGATTCAGCGTCCACCAAGAACGACAATGGGGACGATTGGTGCTTGTGCGACACGCTGGCAGAGGCTACTCATCTAGATTGCTGAATCCTGATTAAAATTCCAAAGTATTTCCTCCCCGGATGTCAACTTGGACCTGAGAACCCTAGGCCTGCGCCTGCAGCACCTGGTCCCACCAGAGCTGGGAGGAGCAGCAGCAGGCCAGGCTCGCCAAGAAGCGCACGCTGCCGTTACCTAGCACGTCGGAGTGAGCTGGTCCAGTGTTCACTACACAGCGCCTCCCGTCTAGGATCTATGTGGCGTTTGAAGTCATCCACAGTCGATGAGTTTCTGTACCGAGCCGGAGGAAGTGGAGGTCGCACGTGTCGAGGACGCGGAGGGCGCCGGGGCAGAGCTCTCGTACGCGGAATGAGAAGGCCTCCTCGATTGTGAACCTGCGGCACCGTCAACCCTGGCGGCTCTGAGAGTGATGACAGCGTCGGCCTTGGCCCTGGCTTGCGCACTGCTGGACGCCACTTCAAGTACAGCGCCCGTGGCGGAGCGGCGTGACACAATGGGATCCTTTTACTGGTATTTCTATGCTAACCTGTCAAAGATGCAGATTTGGGGCCGCACGTCGCGCAGGACCGCCGCAAAGCGCTCCTCACTGCACCGGCACAAGCGGCAGTGAAAGCCCGTGTGCTGTTTGGTATCAGCAGTGGGCCGGCCCCGGTGCAGGCACCTGCACTGTGGTCAATGGTGCGGGCGGCCAGCATGCCCACCATGCACACGCGCCGCAGCAACCAGGGCGGTGCTGTACTTGTTGGGAAGGCAGTGGAAGGTGGCAATGCCAGCAGCCTCCAGCTCCGTCACGTACTCATTCTGCCGGCATGGACTGCATGTGCGCCCCAGCAACAGCCTCGTCATTTAATTAAACCCGCCAGATACGCCACAGCTACCGCCAGCCATCATTCCGGCATGGCAAGAGCACCAGATGCAGGGGTTCAAATCAGATGTTATGAAGAGATCAAGATGGGTTTAAGAGCAGGGTTTGGGTTTACGGTCTGGTGTGAGTGCTTGGGGGGGACTGAAGGGTCTTGTGCTCAGAAGGTTGCGGCTGCTGATATCAAAAGAGCGGCTGTGAAAGCCAGCCAGGTGCATGCAGAAGGTCCTGTGCCCGGAGCTCCACTGAGCAGCAGCGAGGCCAAGCTCTCACCTGGCGAAGGCCACGGCATGGCCGCGCCGCTGGAAGGCCCGCGCCAGCTGCCAGAGGCGGACGCCGGCCGCCGTGCTCCGGTGCTCGGGCCTTCAATTGGGCAATGGTGGCTCCCGCTCAGCAGCAAGAGGCTGTAACAGCAGCAGCATTGCCATATCGCCGTCGTCTCAGCGGAAGCGGTGGCGGCGGCAACTCACCACGTCTTGCCGATCAGCAGCACCGGCCCGGCGGCGGCGGCGGCGTCCCCGGGAGCTGGGTCCTCAGGCGGCGTGGCCGCGGCCGCTGCAGAACGATGGCGAGTCGCCGCCACGGTGGGGCGCCAAGGCCGCCGGCGCGCCACTCCGCAATGGCGCGCCGTGATCGCAGCCGACGACAGCGCGGCCGTCGCTGCGCCGACGTGGGCCATGCGCTCCTCTCCTCCCTTCAGTGGACTGGCCTCCGCAGCACCCACCTCTGGCGCTGCCCGCCGCCGCAGCCGCCGCCGAGGCCCAGACGTGCTGCTTTCCGGACGTCTGCCTCGCCACTCACGCTGAGTCGGCCTGCAGCACCTAGTGGCGAGTGCGCTACTGCAACAGACTGCAGCTGCTGGTAACTGTTTACTAAGCCCGCAGCGTGTTGGCTTTCAGTAAGGGAGTCCCAATGTCATGTCCTGGTTTCATATCCTGGGGGTCAGGGTAAAGTTCATATGATAAAATACACGTGGTTTACAGTTGACAGTTAGCAGTCTGGCATAACGAGGTCAAGGTCAGGGTTCAGAGCAATCGCCAGAGCAACCCATCTTCCTGCGGGGTATCTGCACGTCGTCCTCCCCAGCCTCTCGGTCTTGTATTGTGCTTGCAACTTGCCAAGTAAGCACAGAAGGGCATTGTGGTCGCGGCATTAGTCGTTCTTGAGGCAATTGCCTATGAAAATGCGGACCCACAGCCCCTTTTGGGGTGGTTGCCAGTAGCACAACTCACCTCCTGTACTTTGGGTGGCCACTATTTTCTTACCTGGACACCATCGAAGAGGCCGCCCATTACCAGTCACACCTCCCACTGTGCAAAGCTTCGGCTTAGAGCCAGCATGAAATAGACACGGCTGGGACCAACTCAGTATGGATGACCGATAATCAATAGCAAGCATTCATTTGATGTCAAACAAATTTCTTCACCATTGAAGGCTTCCAATGTCCAGATATGGCAATGGGATAGACAATGCATTTGTGCTGTAGACATGCAAGTGAGCACTTAGAGCTGCGCTGTCATTAAATTCATTAGCTGGAGTATGCACTGCCAGGTACTAGAAAATAGATTGGCATTACATGCACCACACCTCCCTTAAGCAGCTGTGAACATTGCGCCAGAGTCACTGGGCCAACTTACATGGCGTATCAATCTAAGGTCACAGGCTCGGCAAAGTGGCCGAAAGAATTGACACGGGAGGCCGGTGGGGGGCGGGGGGGGGGAGCGGCTGTGGACGAGCAAGAGAGGTCAATGCCACAAATGCTGCCCAGCGCCCATGTTCAGCTTCTCCCTCTCGTGAATCGTATACTTGACGAGCTCGTAGCACGAAACGACAATGCCTGTAGCTGGCCCCGCGCGCGCAACGCGCGGCGCCAGGCCTGTGAATAGGCCGCGCACTCTGCTCTCTCTGCACAGCCAGCACAAAGGACAAGGGCAAAGGGTAGGATGGAGTAGCATATATATCTCATATAACAGCTGTCAGCCATTGGCCGCTGGCTTGGGTGTGTTGGCAGCGGCTGTGAGGGAATGGGGGCCACCCAGCCGGCAAGGCTTTTGCTTAGCCAGCAGAGCTGTTGAGGAGCTTGATGGCCTCGTAGGTGGCCACCACGATCCCTATAGCCGGCCCTGCGCGGCCAGCTCGGGGCGCCACCCCCGCCATCAAGCCCCTCAGACCACTCTCTCTGCGCACCCAACAGGGAGGAGGGGGGGAGGATGGAGGAGGGAGGGTGGAGGGTGCAAGCAGAAGGGATGGAGGAGGAAGGCGAGCGGAGAGAGGGAGGCGGGGGAGGAAGACAGGGGAGGAGGGAGGGAGGAGAGAGGGGAGCCCCATGAACACCACGCAGGACCGTACTTGCCGGGCTGCTGCCAGAGACAAGATCACTTCTAGTGCACGCCGCGCATACTTTGCAGACTCCTTCAAGGGCAGCATTTGGACGACCAGCAACACACGGCAGGGCTGACTGGTTGCTGACAACGGCTCATGCATGCAGCGAGTGGCACAACTCTGGACCTCTGAGGAGATGCAGTGGCTACGGCTGTGTAAGATTGGCCACAATGCACAGACAAGACATGCCACACAGTTTGCAACTCGTGGTGGCAGCAATTGAAAGAAGTCTCCACTGAGGTTGAGGGGGGAGGGGTGAAAGGGGGGGGGCGTTTGGGGAGCCATGGTGAAGCGGAGCTGGGACTGACCTGTACACCTCAGCCAGCGTCCGCAACGTCGACAACGACCGGGTGGGGTCCCTCTGCAGGGCGCGGCAATGCAGGAGGAACGACAGTCTTCAGCAAGGAGCCTTGATCGGGCACGAGGGACCTGCCTCAGTTTGCTGGATCGCTGAGAGGATGACGGTAGTCACACGGTGGAGCTTGGAACAAGGGGTGGGGCGCCGCATCTCACCTCAATCTGCCGCCGCGTCTTGGCCACGTCCAACGGGCATGTCGCAGCGGCCGCCAACGATCCCGCCACAAGGCCTGCCGAGAAGTTGGCGCCCACCACCGCCAGCACGCTTGGTGCTGGGCCTGCTGCCTCCAGCATGCGCCGCCGCAGCTGCACGCAAGCGGCGGCAGAGGTGACAGCTGCCACCAGGTTAGCGCGTGGTGCTTACGACTTGGCTGCATGCACAAGATTGCAGCTATGTTGTGCAGCTTGGCCATGGCCGCTGGCAGCCGGCGCTGCTTACGGGTTCGAGCGTGGCCCAGCAGATGGCTGAGAACGGGACGTCGCGCACGAGCTGTGAGCCCACTCCGGTCCAGAGCCGCCGCACGCCACTCACTGCCTCACCGCCACAACCAGCGCAACAACGTGAGGCACCGACCAGGCGAACATGCCAAAACAGATGGAGGGGACGGCCGCCTCCACGCCGGCCAATGGCGATCAGCGGCGCAGGGCGGAGGGGCCCTCACTCGAGCCAGATGGCGACGAAGCCACGACCTCTCGCATTGTCGCCCACATGCCTGGCGGTGCGACGGCACCTAGCAGCTCCTTCTGGGCCTGAGCCGCAAGCAAGGGGCCATGGCAATCAGTGTTTGCCACTGGCTGTCAGCTGCACGAAAGCGATGCTTCCTGCGGCGAGCAGTCGCTGACCAGCCTGCAGCGGGGGCGGCGGTTGGCCGGGCCGGACCTGCATGCGTGTGCGGGCCAGCTCGACGGGCGAGCAGATGACGCAGGCGACGGCGCGCGACAGGGAGCCGGCGAGCAGCGGCGCGTACGGCGCGAGCTCCGGCACGCGGCCCAGCCGCTCCTGCATCACGTCGTACAGCGGGAGGTAGATCCCGACCTGCACGCCAGCGCCGCAGCAACAACGGCGATCGCCGTCAGCGCCTGCCAGTTGCGGCCATGGCAGGCCGGGCAGGGGCGGTTCTGCCGACGCCGCTGCTGCCGGCAGCGGTGCTGCACCGTGGGTATGGCAATTGCGAGGCCGGCATTGGTGCCGCGCCAGAGTCGGAAGAAGCCCTCCTGTGCAACAACAGGGCTATGTCAACGCCAGGCTCGACGGCAGAAAGGTCATCAGATACACCACGCCTGCCATGGCTGCAGCCGACCGGCGAGTAAAGGGCGACCGCCAACGCACCTGGCGGATGACCTTGTGGAAGACGTCCAGCGTGCTCGTGTATGGCAGGCTCTCTGGCGGGCAGAGCGGCGTCGCCGCTGCCGCTGCGACGCCGGAGCCGGCGAAGCCCCCGCGGGGCACGCCGGCGGGCCGAGGGTATGCCGGCGAGCACCTCCCTCCCTGCCGGCACCGTCATTGCCGCCGCTGCTTTTCCGTGTCAGCCAGTGCCGCAGCAGACCTCAGATTGGCCTTCGAGAGTGGCCATGGACATGTCAGATGCGGCGAGGACCTGGTCCGGTTGTGCTGCGCAGGCCCATGCAGGCCGCCCGCTGAAGTCTGGCGCGCTGGCAGTGGCCGCCTGCGCCTGCAGCCTCGTCTGCGAGATGGCCCAAAGCGACACAGACGACTCCAGATCCGTGATGGTCAGCAGCGGTCGCAAGACAAGCGCCACCTGATTGAGTGATGGCATTGGCAGCGCTGCACACGGCGGCTCTGGCGGTGGCAGCGGCGGCCACCTTTGCGACGTCGAGGGGGTTGACGATGATGGCTGAGATGACGGCAGCAGCGGCGGCTGAGACGGCCTTCTCCAGCAGCTGCAGCTCCCGCTGCGCAGGAGCGGCAGCATCGCCAGGGCCACTGACGACGCTCCCGCCGGAGGCAATGACGGCGCTGGCCCGGTCGCCGCGCCGCACGGAGGCGGCGGCTGCGGCGCCTCCGTCCTGGCCTCGACGCCGGCGGGGAGGCACGTCAGTCGCGGGACCGCCGACACCATTCACCACAGTGGTGGAGCGGACAAGCCGGGAGCGCGGGACGGCGCACCTCGCCGTCGTTGAGCATCGTGGCGGCGGCGATGGCGGCGGCGGCGATGGCGGCGGCGGCGGCGGCGGCGGGAAGCGAGGCGGAGGAGGTTTGAGGAGGGCAGTCTGCGGCGGTACGTTCGAGGGAGGTGGGCGAGCGGATCGAAAGCGGGCTTCCCATTGGCCGGCGGGGCGCGGGCTGGGGGCCCGCCAAGGGGGCGGCCCCAGGGGGCCGGGCCGCCTCCAGCCACACGTCCCGCCCGGGCGGCCTCAGCCGCGCGATGCGCCATCGGACGGCTGTGCGCGCCCGCCCCCGCGGCGGCCCTAATCGGCCCCCCGCCCCCCAGACACCACGCCCGTGGGTTGCTTTCCGGCGCGTGCGGCCGCGCCACGTGGCGGGGTTTCCAGGGACCCCCCCCGCCGGGGAGCCGCCACCGTGGCGGGCCC
>WELB01000142.1:154652-177627 GCA_009602725.1 Spirogloea muscicola
CCCCCCCCCCCCTGCCGGCAACAGTCTGAAGCGACTGCAGTCCGTTGCCGGCATGGGCCGCCTCCGGCCGCGGCGTCCCGGCGGCCGCACCGCCGCGTCCCTCGCCGCGATCCGCGGCGGGCCCGGCGCCGCCGCGGCTGCGGCGCGGCCTCCCGGGTTCGAGACTGGCGAAGCAGTCCCGCAGGCGGCGGCGGCGACGGCAGAGAGAGCCGCGGTGATGCCGCCTCGATTGGCAGTCCACGTCGTGCCGGTGGCCGCCGTCTTGCCGTCGCCGCCTCCTCCGCCGCCGCCGCCGCAGCCGCCAGCCTCGGAGCCGGCCGGCCTCAGGGCTGTCTTCGTTACCGAGCTGTCGCCCGAGCCCGAGCCCGAGCCCGAGCCGGCGCCGCAGGAGCGTGCCATCGCCGCCGCGGATGCCCCTGCCGAAGCCACTGCGCCGCGCCACGGCCGCGAAGCTCTCGCATCCACACAGCCGGTGCACCAGGCGGCCGACGGCTGCCAGCGTGATGATGATGCGTCGCTGCTGCCGCATGGTGAGCTGCCGGGCCAGCGCTCACCACCTGAGTCCCACCGCACCACCGGAAAGGCATAGAATAGCACGAATATGTGATTCTTTTGGAAAATCCATGCGCTGAGGTTAGGCCTGCAATCGGAGGAGCGCCAGCCTGCTGCTTAGAGACTCCCTGCTGGGAAAGGAGAGGCCAGCGCTCTTTTTCGCAGTAGCCTTGAGGCTCAACCAGGGTTGCTGCAGCCGCCACCGTGTGGAGGCACTCAGCTTCCGGCAGCCTTCTGCGCTGCCTGGTGTGCTTCACGTCCTCAACTGAAAGAATCTATGAATTCATGAATCCATCACTTTAATCTTTACACAGGAGATCACGCAAGCACAGAGGCCCTCGCCTACTCGGCCAACGGGCGTGAGCACTGGAGCACCAAGGTGAGTGGCATGCAGCAGCAGCAGCTGGAGGGAGCGCAGTCGGCGGCCATGCCGACCAAGAAGAGGCAGAGGAAGCCGAAACCGAAACGGGTGGCAGCTCCAGGCCAGGCTGCCGACCGTGAATGTGTCAAGGCCGGGGCCACCTCGACGGAACCGCCTCCTCGAGGAGATGACAGCGCGGCGCTGCGCAGTGCCAAGTACAGATGCCTCTTGCTCTGTTTTTCAAACTGTTAGAGCAATCAGTTATCAGATTAGGCGTGCTCTGCCATTGGTCTCTCCTACATTAATGTCTCTGACAAGGTTGCGAGTGCGCCGGTGCATATCTGGGGGAGCTTCTGACCAGACTGATCAATAGGAATATTTCACCAGATATGTCCCAAACAGGAGCTGATTAGTCTTGGCATTGCAAATTGCAGCTGCACCAGGCTACATTTCTGCCAGTATCTTATGCAAGGCTCGTCCTCTACAAGATCCTCACTGGAAGCTCCGCATTGTTCTCCTGCGCAGGGTTGGACAGCCTGTGGAGACTCAAGTTCCTCCAGGCTTTGCCGCTGCTGCCGCCATCATTGCTAACGAGCCGGAAGCAGGGCCGCACATGCGGGGCGCAGGCCCTGCAAGGGCCTCTGGAAGTGAGAAGCAACAGCATCAACTTGCTCAGTCCCAGCGCGATGCTATCCTGGCGCTCTTGCTAGCCAGGGGTTTGCCTGGGCGCGACGTCATCCTCTCTGCAAGTACAAGTCGCCAACTCCACACGGCTTCAACTAACTTGCCTGCTGCAATTGAAGTCGTCAACCTTCCAACAAGCAGCTCTGTCTGCATGTGTGGATGCCACAGGCTGATTCTCCCCACCTTGCAGACTGGTGTATTGCGTCATTGTTGGCCTATACCTGCATATCATCAAATAGAGCAGATCATCCACATCCAGTATACTTCATCAGCAAGCTCAAAAGCATGTGCATAGCAAGGAGCCAATCATGAAAAGAGGCCGGAAGCCCTCTTTTGACTGTGGCAGCCTTGGAACATTGTCAAAGACTTCAAGTGTACAAGTCTCAGCCGCCTGTTGTGTACATTAGGCTCAGCATTTCGGCTGATGACTCGGTTCTGATGCGCAGTTGCAGGGAATGCGGCAAGTAAGGAGGAGCTCCTGGCACTGTCGAGGAGCGACCTTCTACTCATGCTGCAGCGTGACACCGGCAGGGATTACAGCAAGAGCCGTCTGGTCTCCCTGCACCTTATGCGTGACCTCGTGGAGCACCATTGGGGCAGGGGCACCAAGAGCTCTGAGCCCTGCAGCAATTTACTTGGGGCGAGTTCAAGTGCTACAAGTAAACAGGGCAGGTTGGCAGGGAACGCAGGGAGTTGGAACCAGGCCACCGGACAAGATGGAGACGAGGGCGTAAAGTCTGCGACAGCCAAGCACCTGCCTGAGCATGGTGCAGAAGCTGCCAATGAGCTGGCAGTAAGTGATGTACAGGCTCTTTCCAAGATGGAGCTGGGGGGTTCCGCAAATGACCGCAGCAGAGTGACGGCATCAGGGGGGGAGGCTTTTTCTCCCCATGGAGTGGGAATCATTGGAGCACAAGTTGCCGAGCAGGCAGGCAGTGAGCTGGGGGCTTGTGCCTGCCTCGGCAGTGGCAGAGCCGGCCTTCCGGCAGGCGGTCGCACCTTCTGCAAGAGCTGCACCTGCGTGCTCTGCCACCAAAGTGAGGCCAGGCCTGATGCTGCTTGCGTTGAGGCGCAGCAGAAGGGGGGCACTCGGGCGTCGGCAAGGTGGAGACCACGGCGTGCGGCGGTCAGCAAGGTGCTGGCTAACCAACGAAACTCCAAAACAAAGACGCCGTCGGTAAGCCCACAAGGCAAGGGCTCGCAGACCAGTGCTCAGCGGCGAAGTGCGCGCCTCCGTGGCAGCGTGACTGCACTGCGACGCCTGGCGGCACTGCAGAAGGCGAATGAGCTGCCCCAGGCACCGGAGCTATGCGGCACATCTCCGGTGGCATCACATGCAGACCTATCACTGGGGGACAGTGGCCACGACTCAGAGTGCGCCCAGTGCCACGGCGTTGGCGAGCTCATTTGCTGCGAGGGAGACTGCTGCCCAGCAGCATTCCACCTGCAGTGCGCTGGTCTGGCTACGGTACCCACCGGGAGTTGGCTGTGCCCTTCCTGCCAAGGTATGCACACGCTTAGCTTGTTGGATAAGAAGTCTGAAGCCTGATATACTTTTAAGTAGTGCGCTGCACCCTATGTCCATTGTGTCCTTGACTTCAATGCCCGTGGAATCATGCTGCTTCTAAACTGCAAATACTTTGCATCTATTCAGTCTTTTCGTTGGGCAATGATTCACATGACCACTTCCTTCTTGCATTGCTCGCAGGAGATGCCGGGCCTGTGTCATCCTTGCGAACAGCAGTGACCAGGCCCCCTGAGCCAAAGTTGCCCTGTGCGGGTCTACCTATGCAAATTACTTTTCGCGAGGTGCTGCCAACAGCGATCACCGTGCAGTGGAAGATTCCGGCGGTTCCGTTGGACAGTCCCCTGAATGCCACGCTCCGTGGATATCGGCTGTGGTATAAGAAGGAGGGCGAGGAGATGCGCTCCCCGCTGCCTTGCCTCCCGCAGCACGTCGACAGCGTCTGCGTGACAGGGTCTTGATTTTAAACTTACACTTGACTTTTGTGCCATCAGTTCTTCATTCTCAGTCCTGTACTTTCCCACATTCCACTGTGCCTGTGACTCAGCTTTTGTCATGTGAGTCATTCATGCTCATGGCTGCCATCCTCAAGGTTCAGTGAATATTGTTTCTGAATAGGTTTGTATTATGGAATTCAAGCAGCTGCACGTATGCGAGCCTGCTCCTCATAAGATAGCAGAGGTCGCTTATTTGTTGGACAGGCTGCAACCCGACTGTGTGTACATATTCAAGGTGGCCATGGTTACAGACCAAGATTTGGACGGAGCCGAGAGCCCTGAATGTTGTTGCCAGACTGCCCCAGCAGGTTATAAATTTGACGTGCCTTCAACGATTTCCAGACATCTCTGTGCTGAAGTGCAGCACGTACCATTATGATGTCATTACGAGTATCTAGAAGAGTTGCTTGCAAGCAAGAATTGCTGTACAACAACATGAGAGTTGGCAGAGCTTCACTGTAGGAAGACACTATTTGATGGTTTCCTTTAGAGACTCATCGATGCCAGGTTCTCCATGCCGGTGGAGCACTGCCTGTATTTCTGGATCTGAAAGTGACACTCCGTGCGCGTGAATAAGGCATGGAGCTCAGGCCTTAGCATGTTGTTGTGCTGGTGCGTCATCTTCTCCTCGATGCAGAGAACGTGGCAGATCCGCCAGAGCCCGCCTGCAAAGAGCAGGAATGGACTCCTGTGACCAAAGAGCCAGATGCTGCAACAAAAGCTGGAAAGGACATTGCTGAGGCTGCCAGTCGAGCAGTCTCTCTTCAGGTCAGGTCAAGTCAGCCTTCGACCTGATCGCAGTACTTGCGCTACTTTCTGTTAGAAGCTCTCTTGCTGCTGGAGCCACATCCCCTTGCTGATAAATATTAGCGTCACAACGATGACCTCGCTGTCAATCTACCGCATTCGCTCTTGTGGAGCACAGGTTGTGTTGAGCGTATTGCACTATTGGGATTGGTTGACAATTGTGCAGATTGGAGAAATTGTATCTTTGAAATTAAGGCCAACTTTTACATGCAGTCACTGTCTCCCCTATTACTTGACTGGCTGCAGACAATCAGAGATGCGCATGCAACCAGTAAGGTCAAGATGGATGAAAACATGCCGAGCGGGAGCGGCGTACAGACCAGCCACAGCAAGGAGAGCAAGGAGGTCTTCAATACCATCCTATAATCTGCACAATGATCTTTTCAAAGATCAGACCGGGGTGTATTTCTCAGGCTGCACTCCTTAGTGGCTATGCTGCTTCGATAAGCAGCATAGGTGCACAAGCTAGGCAGTAAAATAAAGATAAGATATTACATACGCAGAGAAAGAACTGGGCATGGCGTGCATTTGACATTTGGGCTGCCACTTTTTGGAGATTGCTGTGCTTGAGTGGTAGGTCGTGCTGGTATTGCCCAAGACAGCTGATCTGAGCATGTTCAGTAGGGGAGTCAGGTAAAGAGTCATGGATGCTGATTGGACCTCCGTTTAACATCTGAATCCGATCATTGGGTTGCTGCTCATGTGCGCAAGCTATGTGGTTGGCACTGGAGTGCAGAGCCAGAGGGAGGAAGTGAAGGTACTGAGGCTGGTGTGCCAGCTAGAGCGTGAGGGCTATGTGAGCAAGTCCTTTCGGATTGACTTTCTCATGTGGTTCACGCTGCGCGCCTCGCAGGACGAGAAGCGGGCCATCACCTTGTTCATTGAGGTTGCACTCCTGTCCACAACCCTTTCCTTGTTGCTGTCTTAGTGCGCAGCAGCAGCTATCAGAGTTTGTGAACCTTATGAGGTATCGCCCCCAGCTCAGTACTACTGCGATCTCCTCTTTCCAGGACCTTTGACATATTGACGCTGCCACATGACAGAGTACCTGCAGAAGGCATACTCAAGCACCGGGGTTGTGCCTGATCATGCAGGCCTTGCAGGAGGATCTCAATAGTCTTGCGGAGCAGCTTCAGGGCGCCTTTTATGAGGCCGCAGCTGCACAAGTGAAGCGATTGAGGGCAGACGGTTTGACTGGGACACCTGAACATGATTGCCAAAAGAAGCGAAGGAGGCTCTTGTCATAGTGCACAGTCACCAAAGATCAGAATGGAAGATCTCTCTGGACCACTCTTGATAGGCGTAGCTAATGTTGTACAGTCTACACGAATTTTTGGCCCTTGGAGTTTAGAAGGCACTTCACCTTGGCTACAGGTACATGGCACGCTTATCACTGCCTTTGAAGAGCCTCATGAGTAATTTGTCCCAAAGACCAAGACTCCATCTCATAAAAAGTACCCTCCATACACAACACCTTCTCACGCTGATGTTATGCCTTTGTGTGAGTGATTCTTGTGCCATCGGCTCAAGCATGTATGCCACTCGAGAACTACTTGTAGTAGATTGATGTCATTCTTTATGCAGCGGGACTGTCTGTGATTTACTGTAATGTAGGGCAGCGAGGATGGTTCCAACGAGGTGTGCAGGCTATGTATGACTGAAGAGCATCTGAGCCTGACGATTTACGAGTTGTGTAACCTTCGAACAAGTCTATTGCAGGAGAATTTCGTTATGTAGTCTTCCAGCAAACACCCAGTAGTTAGATAAGTATGTCGCAGGAGTGCAACATCACCTTGACATCCAAAGAGCAGGCGTGAGAGGAGGGTCGACTCCACAGTGGAGCTACAGAGTAGGCATGTTACAGTAGGTCGCCATGTGGCCACCTTTGCGGCCTGATGATGGCTGTACCTAGCCAGCCGGCTTGCAGACAGCTGTGAAGCTCCTGCACCTTTGTTGCTGGAAGAGGTCATGATTTGTGTATTAGTAAAGTCAATGGCTGGTGAGGATATTCAGCGGCAATGTACTACACTGTCCATTCCACCCTTTACTAGTAGAGAGACCCCTGTCTTTTGAGCAGAGCAGGTTGACAAGGTTAATGAGCTAGTTGCAGATAGCATAGAAACCATTTCTGACGTGACTAACCAGGTCATGTACGGACGTAAGGGCGACCAATAGTGCCTCGCTGCTGTGACCTTTTTACGGTTAAATTACTGTGGGAGTATGAGATCCATATTCCTCGGTGATCCTTGACGGATTCACAGTAGCCACCATTCCAAACGCCACCTGCTTGGCAAATTTGAGAAGAAGTGTCCAGGGGCCTGTTGAGGGGCCTCTTAAAGCCAACGTATATAACCTCACCTTGGCTCATGAATCCTCCTGGTCTGGTAGCTGTAGGCACATGCATTGTGTGCATGAACTTGATCATGGGTCTATTTATGAGGGCAATATTTTCCGTGGGTTTCCTGTAAGATATGATCGTGTAAGACGGGTACAATAGTAGGAGCTTGCAGCATGCTGGGAGCACAGCTTGATCCCTGAAGAATCAGAGACTATGTTTGCACTTTCTGATATCTGGTCCTTCTTGCTCAACAGTCTGTCAGCAGTACAATATGACTAGCCCATGTGGGACTCATCTGAAATTGTGCAAGATCGATCACCAGGCATGCCAGCCTGTTGTTACTTATAACGTGCATATATGACTAAGAGCACTTTTAGAACGTTGTCTGTGTCGGGAGCACATGACACAAAGAGCTAGTGATTGGTCATGGGTCAGATCTGGTGATTCAGCCTCAGGCGTCTGCAGGGAGAGCTTCGCGTTAGGTGAACGTGATACACGAGAGTATACGAGAGTACCTGTATCTGGAAGTGCTGCTCAATGAGCTATTAAAGCTAGACTACCACCTGCAAACCGTCCGTCTGTCCGTACAGACAGGTCCTTGTAACCACGCAGATTGTTTTTCTCATGCAGTCATCTGTGGCACATTGCTTGATTGAGTGGACTACCACATGGACTCTCCACAGGCCCCACACGCAGGTGACTGGATAATACTTGCAGCACAAGAGGCACTCGTCCGAAGAAGGTCGATGATTCCACCCATGAGGCATGCGACTGGGGCTGATAAGAGTGGCTCGGCTGGTCAGCTGGGGCAAATCTGGTCGACACGCCTCCAACTCGGACCACACTCTCGCCGTACGCAGCCGGGTGCCAGCAGCGCAGGTCTCCTGAAGCGAAGAGCAGCCGGTGTAACCAGCGTCAAGCTCTGGGCTCGTCGGGCTCTCGTTCTGTAAGCCTCTCACTGCCGCCGTCGTGGTGGCGGTGGTGGTCGAGGCCGCCGCCACCACCTTTGCCGTCGCCGCAGCCGCTTCGTCGTCGCGCTTCACTATCAGAGGTGCTGCTTCTTGGGTTAGCGGTGAGCCCGAGTAGCCGTTGAGAGGGGGGGGTGCCGCTGGATTAGCTGACGAACCTGAACAAGGGTGACGGGGCCCAACGCCCAGTGACAGAGCGGGGCTGTTACTAGCCCGATTCCGCATGCGGCGCACTTCAGACCGGTGGTTTATTTCCGTTGGGCTGGCCTCACACAGGCATTACCTTTTATTGGGAAGAACTGTTCTTTTCGTATTTGTATTTGAACGCCCCCCCACTTTGAGCCAGCTCCCGGGCATCGCGGCGGGCAGGGCGACGTGAGAGCCGGCGGCGGCGGCGGCGGCGGCNTGGCAGGCGGCGGCGGCGGCGGCGGCGGCAGCGGCGGCGCTGGCGCCGGCGCCAACAGCAACGTGCAGGTGGTGGTGCGCATCCGGCCTCCCAACGAGCGCGAGCGGGAGCAGGGATACACCAAGGGCATGCTCGTCGGGCCCTGCGGCAAGACGCTGCAGCTCAACCTGCGGCCCGCCCCGAAGCTCTTCACCTTCGACCACGTTGCCGACGAGGGCCTCTCGCAGGTACCGTCGGGCTCCTCACGCCTGGTTCGTGCGCTAGCGGCTTCATCGGCAACGGCAACGAGGCCTGGTCCGGGCTGCTCCTGCCTCCAGCCCAGGACTTTGGTCCTTGTGATACTGCGTCGTCCGGGCATTGCGACTGAGAGCAACAGCTGTCACCTTGCTGTAGCCATAAAGCCTGCGCGGTGTGACGGCCTTCTCTGCCTTCTTGCCGCGCCGTGGCTGCCTTTGTGTAGGAGGTAATCTTTACGGCAGTTGGCAAGCCCATCACGGACGCCTGCCTGCAGGGCTATCACTGCTGCCTTCTCGCCTATGGTAAGTTGTGGCTGTGCTGGTTCAGCCACATTTTTTTTCGCGCATACTCGCCTATCCGGCACCTGCCAGATGAGGCCACTTGACTTCAAATTCTGGGATTCTGTCCTTGAGGATCATACAACCGATGATAGATTCTCCTTCATGTGGCAGGTCAAACTGGGGCAGGAAAGACATTCACGATGCAAGGTAACACGCCATTTCTTCTATTTGTCACTTTTGTTTCAGGGTCGTTGAGGCACTCGGCCAGCAGTTGTCACTGCCAATGCTACAGTTGTATGAAATATCCTGCTGCGGCTGGCTGGCTGTAGGCCCTGATGAAGACAGCAACAACGAGAACGTAGATCCCAATGTTGGAGGTACAAGCACTCCCAGGGCAGATGAGCGAGGCCTCATACCTCGTGTCCTGGACTACCTGTTCTCCCAATTGAGCCCAGACAATGAGGAGGTTGTTCTCTCCACTGGCAAATCGCTTCTCATGTTGCTGGAACAAAGTTTGAGTGCCTCCTTTCAACCTGCAAGTCCACAAAACATTGGAAGACGAGTCACAGTGGTGCGCTGCTCAGCTTACTACAGCCTTCGAATTTTGCCAGATGTCAAGGAGCATCGAGTACACAGTCAAGTGCTCTTACTTGCAGGTGAGCAAGCAATGTATGCCAGACGGTTGAGAGGTAGGACGACTTGGCTGTACAGAGATCTTGTCCAAACGGGTTGGTTGCATTATTTTCAGGTGCTGATGTAGTTGCCTTGTTCCTGTCCCTTGAAATGCACAAGTAAGATTCTTAGGCTGCATTCACAAACCAGTCTGCTGATATAGTTGTTGAAAGCACATAGCTCGCATGCGCCGATCAAGATCTGAACATGCCAGGTTGACAATCCTGTGACTGATTGAGCAGATTTACAATGAGGCAGTCTCAGACCTTCTGGACCCCGACTCTAAGAATCTCAGTATCCAAAGTCAGCAGCAAGACCGTAGTCATCTCAATGTATTGTTTGCTGAGCCTGCTCCACTACTTGCAAGGCTGTCTCTTGCAGCAGGCAGAGCCAAATGACTGGCTCTGGAGTCTCTCGCTGCTATTAGACAGGAGCAAAGTGGCAACATTCTGGAGCTCTCCTTAACAGGTGCTGTAGATATCAGAGAGGACTCGAAGAAAGGGATGCACGTGGATGGCCTTCAGGAGGTTGTTGTGTCAACTGCAGACGCCACTTATGCTGTCTTCAGAAGGGGCACAGAAAATAGGCGGACCGGAGCAACAGCCATGAACGAGGAAAGCAGCCGGTCACATAGTGTCTTCACACTTGTGGTAGAATCGCAGGTTTGTCCATTGCTTATATATTACTTACTCTAGCATGCAAGTTCAGCAGGAATTCATGGTGCATTGTTGTCATTGCTGCGTCCGTTTCAAACGTGAATCCAAGAAATCCTATTTATGATGATGCTTGACCCTGTCTTCCCAAATTGCCATTAGCGGCGAGATGGAGCCGGAGTAGTGAATCGCAGAACTTCCAGGTTCTATCTGGTTGACTTAGCTGGTTCAGAACGCCAAAAGCATAGCGATGCGTTTGGCGTCCGTCTCAAAGAGGCTGGCAGTATAAACAAGTCGCTTTCTGCTCTAGGCAATGTGATAAAGGTATGTGAGCTGCCCATTAGACCTAGTGTTTAATAAGCATCACAGAGGTCACTAGCATATGTGACAGAGTTTCAGCTCTAAGGGTCAATAAGTTGCTCACTCAACTGCCAATCCCCTTCTGGTCATTTGTCTATGGAACAGCCATATGAATAGATATGCTGGATGTGCAGGCACTGGTTCGGAATGAGGATGGAAAGATGCAGCATGTGCCTTATCGCGACTCTAAATTGACCTTTCTCCTTAAGGTGATATATCCTTACCAAAGCATGCCTGCCTGCAAGTGAGGGCATTGTGTACAGAGTCGTGCCAGTGGAAAGAATGGCTGGACTTCATAGTTGCTGCAAGACTGTCATGCCTTACTGATCAACCCTTTCTGCACAAACCTGTTTAGGACGCACTCGGAGGCAATTCCAAATGTACACTGATTGCCAATATCAGTCCTGCCGAGAAGAGCATCGATGAGACGCTGTCAACCTTGAAATTCGCACAGCGTGCAAAGCTCATGCGAAACACAGCTACCATCAATGAGGATATGTTTGGCAATCCAGCAGTGATGGGGGATGAGATCAGACGCCTGCGATTAGAGATTGCAGCCTTGAGAGGTCAGTGCCTAAATTCAGAGAAACTTGAAGAGTTGGAGCATCGAAGCTAGGCTCTTCTGAGCCAGCTCTACTATGAAAGGCGAAGCTGTCTCATCCAGCCCTCAGCTCATGCACAGCCAGAGGCCAGAGAAAGCTTCCAGCAGGTTTTTGGCGAGCTTGTGACGCCCCATGCCCCTACTAATATTCTCTCTCAGTGCAGCCGGGAGTGTGCTACCTGACGATCAACAAGGCGTCCGCCTGCTGCAGGCTCCTTCAGGTCTGTTTCTGACGGAATTTGGGAAACTCAATATCCTTTTCAGCAGAGTGATGCTGGGTGCCAGTCCAGAATGTCAGGCCCTATGATTCATATGATTAATGCTCTACAACTGGTGGAGTGCAGACAATGCCAGAATAAATCGTCTGGAGCACATTATTTCACAATTCACAAAGCGTACACTTGAGACAGAACACAAGACAGCAGAGGACCTGCGCCACTTTGCAGCACAAGCTGCAGCTTCTCAGGCCCTCTGCGAGCGCCTCGAAAAGAGCCTCCAGGTAGAGCTCAGTCTGTGCTTATAAATCTTTGCGCTCAGAAGCTGTCAGCTTCTCTTCTGTTCTCGAGATACCGTTGCCTCCCATCATCAACCTTCCTGTTCCATGATGGCAGACACAGCGACTTATAGTTCGCTTACGCGAGAATGCGTTGAGGCGAATAGAAACAGGACAACACGCCTATGAAGGGGAAGATGGGGTCCAAGATATGCTGGAGGAACTCGAGCAGCTTCGCCGACAAGTTGAGATGCACCCTGATGTTGTGCGGTTCAAGATGGAGCTTGATATCTGCAAAGGTACAAGAATAGAGACGAGGAAGCCTACTAGTGGCTGCCGAAGGCCAGTTGCCAGGCGGCCGCTGGTTTACAGATTCTCATCGACCGTGTCCTTGTTGTTTGTGCCTCTGCTCAGAGCGTTTGCAGATGTATGAGGATTCGCGCAACTCTGAGGAAAGCCTCTTTTCCCAGATTGAGCAGTCAGATGCACTGGTCCAGACCATGCGCACAGAGCTACTGGAGCTAGTAGAGGAGCGCCACAAGGTTGGGGGTGAGCTCCAGCAAGCCCAGAAAGAGCAGACTGCCCTCCGTGCCGCCCTTGCCAAGGCGCAAGACGAGGTATGAAGTACTTGAGCCATGCAGGCAGAACGCGCTCATGAGATGATCCAGGCCAGGCTGCAGCAATCAATGACCTTCCCCGTGACTTCCAAGACCATCTTCTCTATCAGCACTCACAGTCCAGATCTGAGCTGATTGCTGCGATGTCTCCAATCTTTCACAGTACGAGGAAGTGAGAACGTTAGTCCAACAGCTTCGCTTGGAGGCAGCAGAGAGCAGTAACCAAAAGGCTGAGATGCAGGAGATGCTCGCAGCTATCCAAAGAGATATGCAAGAGGTATGTGTGACCTGCCCAAGCTTACCGTGGAGCGTGGAGCACTTGGGTGCTGGAGGTCATTCTCTGTGGCCATCTGATCCATTAGGCCGGGTTGTTGTGGACTAAGCATGCCACCTCTGCACGTCAGATGTAGTGTTCGATCAGAACAGCATGGGGATTGTGCTGAAGTAATGTGCTTTTCCTTGCAGGCACAGACATCTCGAAATCTTGCTGAAGCGCAGGCCACAGCTATGGTGCAAGAGCTCTCAACTCAGAAAGCCCAAGCAGAAAAGCTGAATGATGCCATCAAAGCCCAGACAAGATTACAGGTGTCTGTGCGTCAGCCTGTCCACATTCAACTGACCAAAGTCTGTGTTGCTTTGGAGTGAGCGCTGCTACTAGGTCATTAGCTACAATGGGTACAGTTGCATCTTGCCTTGAGTCATGGCGCCAGCAGTGAGATTTCCAGCATGCGTGTTGACTGGACTGAACCAGACTGGATCTGCTTGCACAACAGGAAGACCTGTTCGTGGAGCTGCAGGCCTTGACTGTCGCCAGAGATGGGGTAAGCAATGCACGCCGCCAATAGGTCGAGGGTGTCCACTGCATCCAATATGAGATGCATGTACGTGCACATCATCATTCATTGCAAGCCATTTGCATGTTTACCAAAAGGCAGAGAATGTATCTAAGAGTAGCCTTGTTCTTGGCCTTTCTCAGGCATTGGAGGAGGTCAAAAGCCTGAGTTCAAAGCTAGAAAGCATGGAGGCTCTTGACCAGAAGCTGCAATCTCAGGTCTTGACAACCTCTCACATGCCCTTATCTCAGCAGCAACAACCTCCATCCACATACCACTTCCATCTGGATTGCTGAAAGTGTTGTTAGTTGCGCATGATGACTTGCACGTGAAGTCCAGATGCTACTGAGATGTCGATTAAATAACACACAGCAGACAAACATGACTATGTGCTTCAGCGAGATGTGCTGCTGACTTTGTCATGTGACTGACAGGTGGCTCTTCTAGACAAAATGAAACAAGCATGCATTGAAGCAGAGAACCTGCAGGCTGCGACCCAGCAGGAAAGGGACCATGCTATTGCAGAGCAAGCCCGGACATGCGCGGATGCTGCCGCCAGGTTGGACAAGGCCTCCTCTGAAATGGAACAGCTTCTCAACAAAGTCAGATTACTGGAAGGCGAGAAGGACAATATGATCTTGCAACACAAGCACTTCAAGGAGGAGCTGGAGGTCCAGATTCATCAAGCTGAGGCCAAGTGGAGGACTGCCGAAGCAACCTTGTCAACTGTGACTGAAGAGAAGGAAGAGCTTTCTCAAATTTGCAATAGAGCTGCTGAGGACATGGCTTTTCGTTTGGCAGATTGTGATGCAAACCTCAAGGAGCTTGAGGAGGAGGTCATGAAGATGAGGAGAGAAGCAGAGGAGCACGACAGGCTGAAGAAGAATTTATTGCGCAGCCTTGATGATAGTTGCAAGAAGCAGGACGAGCTACAAGAGGCTCTCCGCTGTGTCACTGCTGAGAACGAGGGTGCATTGCAGCAGCAAGCTCACCAAGTGCAGGAGCTGCAGCTGCAATCCAGGGGGCTTGAAGCCCAAGTTGTCCAGCTGAAGGAGGAGATTGTCCAGCTTAATATTAAGTCAGAGTTAGATACTGATGCAATCAATGACATCAAGAAGGAAAGGGATGCTGCCCTCCACACCTCAAGCATCCTTGAGAAGCATCTGCAGGAAGTGGTCTTGCAACTCGAAGTTTCTCAGAAGGTAGCCGTGTATGTACAAATGGCAGCTGCATATTACCTTTGGCTTGGAAGCCTTCCTAAAAGTAGTCTTACTGGATATGCATATGCCTCAAAATATCTAGACGAATCTATGACTCATATGTAGTCTAAGAATCCACCAACGTAACCAATTGACGTACACCGCATTGCATAGGTACATAAGGAGGAGCTGGACCAAATGGAGCGCAGAATACAAGTAGAGACAAATGCTGCTGTGGAGAAGCTCACTGCAGAGGCTGCAGCATGGAAGGATCAAGTGCACTCGCAATCAGCTACAATTGCAGAGCGTGACATATGCATTCAGGTGCAAGGGAGACCCCGCAGGCTTGGATTTTGTCATGGCTTGTATTTGTTGTTGTCACCATGTGGAGCAAAATCATTTGGATGTGAAACAAGTGGCAATAACTTAATTCCTTGAAAGAAGAAACCACATTCCATTGGTCTGCTTCATGTCCTTCACAGTAATCCCTGATTTGGTTTGTTTTGGAATCGCCTTGCAGGCACTTATTCAAGAGAAAAGTAAAGCTCATCTGGACTCGGAATTGCTGCAACAGAGGGCTGTGAAGGCAGAAAACGAGCTGCAGATTCTCCAGGACCAGGCAAGCAATGTCAGCTTATGACGTGTTGATGCCATATATCTAGGAACTTGGAAGCGTGTTGCACGGCCCACCTCATTTTGTCGCATCCAGTCATGCACTTGTAACATGCGTCTACTGCAGGTCCGACAGGAGAGGGAGGCAATGCTTGTGGCTAGTAGTGCTAAAGAGGCTGTCGTGCTCAAGATGGAGAGCACTGTCAAACAACTTGAACAAGATAAATCCATGTTGCAAGAGAAGCACATTGTGCTGCAGAAAGAGGTGAGCAGTAGCAGCAAGTTGTATTGAGTGTCCCATCTTGATGTTCTTCTGGACTTGGCTGTCTGTCTTTGAGATATTGACACGGTATTCTATGCCAGTGCTCATAATATTTTTTGAGTACTGCTGTGCTTGGCAACAGTTCTCAGAACAGCGTGCAGAGCTCCTGGAAGTGTCAAGATCACTTGAGAGCTGCAAGAGCCAGACGCGTGAAGATACCTCCAAGTATGAGGAGAAATGCATTGCCTTTGAAGCTGAGGTGAATATTATATAGACCAACCAGACATCTGTCATTAATTCAGGATTATTTAAAAAATGTTGTATGATGGCATTGAGATTTGCTGATTATGTGAAGTAGCAAGTGAATCACATGCAGGTGCTTTCTGTCATTACGTTGCAATCTTACAGAGCTGCCTTGGGTCAGCAGCATGGCAACCCTGTATGTGTGTATGTCCTAGTATATTTGTAGCCACCCGCACAAAGTCAACGAGTGCAGAGGGGATGTTTTCTGACATGCATAGTCATCAATGTGAAGCAGATACAGAAGCTTCGGGATGAGAGCACTTCCTTAGTCACCCGCTTGGAAGAGGAGACATCTTGTCGAAAGCAGGAGCAGCAGAAGCATGAAGAGGAGCACTCAAAGATTGCCCATCAGGTACTTGTAATGCTGTGCCTTCTTCTGCCTCTTCGTATAGTTGTAGAAGTACATAGAGCACCATAGTGGTCAATATTTTGTCCCACGAGTCACCCATTGTTCTGTACGGCCTTGCAAGAGTGAGCAAGACTTAACAGGAACTTTCGCCCGGCAAGAAAGTACAGATGCCCGCACTCTGCTGAAGCATTTGCCTATATACTTGCCTTTGACCGCAGGTGTCAGACTTGGTGTTGGATGTGCAAAACGCACAAGATGCACAGCTGACTGCAGAGGGGGCCTTGAAGGAAGCCATGAAGATTGTGAAGGAGAAGGAGGAAGCATACCAAGAGCTGCTACGCAACTACGGCCATGAGAGGGCCGCCCGCTCGGCAGCTGAAGAACTGCTCCGGGTATGCTGCAACGCATCTGTTCACCAGTAGTCCTGTTCACCAATGACTCTCCTTATCGGCTGAATTAGTTGCTTGCTGTCATCGTTCTCCCTTGCTTGCTCAATACAAGGCATTGCAGACCTGCATGACTGTTTCCAGAGTTCGTGAATCAAGCTACTCGTTTATAGCTCTACTCTGACATCAGGTTATGCTCTGCGTGGATGTGTTTGTGTGTGTGTGTGTGGGTGTGTGCATTCCTCAAAACATGGAAATTTGCTCTAAGATGTCGTATAACAGACCCAGCAGCTTCCGACTCTTGTACACATTCTGTAGACTGGTTGGAGCTTGGTAGTAGGAAGCATGGGGGCCGCTGGCCCAGGACATGGCTAGGCCCCCTGCCCTCTCCACCGCAAGAAAATGCAAGGCCTGCTAGTGGAGACATCGAAGGACAAGCCCCTGACAGTTGCGCAGCGCCTGCAGCAGGACCATGCAGCTGAGCTGGATGCCGCCAAGGCTCAAGAGACCGAGGCTGCTGCCAGGCTTGAGGCCATTGCTACCAACTTGGCCAATGTGAAGCTGGCAGCCGAATTGTTGGAAGGCGAGAGGGACTTGCTCCTGTCCAGATTGCAAGAGGCTGACGCCAGAGCAGGCCATTTGGAGGAGCTTGTTGCCGAGGCCGCTGAGAAGGAGTCGAGCGTCGAGTCTCAGAAGCAGCAAGCAGAAAACGAGTCTGCGAGGAAGCTTGAAGCAGCATCTGCTAGCATTGCCGGGCTGAGGTTGGTGCTCGCAGAGGCTGTGGCCGAACGAGAAGAGCTGTGTGATCAACTGGTGGTTGAGGACAGCAGGAAAGTGAAGCTGGTGCTGAAGCTGTCGGCATTGGCAGCCCATGTCATGGCTCTTAAGAAGCAGGTGGACGAGGCCACTGCTGAGCTTGCGCAAGCAGATGAGCGCATGCAGGCATCAGCCCTCGCCGAAAAGCAGGCCTGTGCAGAAGTCGACGAACTCAAGTCGAAGTGGGAGGCAGGCCAGCTGGAGGCATTGGCGGCGAAGCTGGAGCTGGAGAAGGTTACCGCTCAGCTGGTCGAGAGGGAGTCCTGCATGCAGGACCTGGAAGCCAAGCTGCAGGAGCAGGCGACTGCCATGGATGATGCGGCCAGGGAAGCTGAGGTTCGCAGCAAGGCTGCAGAAGAGCTGCAACAGATGCACAGTGAGCTGAGCAAGCACGTGTCTAAGCTGAAGGAGGAGAAGGAGGAGCTCCAGGCCTCCCTGGCCGAGGCTTGCAAGCGGCTGCAGGCTGAGGTTGACGCGGTCCGGGAGGCCCTGGCATCAGCAGAACGGCGGGAGTCTGTTACTGCCGAGGCCTGTGCAACACTCACGAAGGAGCTGTCCGTCGTGCAGGCTGACAGGGCGAGTGCGGACGAGGCCATCTCCAACACCCATAAGATGCTGGCGGAGGAGAAGGCAGAGAAGCAGCGGTTGGTGCAGGAGCTCACGTCCACCAACTCGTCACTGAGGCAGAGCCAGTCCTTCGTGGAGGCTGCCCAGCATGCGGTCAAGCGCAAGGTCAAGGAGAACCGTGGGCTGCACACTTATTTGCTCGTGCTGGAAGCTGCCATGAGGTCGTGGCAGGTTAAGGAGGCCACATGGCAGGCTCAAGCAGCGGAGCTAACGGCTCTCACGGAGCATGTTGCCAGCCTGCGGAAAGAGATCAAGGAGCTCAAGGAAAGTAGGGACGTCGCGGAGCAGCTCAGTAGAGACGTGGCCGGCTCTCTGGAGTCGAAGTCTCAGGAGCTGGCGATGTCAGAGGCGGCCATGCACAAGTTGCGAGGCACGTGTGAGGAGTGGAGGGTCAAGGTCTTGCAACTGGAGAAAGCCTTAACTGAGCTGCTGAAAGCCCAGCAGAGCGCTCGTGTTGTACGTCCTGCAGCAAGTCGAGCAGCGGACAATCGAACAGCGGTCACCGCCACTGGAGAGAAGTTGCTGGCCCCGTCCAAGCAGTCCTGCCCCAAGAGCGACTCTGACGCCGCTGGAAGGGCAGCCAAGCGACCACGGTCCCCCAAATCTCTGGAGATGCTGTCGCCAAAGAACAAGTTCGAGAAGCTGAAGGTTCAGGCCCCTTCGCAAGGGGCAACAGATGCTGCCAAGGCTGGTAAGTACCAGCACTCTGACAGTGCACTGTGGAGGACTTGTGCTGCACAAGCTGACATGAGAAGCCTGTCATGCTCTCCGTCATTCTTGGTGGAGCTCAAAGGCTGGCTGATGTTGGTTGTTGACGACTGAGCAGAATCGAAGCCTGGGCTGGGAGCAGTGAACCATCGCGCTCCTCTTAGCGTCTTGCATGCAAACCTTGTTGACAGCCAAAGGTACTGCTTCATCCTCTGATGGTCCTAGTCCTGATGAAAAATGTTAAGGTCAAACCACCGCAGGACTGGGCCTTGACATGCCTTCCCATGCCTTAGCTGCAGCGTACTCACCCCTCTGACTGCAACGGCCATTCCCATAGCTTCACCCTTTTGCTTCTGCTTCCAACCTGCAGCACGTGTCGACCATGCTCATGCATATGGTGTCGTCCCTTCTCTGTGACCCTGCCCTTAGCGCACTCTGGACAGCCAATGCCCTCATTGCGTCCTCATTGCTTACACTTTGAGCTTATCTTGCCTCAGAACTTCTCCATCCCCACGCAAGCCCCTCAAGGGAGCTAAGTACAACCTCCGCCGTCGTCCCAGGGACGGCTCACCCCAGCCCAGTGCCTCTGATGCACGGGTCGCCTCAAAGCGCGCCCGTGTGAACATGTAGTGCAGAATATACAGTGCCCCATGCCAAGTGCTACTATTTCAGCAGCCTTTTCATTGTAGATGTAGACTTGGAAGCCCCTGTTGAAGGCCCCCATTGCTTACCAAGTGCACCTTGGCACCTTGGTATGGGCTTGCCAGCTCTCTTCCAAGCTTGTGCGATACTACTAATCGCACTGCAGCTTAATCTTCCATTCATGACTTGTGGCCGACATTACAACAGACAGCACACTCTGCAACTTTGCACATCATACTTCTATTCATGACTTGTGGCCAACATAACAACAGACAGCACACTTGCCACTGTGCACATAGATGTCTGCCAATAGCTGCTTGCGTGCAAGCAGCTATTGGCAGACTCTGCTTAGTTCCCACCCAGATTAGCCTGGCGGCTGTAAGGATGCATGCACAACGGATGAGTGTCAAGAAAGGGCCATGGCATCTGAAAGCACTCTCTCAGACTACTTGACAACATCACGAGCTGCTAATTTGGAGCCCTGGAATGAGTGCTCCAGCTCACACCCCACAACTACCTGATTCTGCATAATGTGACGCACTAGCCATACCTCTTCAGCTGCTAAGCTCTTGCTGCCCCACCTTCGACTCTGACATGGACTGTTAAAACACGAGACTGACATTTTAGCCAGACTCTTCACTGAGGGCCTTGTCCATAAGCTCCTGGGTCAGCAACTTGGGGAGGCCCATGATGCTATCAATTGTTCCGACCTGCAGTTGCCAGAGGGCCCAGGCTAAGAGGTGCTGCACTGGCAAAGGAGCACTGAGCATCGGAGTATGACACTTTTTCGTCACAATGAGATATGCAAAACATAGCTTGTAGTTTGCTTCACGTGAGCTCCTTGTGCACCACGACATCGAGCTTGTGAATGGAAGAGGCTGAGTATACCGTTGATTCCACAAGCGGCGCGACCAGGCGATGCTCCACAAGAAGCCCTCCCGCTGCATAAAAGATCTCACCTTCCTTAATCTGCAGCAGCAGTATGCAGCAAAGAGACGAGGCCTTGAGACAGGTGACTGGGGGACGACATGACAAGCAGGGCCAGGAGCCGAGCACGCTCCGCAAGTGCTGCAGACCACCTCAACATGCTTTCGCCAGGAATGCACTGGTCTTGCCAAAGGGAGCGCCGCATGACTGACCAGTGCATCCACTACATCCTTAGGTATCGGTTGGAAGTAGACCTGCCCCAGCAGCAGCAGCAGCAGCAGAGGCATTGTGAGGAACTCTAGAATGATGGGCAGGGGGCATCAGTTGGTCAAAGCCTAGTAATGTCCAGTTGCAGCCCAAAGTGATGGATTTAAGGAGCAGCAGCGGGCGACCTCAGTCTTGTCCACGCCGGCTGCGTGGAAGCCTGTGCGGAGGTTCTCCACGCGTACGGAGCCCACTGTGCTGGCCGGGGATCTCGAATACCCTGGCATTACCCGCAAAACTCGCTTACTCGAGAGGCCAGACAACGTTGGATGCCTGACTAGCCGCCACTGCTCAAAGGCACGCAGTGCATGACGGCGACCACATGCCGTCGCCAGACAGGCAAGTTACATTCGACTGCGTGTCGATCTTGTGAGAATGAGTCTGTCGAGGTCAGCGGCACACGCGCACCCCTGTCATGCACCCTGTGCCGGACCTTCGATGAACCGGCGCGCCTCGGCCTCGTCGCGGGGCTTCTCGCGGATGGCACCCTCGTGCACGACGACCTGCAGGCCGGCGCCAGCCCAGGCGGCCATGAGCAAACAAGCAAGCAAACGAGCGCAGCTTGTGGGCATTGGCTTAGTGGCTGACCGGCTGGGCAGCACGACAAGGCAGGCTGGCATGGGCTGCGGAACTGCAAGCAGGCTCGTGCCTGGTCAGCGGTGAGGAGCAAAGTGACCGGGCTGCCGTCCTGCCGGAAGTTGCGGCCGGCCTCGGCGAGCTTCTCCTTGATCCGCGCCGCCTGGTCAACGGCCCCTTGCCGTTGACCAGTGAGGGCTATTATAAGTATTCAGGTCTTAGGGCCATGGATCACTGCAGTTAAGGAGGCTAAATTGAGATTTGCAGGTCACAAGTTCACGGGTTTAGTCCGAACACAACAACCCAAAGAATCAATATTTGACCAACGTTGTGAAGTGAATGTTGATTGATAAATGTCTAAGGCTCCTCTGGCATTCGACTCAGGGTTTTGGGTAGGGCTAACGATTGGGCCCATAAGGTTCAGGCTCAGGTTCAGTTTCAGGGTTCGGGTTCGAGTCTCAGATGCGACGCCTCTGTGGCTGCAATGCAGGCCCCAGCCAGCATCCTCCGCCAAGCCGACGAGCCTTTGGGAAGCAGTCTGATATCGCAGCCGCGGCGGCGCACCTTAGCGTCCGCCAGCGCGAGCACGAGGTCCTCGGCGCGCTCCCGCCGGATGGCCTGCTCGTCGATGTCCGCCCTCTGCCGCCGGCGGCAACGCCGGCGCGGCGATCAGCCCCGCGCCGGAGCTCGAGGCGGCGGCGGCGGCGGAGGCGGCGGCCGCGGCGGCGGCGGAGGCGGCGCCAAACCCGTACTCGGCGGCCTTCTCGGCGGCCGCGGCGCTAGCCTTTGCCGAGTCCCTCGGCGGCTCCAACGTCATCCTCATCGCGTGAGCCGCCTCGGTCCCGACATCGGTCGACCCCCGCCATTAGTTAACCCTTCTTGGATAATCGGTTTGTTAGCTGCTGTTATATTTCTCGATTACGCAGGTAGTTAGCAACAGCTCTGGGCTCGGCTGTGTGGTCCCGATGGCACCCGGTTGATCCCGACTTAACGGTAAATGGAGACCGAAAGAGTTAGCAGAAGGGGGATTTGATCCCGACATACAAACTCTGATTTCGTGGTCAATTAGACTCTTGAGCTGATAAGACTCTGCACCACCGATCGTGAGATGGTGGATTGGCTCTGTGGGCAGGCACTCGGCGGGGGCCCCGATCGCGGCGCAGGCGTACCTGCTCGACCCAGGCCGCTTTGCCGCCATGGTGCTGGTGGCGCCGGCCCTCACGGCGCCGCTCCGCCGGACCCAGTCCGAGGAGGAGCGCGACCGGCGCGCCTCGCAGAGCCCGAGCTTCGACTGGCGCAACCCACTTCGCTCCGCCGCCTTGGCAGTGGGCTGGCTGCTGGGCCGCGCGAGGGCCTTCTTCAGGGCCGTGGCGCGCGCGGTCAAGCGGCAGCTCCGCCGGCTCGCCGTCGCCTTCCTGGGCTCCCGCCCGGGCCTCGTCCTGGTTTGTACACTGCTGCTGGAACCTTTTGTTGTTCACTAAGACCTTAAGTGCATTACAGAGAGTGGTAAATAGACTTCAATGCTTCCTTTCTACAATTGCCTACAGCATTCCTGCAGGAGCCGAGAGTATGCAGACTTGCACATGCATCTGTAGATAACAGCAATTCTCCTTATGATCAGGAGCATTTTAGCAGTCACTTGTCATTTCTGCTACTTGACAATGCGTGGAAGCACGTTGCTGATGGCGCCAGGTGCGGATGGCAATGAACCGGTTCGGGCTGGCGGGCGTGCGCAACGCCTGGCACGACCCTGCAGGCGTCGACCCAGACGTCATCGAGGGCTACACCAAGGTGCCTGGCAGTGCAGCGCACCCCGCTCCCCACAGATGTCACGCGCTCTGCGTGACAATTTCCAGGGTTTTGGACCTAGGGTGTAGGGTCCAGGGTTCACACTTTCACAAACTTGGTAATTGGACTACTGAAAGTCTCTGAAAGCAGGAAGCATTGCTTAGCTTCTACAGAACCTCAGGCAAGAAGCAGGTTAGGCGCGCATCTCTTGGCATTCTTTAGCCAGCTCTTGAGCAATTGAGCAGAATTGCCATTGGCGGAGCCTCACGCTTGACCTGGGGCTGCTACCACTTGTAGCCGCTGCGGTGCCGTGACTGGGACACCGCGCTGATGGAGTACGTGTCCGCCAGCTTCAGTGGCTCCACCGACGCTGAGAAGCCCGTGCGGCAGCGCCTGCACGAGATCACCTGCCCAGGTGCTCAAAGTCTGCTGGACGCGCTGTGGCACTGTCCTGAGGTTGGGGTTAGCAGCTTTGATCGGACTCGTCCTCAGACATGGCTGCTGCAGCTGCATCCGCATGTACGATATTAACATTGAGCCCACAAACTGGTGGCAGTGTTGGTGCTGACGGGCGCGAGCGACCGCCTCGTGCCGGTGTGGAACTCGCGGCGCCTCGCGGAGGCTCTCCCGC
>WELB01000142.1:178116-189412 GCA_009602725.1 Spirogloea muscicola
TGGAGGGGCTCCTGCATGCTCCAATGAGCAGCTTGGCTCACCACAGTGCTGCAACTCTGTTGAGCCCTGCGGTTTCTGGCATTGCAAAATCATGCACTTGAACTCCTTCCAGAAAATATTTGGACTCTAACAGCGACACTTGTGGTTGGTGTCTTGCCAGATGCATTGCTCCTTCACAAAAGACACCGCGCTTCTGTCTCTGCAGGTCGCCAATGCAAGGCTGCCTTGGCTGTCTTAGTCTTCATGCTCCACTGCATCAAAGCATCCGCAATGCACTGCCCTTCACCAAATGCCAGGCCTCCCAACCACCCCTGCTACGCACCCTCATCCGCCATCTCAAGACTGTTGGAGCGCTTGTGTGTGAAGCCGATGACCATGCAGGTGATGTCGTCAACGTAGCTGCCGCGATCTGTGCCTAGCCAACGTGAGCGGGCTGTCATCATGAGTTTTTTGCACCCTGCCTCTGTGGTTGGAGAGGAGGCTACAATAGACACGGCATCTGAGTTGGATACCCATTCCCAGACTCCGTCGCTTGCCAATATCACAAAGCGGTCCTCAGAACTAAGCTCATACTTCATAATCTGTTGAAAACCACGAACATCTAAGAGTGAGAAAGAGGCCCAATAACAAGCGTCAGCTCTGAAGATGAGGAGTGCTTCATTGTTCCTCAAGCTCCAGCCTGCAGGAGGAAGCTTTACCAATATAGCATGCCGACGGAACTTGGTGACTGGATTTGATGAGTGTGCAGTGACGATTAAGCACGAAGAGACTTAGTGCTGACAGATTGACTTCAAACCTCAGCTTCGGTGGTCACGCCAACAGTGTGAGCCAGTGTGTCTCCCATGCTGCGACTCATAGCCAGCCCAAGGACTTGAGCATTCTTCAACCAAACACGAGGGGGCCCGATTGCAACGCCGTAGTTGTCCATGAGCCTATGTCAAACACGCAGGTGCAGATGTTGCTGGTGTCACCTTCAAGATGAGATTGTAATGAACTGGCCACATAAATAGACAGCAGGATAAAAAGTCACTGCCTCCGCGAGAATATGCTAGAGCCACATACACACCTGTCTACCCGGCCAAAATTGTCAAGAATGCGTTGCTTCTCTGCTGGAAGATCAGGCTTATGATCTTGTGTCAGCTCCACAGCAATGCAGTCTCCTGTGATGCCAGGAGCTTGCACATCAGGGCCCACAGTCATGCTGTTTACGATGCAAGCCATTACTTATCATAGCTCACACAGGTCTCGTCTCCTCGAATGAAGAAGCAGACGGCTGAGTTGCAATGCAGAGGTGTCTGCTCTTAGCAGGATACGTTCCACAAAATCAATGGCTCGGCTTGACTTATGTGGATATCCTTCATCAGATTTCCAGTATGCCACACACAAGAAGGTCCTGGAGTATTTACCACTTGGATCTGTCCTTCCAAGAACTGCTCTCGAGTCGCCGAGCCAAGCAACTGTTAGTTGCCGTCCATAAATTTGAGCCATGACAACCGTTGTGCCACTGACAGAGCAATCAACTGGCAACGCACAACACAGGTGTATTTAGTCATACTTTCTCCATCAGAGAGTCGAAGGTCCACAGCAGATTATAGCAAGAGTTGAACAAGCAATGGGAGTAGGCAAGGTGTGGAACGATGACAGAAATATCGAGAAGTAACACAAATGCGAAATGGCTCATTGCCCTAGGACACTGGACCTTTGAGCACCTTGATCTTCCAGCATCTTGTCAACGGCAAGAAAACTTTCTCGAAAACTCTCGCCGGCATTTACTAGGAGCTTTCCACCGCTCATCAAAGAGAGGGGCAACTCTGACTGCAGTGTGACAAGGAAGCAATGTCATCACAGTATTGTGCCAGCAAGGATAGGTCACATGAGCTGCTGATAAGGACTTACTGAGCATTCTGGCACAGGAAAGTTTTAGACTTTCACCTTCACATATTTGGCAACTTGGTGTCCATTTGGTCCATGACCATCAAATACGCCAAATAAGAGACATCTGGAGGAGCAAATTGCCCATTCTTGCATCAAGACGACCTCCATCAAGGTGCGAAGTCATACCGACAAGGTTCACATTGACTACTGCAAGGAGCTGAGCTCAAGCTACCTTCGATCCAGACTGCGCATGAAACAGTATGCGTCTTGATTCGGCTTCTTTTGCCCATTTCTTTGACCAGCCCAGGATTGACAGGCGACACGGCAGCTGATAGGCTCCTCAGCAACCTCACTTGCAGTCTACAAGAAACATGGAAAATGATTTAGTTGAGCAGCCGGCTCTGCAATATGTCCTGACATATCTGTGCTACACCTTATGAACAGCAACAAGAGGGCTTTCAAAGACAGAAGAGCATGCATATCCCAAGAAGTCCAGTAAATGCTGTATATAGCAAGCTTACCGCTGCTTGAGGACGCCCACTTGTCTTGGACTGCGAGCAGCTGGAAGCAGGTGCATGTCCAGCAACTGCCTCTGTTCTTACAGCTACCTGACCTGTGACTCTCTTGAGGTGCTCTGCCATCACTTCCGCAGAGCTAGGAGCTCTACGAAGGCTTGGGCTTTTCTCAAAAGCGGAGCTCTCTCCAAAAACCGGCGCTGTTTCACGGGGTGACAATCTCAACTCCCGCACCACTTGGTCGCCATCCAGGATAGGTTTCTTGCCCTGTTGGCAGGGCGGATAGATAACACAGGTATGAGCTCAGGAAACAGCCCTTGTATCTACCCTGTATGCCCTGCAAACGCCATCATCTCAATATGATGACATAAGATGCAAACAAAGAGCATCATACAAGGCTACAATCCAACGTGCTTACCTGGAGCATGTCAAAGCTGTGGGTACTCAAGCTCTTGCTTCGCATTTTTTGCGAACGTGATGGCGAGATAGATTGAGGCATGCTCAGGGGCGGTGGCTTTCCACTCTTGGGCCCCTGTGGCATGGTACAGGGAGTAGTGGGGGCAAATACAGGTGTCATATGAGGCTTCTGAGTTGGACTCTGGGGAGGTGACCTGGGGCTTGAAGGCATACAAAGTCCAGATTCCTGCCAGCTCAAGCACAACTCAGTGTCTTCATTGCATGGCTTGGCGCCTCTGCAACTACTATATATACCATTCCCCTACTTGTGGCCACCTCAGAGAACCACACAAACTTATGCTGTTACCTATTACCTGGTGACTGAACAGGATTCAATCCACGACAACAAGCTCTTTCTGTGCACTTCTGTGGGCATCAAATATGCAACTTCGCCTGTCTCGTACACGTCAAGTGACTGCAATTCCCCTCTAGACTTGAGGACTCTGATATCGATCCAGAGCGCCATGCCAAGAGGACACGACCTTAGATCATCCGATGTACGACCTGCAACTTCCACTGGATACCGATCTTGGAACATCAGACGGCCAGTGCTCTCAATATTTGCTCAGGTGCGTAACCAACCTTGGCAAGGAAAGCCGTTGTGGAGGGTCCGTGATGCAAAGACGGCTTGGTCGGAGGGTCCGTCAGTGTCCGGAGGAGGGCCGGGGGGCTGGACTTGCACGACTGAAGTTGGCCCTCGACGGCAGTCGTCGAGGCCGCCAGCTTCATGGCGAGCATGTCGAGAAGGTCGGCGCCGGGGGGGCAGCGGCCGGGCGACGCGCCACCGCCGAGCCGGACGGGCAGGGACGACGAGCGGGAGAGCGACGAGGACGGCTGCCGCCGCTGCCTCCGGCGGCGCTAGCATGTCTGCGTGGCGCCGCGCCCGGCGGCGGTTCGCGGGGACCAGCGGCTCGCGGTGGCGGCGGTGGCGGCGGCCATGGGGGGGCCGACCGGTCGCGGCGGAAAGAAATTGCCAACCTCCAAGGGACCCCCTCCTCCTGGCCGGCCTCCACGTGCTGACAGCGGCACGTGGCGGGGCGCGGGCCCAAGACGGTGGCCCCCGCGGCCCGACGTTCGCCCTCTTGGCCATGGTGTCCGCCTCTCCCCCCACAGCATTTTGTCGCCATTCTGTTTGTATTTCGTGCTGTTTTTTGGTCATCTATTGTATTTCGTATTGTTTTGCTAGTTGTTGCCTAGAAAGTTCTTCTCCAACAGCGGCTGCCATTGGCCGTTGCTAGAGGCTTCTCTCGTACTTTGTTCCTTCTTTTCTGGGCTGGCTTTCCCAGCCCCTATCCTCTGTTCGGTCTCGGCGGAGTGCCTCTTTCCCTGCAGCGAGCTACTCAGACCTGATATTGCTCACTCGTGGGTACTGAGCTTCCCTCTGCATCGTTTCTGTGTTCTGCAGTGTTTTGTAGTGTAGTCCTTTCTCCGGCTCCTCTTTCTTTGGCTTTGGACATTGTCCATTCTTTTTTGGGCTGGCTTTGCCAGCCCTGTCTCTATGGGCGCGCACTTCTCTTCTCTATGGGCGCGCACTTCTTCTGTTGGCCAGGCTTGCACGGCGCGCTGTGTCCCGCAGGCGCGGTGAGCCGGCTGACTTCAACGCCGCTGGCTTGTGGGCTCAGGTATATCGTATGCGCTTGTCCGTCTCCCTCCAGCGGTCCATGGCCCTCGCCTTGCATCTGCGTGCTGGCCGTGCTCTCGCTGCGGCCTCCGGCTTTCGTCAGGGGGATAGTTTTCCGGCAGCTAGTCTGCCGGATGTGAGGCTCCTCACTCGTTAATACTGAGTGGTCCAGCCTCCCCCGTTCTGCCATAGCCTCTTCAGGCCCCTTAGTCGCTGCTTAGTCGTAGTTTGGCCCCTTCGAACCTTGTCAATTCTTTTCGGGCTGGCTTCTCACAGCCCTTGCCCCCATTGGGAGAGCCACTTCTTCTATCCTCAATGGGCGAGCCCTTTCTTCAGACCTTGTCCATTCTTTTGGGCTGGCCTCTCCCAGCCACCAGTTAATCTGGCCGCGCTTGCTCTTTCTTCTCTCTTGGGCCTCGGCATCCGCTTTCGGGGGTTCCTTCCCTGTTCGACCTCGTCCGTTCTGACATAGCATCTTCAGGCCTCTTCGTAGCTGCTTAGCGAGAAGTGGCACTCCCAATGGGGGCAAGGGCTGTGGAAAGCCAGCCCGAAAAAGAATTGACAAAGGTTCGAAGGGGCCAAATGACGGAGGGGCCTTAAAAAACGCTAAGCAGCTACGAAGGGACCTGAAGA
This sequence comes from Spirogloea muscicola, assembly GCA_009602725.1. NCBI lineage: Eukaryota > Viridiplantae > Streptophyta > Zygnematophyceae > Spirogloeales > Spirogloeaceae > Spirogloea > Spirogloea muscicola. Next base: position 183,217 of record WELB01000142.1, read on the forward strand.
TGCTATGCCAGAACGGGGGAGGATGGACCACTCAGTAGCTACGAGTGAGTAGCCTCAAATCCGACAGACTAGCTGCCGGGAAACTATCCCCCCTGCCGCTTAGCGCGTTAGGCCCCTCCGTCATTTGGCCCCTTCGAACCTTGGTCATTCTTTTCGGGCTGGCTTTTCACAGCCCTTGCCCCCATTAGGAGAGCCACTTCTTCTTGAGCAGTAGCGTGTCGTGCCATATGGTGTCGATTGCTAGGGAATTTTGGTAGGGCAGATTTGGAAATAATTGAGGTGACACGTCAGAGCCCACGTGGTTGGCAACGTCTGCATTATGAAAGAAAACGAAAAGGCGAGAAATGAAGGTATATGGTGAATTAGAATCACCACGATAGAATAATCTGAATAACTGGAGCTTGTGATGGATGGGTTGCTGATTACCCTTCCCCCAACTATGAGTCCTGTCCAGGCCGAAAGAGTTGGGTCAGCATCCACACAAGTATTGCAGAACCAATGATCGGGAGGTATGCTTGGGAGTGGTGGCGTAAGGCAATGAAGATGCCACCGTGTGTTGCAAGCAGAACACAACAGCATTGTTGCTGATTGGTCTTCCCGATGACAGACTTCACATGATGAATGTGCTGAGATCCATTGTCTAGTAGGATCGATGGTGCGGTCAATATTCGTAAGATGACAGGGCGTAATATTTTGAATGTGATCTTGAATCTCCCTGCCACACGAGCCTTGCAAGCGGACGATGCCAGAAGAATTCTTGCCAACAACCTTGTATATAAAGGGACCTGTGGAAGCATCCAGTGCATCTTAAGGTTCACCCTGAGATAGACAATCTTGACAGAAATTGTCGGTTGTTGGGGTTGATTAGACCACTGCGAATAGTAGCATAACGCTGCGTGTCGCGATGTTGAGCGATACGCAGTTATCTAAAGCAGTAGGCATATGTCGTTTGATTAAGTTGCCCCATTCAGAGCAAACTTTGAGCCACATGTTTGGATCATCGAGATTGACTATCGCTGTGGACACAGGACCAAGACTAACAGGAATCAGGGGATGACGTCCATAGAGAAGAAATTACGGACTATAAGCTGATAGAGAGGTCTGTTTGGACATCCTGTAAGCCATTAGAAGCCATGGTAAAAATCTGTCCCACCTATCCGTACCTTTCCGGAGAGCATATTTGGTTAGGCCATGTGTGATCGTTTGGACCATACGTTCCGCTGAAGCATCAGCTTGTGGATGATCACGTGAGGAAAGACGATGGTCAATAAACGTTTGGTCTAAAGACGTTGGAAGTCGCTTTAAAATTCAGTTCCTTGGTTGGTGAGCACTTCGGCGCAAGCCCCGAATCGTGACAAAACTTGTTTCAAGAAAGCTTCCTTGACATGTATGCTGGATTTGTTAGGAATGATGACCACTTCCACCCATTTGGAGAAGTGCTCAATCATGATAAGTATGTAAGGTCGTTCCTTACCCCTTTTTATAGGTCCAGCTGAGTCTAAACTCCACCGATAGAACAGTCCTTGGATGGGCAGAGGGTGAAGTTGAGGTGACCTCAACGGAAATGTGTTACGAAGTTTATCACATTCTTCGTTTTACTCGGTCCAGTAAACAAGGTGGATGGAATACACCAAGCAGTCAACAGCAGTGCAATGAACTAGATCCGAAATTGAAAAATGACCACGTAGGGTCTCGGGCACTGTAATCAATCGTCTCAGTGCCAGGTAACCAAATGTGTCAAGTGCCTGTAACAATGTTCACCCTATTCGGGACTTTACGTCACAGTATCTCTACGCGCCCTACTCGGGACTTTGCTTGGTACTTGCAAGGATGCACACAATGCAACTTCTGTAGATGATACAGTTGAACAATGCGGACTGAACGATTTCGAAGACAATGTTCAGTGCGTCAGGTTGAGCAAAACAAGCCTGCCTTGCCAATGCACCGGTTCACGCACCGGTTGACAGAGTTCTCCGGTAGAAGGCTCCTCAAGCAGCAGATCCAAACCTTCACGCCTACCCGTGCCTTCTTGGCACGGCCAACGCACACTCGATGCCCGCTGATCTTTCAGCGGTGGTGGCGGTGGCAGCAGCAGCGACAACGACTGGAGCGACGACGACAGCGGCGGCGGCGGCGGTGGAGAATGGGCTCAGGGAAGGAGACTGGACCGAGTAGAACTGCTCGGTCCCAGCCCTCCGCTCGCTTATGTCGGTCAGAAAGAACGGCATTGTTTTTGGAGCAGCCGCTTTGGCCTATTTGGCTCCACCCTCCACCTTCAACCCCAAGGCCACTTTAGCCCTGAGACCGCTGTTGCTGCTCTTTCCCTCCACCCCTCCACCTTCGTTTGTCTATGTCGCTACAGCGTTCCCAAGCGCTTGCTTTGCATCGCCGCGCTGGTCGTGCCCTTGCAGCAGCCTCTGGCTTGCGCAGCGGGGTTGCTCTTCCCCCCCTCAGCTCATCTGACTTCCTACTGCTGACACGGGGTTACTAAGAGCGCCCTGGCTGTCTAGCCTGTGGCTCCGTCATGAACACCTGTATGCATCTGGCTGGCTTTCACAGCCGCTCTTTTAATATCAGCAGCCGTTTCCTACCCCCAATCCCCAAGGCCAGTGTAGCCTGGGATTGCTATTCCCTCACCCTTTTCACCTTTACCCGCCGCTAGCCTGGCCAATTTCGTGTATTTGAAACAAACGAAGGCCAAATAGCCAAGTACAATGGCAAGCACATCTTAAGACCTTCATAACCTAAAATAGATTGACCCGCTCAGTAATCACGGGTCAAACCATAAAGGTCGCTAACCGATGCCTGAATACTAGATGGCAGATACGAAGCCCTTCGGCCACCAACTAGAGCTCGCCCAGCTTTCTGGTGCAAAGCATTAGCCTGAGCACGCTGCAAAAAGGCCGAACTCGTCGTCGCAAGGTACCTGGCCGGTACCCGCCTTCGCCCGTCAGGGTGGGTCATCCCAATCGGAGCGGGCCTGAGGGCTTTTCGGCTTCGCTTTGAGGCTTTTTGATCGGTTCGAGCGGTGAGGATGGGGACTGCTCGCTGATGCCATATCGACGACTCAGCGGCAGGTCCGCGCTGTTGTTGAGCGGTTGGGATGGTAGGATGAAGACTGATTGCCGATGTCGGTCGACGACGCGGCGGCATCTGCGCACTTACGTGACCGGTGCCGAGCTGAAGGTGCCGTGTTTGCGAATCCTGGTTCACAGTAAGTCGATAGGTGACGTGCCTCAAAAGTCCACGCGTGCAGCCACCGCACATGCCTTGTCAGATCGGCAGTAATAAGCCACCGACGGGATATCTCATGACAAGCTCTTCCAGTCTTTCTCTTTCCACAAGGGGCGAGGGCTGTGGAAGAGCCCGGAAAGAGCATTGACAGGGACCGAAGGGGCCGAAAGGTACTGAAACACACGACTCAGCAAGTACCATGCAGGATAATTACATGGTGACACTCAGTCTGGGGTGGCTTTTCACAGCCCTCGCCCCCTTTGGAAGAGCACATGTCTTTCCCAGACCTTGTCCCTCATGCCCGCTTGTCCCGGGCCTTGCTCACTGCAAAGTCGGCTGTGGTGCTAGTGAGACTACGACAACAATGCAAGAGCATCTTAAAAGGAAGCTATGCTGTCGTTGCAGACTTCAACTTCCAGAAGCATCAAGGAGTGCTGTAAATCAATGGGCCAAAAATCAAGTAAACAATGAAGGCAGCAAAACACCGAGTCTAGGTTACAAGCAAGAGTTCTGTGCAGACATTGCCAGATACATTCTTGGCAGACCCTGCAACATTCTTGCACTTCCACTCTCTGCCAGCCCATCTTCCGCCTGGCTCAACCTGCACAGATATGTCTCGCAAGTGGATGCCCAAAGCTGGGCTCTCGGGTAGCCCAATGAGAAGCCCAATGTGTCGCTTTACTCCGATGCCCCATAAGTTGGACACAAACACTCGCTTGATGACGGGCATAGCAGTAGGATCAAAGCCTGGAGGATCCCCGTGGCCGAAGTAGTCATAGATGCCAAATGCATCCCTCACACCTTCAACGTAGATGTCTCGGAAGACCACCCTATTGAGGCCGCAAATCAATCATCCAATCAGTACTTGCTGTTATCAACTACAGCCCTGACTGACGGCGTGCTTGGCATATCGACAAACGATCTGAGAGATACATGCTTCAGTGTGGGGTAATTGCAGGACTCGAAACTCAAGCGTTGGTCTCGAGCATGGTTTAGTACTTGATCAAGCGAGATAGGATGCCAGCTATGTCTGTGCCGATGTTAAATATATGAGAAAGGGACCTGTTTGTTACACAGCATATCTGAGAGTGGATGCTCACCCTTGGACCTCACCGCCTCGACCTGCAGCAGATTTCACAAACAGGGCCTTGCCCGCACCATATATGCGGCACCCCTCGAACACCACATTTCGAACACCTCCTGACATCTCACTTCCGATGGCAAGTCCACCAGCTGACCGAAGCTCAAGATTGCGTACAACGATGAAAGCACTCTCGCGCTTTAGGCTGTAGCCATATTGGTCCCACCCGCTCTTAATGGCCACTGCGTCGTCGCCGACACTTATGTAGCATCTCTCAATGACAACGTACCTGCAGGAATCTGCATGTGCAAGTAAATTCCTGCAATGAGCTTCTTGCATGCAGCATTGACAAGTCAGAGAAGACCCACATGCAGAGGCAGCTTCTACTGGACCTTCAATGTGACTGAGAGCAGCGTGCTAGGTCATAGAAACCCGAGCCTGGCCAAAAGCCAGCTACTTCTACCGGGAATAATGTGCTGCCACTTCTTACCAGGGTCAATGCCATCTGTCTCCCGTTGCTCAATGGGAGCTACAATGGTCAGAGAGTGAAGGTAGATGTGGTCCGAGTAAATTGGTCGGATGTTCCACAATGGCGAGTTTACGAAGGTGAGATTGTAGACAACAATCGAGCTACTGTACTGGACCTCCAATAAGTGTCCCCGCATATGAGACAGTCTATTGCTATCCCAGGCCTTCCACCAGACCGAGCCCTGACCATCAATGGTCCCATTCTGACCTGCACAAAGAGATTGCAGAGAATGATCAAGGTGGAGCTAAGACGTGCCGTAGTGGAGGAGCTCGCATAAGCGAGAGATTGCTACATGGACATCTACCTCCATGAGTATCTTCCCCACCTTTGCCAGAGCTTTACCAAGACCATTTACTGTTACAGACAATATTAGTAGGATCCAGACGTAGCAAAGGAAGGCAGCCTGAACAGGAGACACACCTGCAATGATCACGTCAGTGATGTTTGTGCCGTAGATCAAGCTCTGATACCTGGGGCCAGCCATTGACCGACCAGGACCATATGTTGGCGGCTGGGGGATGAGGGGGTACTCCCCAAAGTCCTGCAGTACAAGACAAGCCTTAGTATCACAGTAATCGAGTTCACAGTCATGTTGGAATGCAAGGAGCATTGTGCTTCACAAGTCTTCTGCATTCTCATTCGAAAGTGCAGACTTGGTAGTAGCTGATGGGTGCATGGAATCAGCTTTGCAAGGCCTTACAGTGCTTCCGAGAATGACCGCACCATACTCGAGTAACAGAGTCGTGTGGCTGGTAAGGTTGAACGGCCCGGTGACGTATCGTCCCCTGGGCACCACCAGCTGAGCGCCTCCATCGTGGGCAATGGCGGCGAGCGCCTTCATCGCCTGCCTGAAAGCGTGTGTGCTGCTGGCCGCGCCATTGCCGTGGGCGCCGAAGTCCGTCACGTCGAAGCTGGCAGGCAGGACGAGGGGGGCCACTGCTTTTGAGCGAGCAGTGTCCAGTTGGGGCGGACAAGGCACCTACAGCATGACCAACTCGTGAGTAGCAAGCGACGGCTTGGTGCGGCGCCCGTGCCGAGCTACTTGGGCCGGCTGGACCACCCTGCCGGAGCTTTGAGACTTGACGCAATCGACGAGGTGCCTTTCAACGCCGGGCTGAGGGAAGCTGACACTGTAGAAGCCCCGAAGGACGATACGAGCTGCATGGCGCAGCTCAAGTGCCATCCACAGCCGATTCCAGGTGCTCCCGGAAGCACCGTCACACTGGCGAAGGGCCCGCGAGCTTCGCAGTCGCTACCTGTGCTTGCGAGAGGTGCCCCAAGCGGCGCGACCGAGCGCCGGCGGCGCCAGGCTCGCGCTCGCGAGCCTCCTGCCGCGCCGGCGGCCGGCGCCG
>WELB01000142.1:190951-203756 GCA_009602725.1 Spirogloea muscicola
AGCCGCCGCGCCGCCGCCACCGAGGCGGCCCCCTGACGCGCGCGGGTTCGCCGCCGCGCGCAGCGGGCGGCACGGGTTCGTGGTGGTGGTGGAGCGCGTGGTGGCAGTGGGCAAGGGCGCGCTGCGCGAGGGCACCGGCTTCGTCGCCTTCCCCGTCAAGTACGCCGCGCTCGTCTTCCGGCCCTTCCGCTCCGAGGTCCTCCAGGCCACCGTCCACAACGTCAACAAGGTCCGCTCCAACTCATAAACCCTAAACCCTACCCTAAACCTGAAACCCTTGAAACCTTTACAAGCGGTCCTCGCCTTCTCCTGTCCCACGCACTCTGATGAGCCTTTGCCATGCAACCCACGTCGGTGCTGTCGACGCCAGGCGTAAGACGGTCTAGACCCAACAAGCTTGGCTCTGACATTGGGGAAATGCTGAGAGTGAAGGACCTTTCTACCACAGTAATCTGCCTCAGCAGCTCCGAGCATCCTTCTCGCCCCAGTCGGGGCCAGCCTTGCCGCCGGCCACCGTCGGTCCTGGCTACCAGCCGGAGCAGCAGTGTCCTTGCCCACCGCTTGCATCATGCTCTGGGGCTTAATGGTCGCCTCTGTCTAACAAGCGCATTCCAGACATCCCTAAGTCCAAAAGGGTTCACCGTTGGGACCGCCTGTCATAGCAACTGCCACCGCAGTAATGGCTGTCTCAGGCATCCTCTTGCACCACCAGTGGGTCAGTCGTTGGTGATCAGCGGACGACCGACGTGCCGGCAAGGCCAGGACACTGCAGCAGTATGCAGGCATTCCATCTTCTCCAGTCTCTCTCCAACAGTGCTGGACCCTCTCTGCTGCCGGCCACTGGCCACTGCTGGCCGCCATTGCACAGGGCTCGTTGAGCTCGTCTCCGCAGAATGTGCAGTTCGCCACGCAGCATCAAAGCGGGCCCCCCCTAGGAGTTTGCAAGTGTGCCAGCTGCATGTCTAGCCCTCAGAGAAGCTTACCAGGCTCTGAGCAGAGAGGGCCTGAGTGGCAGAGGATGGCCGCGCTCTGCCGCGAGATCCTGCCTTGCCCTCAAGTCCGTCGCACCGAGCTAGTTACAGGCCTTGCCTGCTTGTGCAGTCAGAAGGCTGCCTTTGAGGCAGTTGCGGTGCGTAGTTGTGGTGCTGCTGTGGTGGTTGGCCCTCCCTGGTCGGTGCTCGGTGGAGACCTTGACTGTGTCCCCTTCCTCCAACTCAAACTGCTCAATTTCTGAGAAGAGGTCAAGGCCGTGCCGCAGTCAGATGAACGCACTCCAGCCACTCTCTTGTATACCAGCATTCTTATTCACTCGTACGTAAGCTCTTGTCTCACGCTGTCAATCCTTGTCAGATGGGCTTCTTCGCCGAGGCTGGCCCTGTCCAGATCTTTGTCTCCAACCATGTAGGTCCTGCCACAGGCCTCCCATCATCCTCAAACCTGCGCTCCTAAACAGAAAACAGGCTGCTGCTATGTATGCAAGTCACTTAAGGGGCTGCGCAACCAACTGCAAGGACACCTTTCCTTCTAGAATTGATCATTTGCAGATCCTCAATGCCTGCTTGCACATGTTAGTGGTGTAGCAGGCAGCTCAGCCTAGGGTATGACCACTGCATGTTCTCCATTCAGAGCTTCCACTCGCATTTTTTCTTGTGCAGCTTATTCCTGATGACTACGAGTTCCAGACAGGCGACGAACCCCGGTATGCCAGCTTGGACGGCCAGGTACGACAGCTCGGGGCTCTCAGAGGTCTTTCGCTTTGCTGCCCTCCTTTTCAGCAACAATGCAGCTTGTCTGGGCAGGCCCAACCCGAACCTCTTCAGGATTGACTCAGGGCATGCCAGAGTCTATGTTTGTTGTAGGTGAAAATCCAGAAGAACAGCGAAGTGAGACTCAAAATCGTTGGCACGCGTGTGGATGCCACTGAGATAGTAAGTACACTCTGCAAATCTCTGGAATGCAAATTGCTGGTTGTGGTGCAAGGCGAAGTGTACTGGCTGATTGCCAATCATTCTATTGCTGCTTTGCAGGATCCAGTGTTATCAGCTTGTTGCTTGATGCAGAGTTGTCTAGTTAGAGCTGTGTGTATTCGTTCTCTGCCCTGCAACTCTGGTCCAGCTGCACAAACAAAACCGTGCAGGCAATTCAGTATGGCACTGTGGTCAGTCCTCATATAGCATCTTCGGTACCCCTGGCTCGCCCACCTTGCAGTAATCACTTCTGTGTGGCATTCACTGCTTTGTTCTGCAGTTCTGCATTGGTACGATTAAGGACGACCACCTGGGGTTGACGGCTCCATAGCCCGCCACACACAGCATTAAGATTGTCAGCTACTAACTCCTGCTGCCACCTGTGCCATGCTAAAGCGACACGAGTGTACAAACCTTAGTGTTTGGCTGGCTGGGTCATATAAGCAGTTGGCAACCCCTAAATTTAAGGGCCAGCCGAGATGTGGGTGATGCTTCTATGCTCACATTTTTGCTCTCAAATCGAGAGAGCATCCGTCTTTGTGTAGTGTACAGCTCCTAAATTTATTTAACATTCGTGAGCCAGCCAAGTCTAGTGTCTCGGAAAAATAACTATTACCTGAATCGCGGAACATCAGGTGCTGCTTGGCATCTTGCAGTACATTTTAGAGCATAGGTAAGAAGCACAGCGCAAGCTCTGATGTGAGCTGTTATCAACGACATACATCCCTCATACTTGAGGTGTGCATTTGACAAGTGGTGACCCTGGTGGGGGCCTGAAGACAACAATGGCAGGATTCCACTCCGCAAGTGCCAGCTGCTCGATGAAGCTGTCAAAATTGCTCTCCAGACCCTCCAAGGACTTTGCGAGCAGGGGTCTCCAGTCTGAATGGACGTGATTCGATGGTGTGGATGCTCCTTTAGCAACATATAGGTTGGCCTCGCCATCGAGTCGACTCCTTAACCATTCTGCTTGCCACATGCTGCGAAGCAGTGTCATGCCAGTTGCACCCTCCTGGCACACAACCCGGACAAGAGGTTAGTTTTTAGCAGTGTGGTCAAGCAGTTCATATGGGCCGCGGGCTTCGCCACCATTACTTCTTTGACCAACACCGTTGGCATTTGTATGACGGCCAACTGACCCAATTGGCCTCCGACTGAAACTTGCCGATACATCCATTAGGTGTTCTCTCATTTGTACAGCGTGCATGTTGGAATTCGGAGATGGAGAGCGTGCGTAGCAGGGAAGAAGGTGGAAGGGGAATGTCCAAGTATGCAACACCTTGAGGGCCACTCTGGCCTCCCATCCATGGACAGCATGCTTGCAAACTTGCAGTAAGTACAACTCATCCTCGTACAATCGGAGCAAGTCCTTCAGATCCTGCCAGGATGCTGTGTTAGAGGTCAGTGATTGCATTGGACAAAGGAGTTCGTTGCAGTCACATCTGCACAGACAGTAGAGTAACACCAGCTTTGTACAGAAGCTATGACAGGCAATGAGCTTTGCTATCTCAAATTGCAGAATACATAGGCAGGCTACACAGGCGGACCAATATCATTTTCTATGTCAACTGAATGAAGCATCTAGTCTTCTGAAAGGATGCCAGTCATTTGGTCCGCATCATGCAAGATGAAGAGGTATGTGAAGGACGTCAGAAGTAATGTTACAGGAGAAAGAGACCTGATACTGATCTGACGAGTCCACCGCAACAAGATCTTGCAGAGAGCAGCCGAACTGCATATGTGGTCTCACGAAGAACCTTGGCACAAGCAGATTCTCTGTGGCGTTGCATTCCCGCCATCCTGACATTGAGACGTGGAAATGTTGCACTTAATCAAAGATAAACACCTTGTTGAAGTAGGAGACAGACATCTGATACATCAGCTATGTTGACATAAGATGCCATAATGAGAAACTGCAATATGCACTGGCATGAGCTTGCGATCTCATGTGGAGTGCAAAGTGAAGTCCGCCAACAAGTCAATGAGCCAAAATGAGCAAGTTCATAGGTTATTTGGAGTCCAGGTCCAGCAATTCGAAGTTAAGAGGTCAGAGTGAGATTATGACATTGCAGGAGGGAAGCTATATTCCATGCAGAACACGTTTGTTGTGGTACCTGGCAACTTCTGACCTCCCACGTGGGCACGGACCAGGGCAGCTCCACGTTTGAAATTGATCTGCACCAGAAATTTGGCTGTACAACACTAAAAGAGAGCCTTGCATACTGTCGACAAGCACCCTGCTGAACTGGGAAGCAGTCAACAAGACGAGCAATACCTCCGCCACAACTTTCTGTGTTCGCACTTACACTTGGCAATTGTAGGCAATCAAGTGACCGGAATCGGAGATAGAGATGTAGTAATCGTAAAGAGCCCCACGCAATCACAACGTTCGTGTACGATGAAGCGACCCCTGGCGTGTCCTGTATGTGCAAGGCAATCGAAAGTTGTTCAAAAACTTAAGCTGCAGCAACAGCAGTTCTGTGACGTACAGCACAAAAGATCTTCATTGTTGTGCTCTCTACCGAGAAAAACTTTGACTGACTAGGACTGGCGTCTTCGTAATCATGGTTCTTATGTCTGTATAAGAAGGACGCACAGAGTTGCACTTGCTTCCAAGGTCTACAAGAGCCTGCATGATGTACCAGCAGGATGATGCCAACTGCAAGCCCAGCCAATTGTGCTGCAACTTCCCATACCTCTTCCTGCCAAAATAGGAGTCCTATCAAGAGCCTTCCTTGACAAGAATACCTCGTCAGCAGTGTGAACAAGCAAGACGCATGCCTTACAACAATATCAAAGGAATGGAAAGCAAACTGAGCCTTGGTTTTTGACATACCTTGGCAGCAACATCCCCAACATTTGTAGTCCTGGCAAAGTGATTTTGAAGCACTCTCCAGCTGGGGTCCTTCAACCCCTTAGCAATAGCCTGATCATTGGGGAAGACAAACCAGTGATTGAGTTGAGCTGCAAAACTTGTGTTGACAGCACAACAACGTCCATACGCAGATTGCATGAGGTTGCCAAACCTCATGCCAGTTGCTTACTTGGCACCAGGCAAGGCTTACCTTTGTCAGATTGCCAAGAGAGGCAAGAAGTAAGAAGCTGCCGGGCGCCAAGGGAGTGGCAAGCTCAAAGATGCTGCACATTCTCCAGTCTTTCTGTCAGCTGCACAGTGTATGCTATAACACAGTAGCTCTGAGTGCAAAGAGAGCTATACAAGCTCTTGTGCCATTCTTAACACTAGTGAAATCTTGCTTCGTGCATGCAAAGAAGAGTTAGTACCATGACCTTTACAAAGCGCAGCTCATTGCACACACCGTACATGGCAATTGGAGGCTAAAGGACCTGCCAGCAGAACCAATCAGGTCTGCATACATCCTCCACTGCTTAGGGTCCTCATCAAACACACTGCCAAATCTGCCTCCTGCATACCAACTTGATTGCCAGCCTCAGACATCTCTGCAAGTGACTACATCTCACTAAACACGGGATACCTGTCCAGCATACCTCGTCAACCCAATAATTGAATGACAGTTTGTTGTTGATGCACAATAGATGGCTTCAGAGACTTAATGCGATGTTGTCAACAGTCCAACTAGACTACTCCTGTGTTGAGTGTGAGAGTACATTGGCAAGGAGCGCAGTAATCACAATCACCGATGAAAAGTCGGCCGACTGCTCCAAGGCCGTCCTTCAGCACCCACCTGACAGACATAATCAGCTTGTCAGCACCACAGGAAAATAGCGTACCAGGGCCAGTTGTGAAGTTCCTCACGCTTGGGTGGACGTCATGACCTTCTGGTCACAACAATTTCACCAAGACAGAACAGGTTTGGAACACAGCACTATTCCTTTGCTTACTTCACTTATAATTCACTAATGAGATCATGCATCACCCATACTCGTCAGCATCTTGATGCTCCCGCGCTGATGAGTACAGCTTGTAATTCATTGTGAATTAATGTAGCAGAATGTGGTGGAAGAATCTGGAGGAGGCATTTGCAGGCACTTGAAAAGGCAGGGGCCTCTGCTGTTGGATATACATCTCTTCACTCACTTCATGGCCGCCGTTGCAGCTGCGGCTTGAGTGCCTCCGGACCCAACACCAACAGCCTGCAGCACACAAAGGACGCAGGCCATTGTGCAGCTATGCAACCATGTCAGGCCCACATCCCAACTTGCCCATGCGCTTAATATAGGTTCATCATCAAGATTACACCACGTGCCTTAACAACGCCTGCCGAACTCGTCAGGAGGACTGCAGGCACTGCAACCATACAGTCGAGCATGACGACGAAGGACGACTGCCAGCTTTGAACATGATGGAGCAGCAAAGCAGCAGCATAGGATAAAGAAGGGCAAGCTGTGGCGGAGACCTTAAGAAGAGAGGATGTGACGAGCGTGGAGCAGGCCCAGCCAGTAATGTGGGTGGGGAATTGCCACAGCATGTAGCGAAGGTAGTCTTCAGACACGGACCCTGCTCAGGAAGAAGCACTCTGTCTCAGCTCGCAGACAGGAGCTCGCAGCAATTGACTGGCTGTCGACGATGAGTCTCTTGGCGCTGGCCTGGACGAGGCAGCCACGAGCATGACAGAAGCGAAAGCAAAGCAAAGCAAGCAGAGCCCTGCATGGCACTGCAGCATGCTACGGACCTGGAAAGCCGGCCGGCAAGAAGAAGTCCCGTAGAAGCGCAGGGACCTCCACGACCGGCAGAAGGCTCGCCTTGCCAGCGGCGGCGCCGCTCGCACTGGACGAGGCGGTGGCGGCGCGGCTAACCTCCTCCGTCCTCACGCCGCTCTCGCCGTCCTGCCAGTACCTGGACTGCACGCAAACGGCCTCCGCCTTTCAGTAGCCGCATGCAGAGCCCTTTCGCCACAGTACCTCTCAGTGCATTGCAAGTAGACGTGCCGGACGATGCCTGGCAACGGCGTCCGGAACGGCCGTGCATAATACAGCCGATGCGCCTCGTCAGATGATCACTCGCCTCCTGGCAGAGAGCTCGTCGAGACGCTCCTCCGCCAGCAGCGACGCCGCCGCGGACGCTGGCGCGTCGGCCCTCGGCGCCGCAGCGCCGCACGACACTGCGCCGTCATCGCAGCGCCGGGAGAGTCGCTGCCGCAGCCGCCGCCCCGAGCTGCCGCAGGGACCGGCGCCGCCGCCGCCGCCACCGCCGCCGCCACTGGCGCCGCCATGGCCGCCACAAGCTGTACCTGTAAGCAATTTTGCAACCTGTAAGCAATATTGCAGCCGTGACGTCGCGTAAGGGTTCGGATGGTTCGATTATCTATTGTCCATTCTTTTTTGGGCTGGCTTTGCCAGCCCCTCTTCTCTATGGGCGAGCACTTTTCTCTTGTTGTCTAGGGGTCAGGGCTCAGGCTCGCTATTGTACCCACTTGCTCTCAGCATGCCGCAGATTGCACCTTACTCAATCCTTTTCCTCCTCTCGTTTCCTGGTTAGAAGAATAGTCGCAGCTAGGCTTCATGTGAGCAAGCAACAGAAGTAACAGCGTTTGCTGCCTATGACAGCTCGAGGAAGTCAAACGACACCCTTTTCTCAGATGCCCATGAGCCGCATTCTCTGATGCCCATGAGTCCAGCACTATCACCATCCGATCAGCTCTGCTGATGAGCTGCGTGATCCTGAATGTCACGTTGCTAGTGGTCTTAGGTTGGTCAGGATTGCACTGATGAAGTAGCACTGATGAGGTGCATTGCCTTGAGCATACAGGTATCACTGATCTCAGCACTGAAGCTACCATTACCTACTTTCCTCTAGAGGAGATGAGCTTGTCAACGACCGATGGATCAGCTAGGGAGCTCACGTCGCCCTGCAAAAGACAGAAGGTGACAGAAGACACAGCATTTGAGATACCTTCAGTGGTTGCAGGTCGCGACAAGCTGAATAACCTCAAGGCATGTATGGCATAGCACGAACACATGGCCAGTGGGCGGGCTTACCAGCTCATCCACCTTGTTGGTTGCGATTTTTCTGAGGATGCGGCGCATAATTTTCCCAGAACGTGTTTTTGGTAACGCCGATGCCCAGTGAATGACATCTGGAGTAGCAAATGATCCAATCTGTGTTCCAAAACAAGTGTGAGTCAACGACTTAAAGGCTCCGATAAGGCTTCAAGTCAGCTCAGCTCACTTAGGACTACATCGCCAACAAAGTTAATGGTTGGTCATTCAAGTGGATGCGCGTAAAGAAGTAGTTGCTATTGCAAAAAGCTTAAAGGGGTGAAGAGTGTGCCCACCTCCTTGCGGACGATGTTCCGAAGGGCTTTCATTAGCTCATCACTCGGGTGCTGATCACTCATCAGAGTCACAAATGCGTACAGACCCTGGCCTTTGACCTGTCATAGAGATTTTGCAGGTCCAGCTTATCAGCCAATCTGACAGCAAGCTGATATTTCTGGCACAGCAAGTGCCAGAAATATTTTAGCACTAGCATTCTGCAGTTGCCGTGCATATGAAGAGTTTTCTCTTCATATGCACGTATTTAAGTGCTATGCAATGATCCAAAGGCAATCTTTACAGTAATCTTGTCTCGATCATTTAAGCTGTTGTGTCAACGTGTATGCTGATCTCAATTACCTCGTGATCGACGCCAACCACAGCAGACTCGGCACACGCTGGGTGTGAATTGAGAGCGGACTCCACCTCCTCGGTGCTGATTCGATGTCCACTGTGCTCACATTACAAGTCAAGCATTCCAGAAAGGTCCTCAAAGAAGAGTCTATAATGCGCAACGCATGTACAGGCTGACATTGAAAGGTTCCCAGACAAGACACAGGCAAGCTTCTTAGCTTCCACCTCATAGTCTGATTAATCTTCACTCATTAAGTATTATGGAAGCAGTTGCAGTGGCAAGCCAGCATAGAAGTGCAGTTGAGGAACTTGTGCTTACATCTGGACCTTCATTTATCATTGACGAGCTATGGCCATCACTATCTCAAGGCAAACATATTATCTTGGCAATGAGGGCAGTGCACAGAGACCTGACGTTAATCACGTCGTCCATTCTACCAGTGATCCAAATGTACCCATCTTTGTCTCGCCTGCAGCCATCACCAGTGGTGTAATACCCCTTCCAGGTGGAAAAGTAAGCCTCCTCGTACCTGCAGCAACATGAATGCAGGATATGAGTCAGTGACTTCCTTGACGTTATGTTTGTTTCTATTTCAAGCAGCTCAACAGAGTGGCACAACTGGACGGCTTGGAGTAGCATGCTGGTGCTTTCACCGTTCTTGGTTCTTGTACAACGTCCTCGCGATACCAGGCCAAGCTCCCTTAAGGCACAGAGAACCAGCACAGGCTCCTGTCTGCTCCTGACCCTTCTGATCTAAAACAACAGGCTGCACCAGGATGATCGACAGACCAACGTGTCACCATGATATACATGAGAGAGAGTAGTATTGTATCTTCTGACAACACTGCAACTGAACAATCTAACAAGCCCATCAGATTACAGATAGCTCCAAAGTCAATTATTAAATTTTATAGGATGTTGTTGCTGAGAACTATGAAGATGGACCGGTAACATCATGTCAAGGTATGAACTTTGACTTTGTGTGATTAATATGACCTGCACGCCGAAAAAGGGTAGAGTGGCTGATCCTGGCTTGAGCGGCCAAGCACCAGGCAGCGGCGTCAGCATCGCCCCGCCTGTTTCTGTCTGCCACCAAGTGTCCACAATAGGGCACCGCCCTCCGCCGACTTTGTCGAAATACCAGTGCCAGGCCTTGGGGTTGATTGGCTCGCCCACAGTGCCAAGCACCCTCAAAGACTTCCGGGAATGTCTATTTACAAACTGAATGGCCGAGAGAGGGTTGCGTAGAGGTCAAGGTGCAACTACGGTGACTAGCTTTGCTTATATACATTGCAAGCAACAGCCAAGACAAGCATAACTTTGACGATGACATGATGGACTCTTGACACGGGCTGTATGCTTCATCAAGTGCATCGAGGCCCTGTTTCAGACTGAGTGGCCACCATTGCCAAACTTTCAGGATGATGACTAGACCTCAAACTCCATAAGGTACTGCCCTGGGCAAGCACAGACACATACCTCATTCCCGCAAGCTTCAAGGGTACGGATAGCAGTAGGGGCTGTGTAAAAGGTCGTGACATTGTATTTGTCTACGATCTCCCAACTTCGTCCTGCATCTGGCCATGTGGGCACCTGCATGAGATGTGGCCAAGGATCAGAGAAGCCCAACTCTACGGCAGAGACTTCTGTGTGTTGTGTGCATCACACACTTGGAGAGTCCACAACATCTGGAGGACCCAGGTGCGCATCTTACTCCCTCAAATACAACAATTGTAGCACCGTTGAGCAGTGGTCCATAAGTCACGTACGTGTGGCCAGTGATCCAGCCACAATCAGCTGTGCACCTGCCTTGGTACAAGTGGCGTCATTAGCGTCATGTGAAAGGTGGACTATCACTAGACTGTACGAAGAGTACTCTAGCCAGCAGGCAGCCTCAAGAGCTGCACATGCATTACTACAGGCAATTCGCACTGATTTGCATGCCACACGAAGTTCTGCTCAATCTCGAGATCACGTACCAAAATACGTCGCCTGGATGGTACTCGAATACATATTTGAAAGTCGTTGAGGCATAGACCATGTACCCACCCGTTGTGTGGACTACGCCCTGGAGAGACGAGGCAGCACAGACACAACAACACTGTGACAACCTCTATGAGACCTAGTGCTAGGTTGCATATAACATGGAGCTACTTGTTCTGCTGATTGTATATCAACTACAGCCACAAGATTGACTTTCTTATAGCTTGTCATGTGCACATGCAGTCACTTGATCGAAGCAGAGAGGCCAGACAGGGTAGCTTGGGAGAGCTGAACCTTGGGCTTGCCGGTGGAGCCCGAGGTGTACAGCATAAATAAAGGGTCCTCTGCTTCCATCCACTCCACCGCTGCAATTGGGCGCTGCCTGACTACCGCATCCTGTAAGTACAAGCACCAGCTATAGTGTCACAGCGATTGCCTGTCTGGTCCAAAACAAGCGGTTGAACATCGAACAGCATACGACAAACCTGAGCAGCACCTATGACAAGTATTGCTGCAATTGTGCAGCCTGCAGTTGTTGAGCAACGCACATACTACTTGTAATTAAGGGGAGAGATCGACTTGCGAGTCCTCGAATTGTCAAGGATGATGGTCACCTGCCACCACAGGTCGCGCCCCTCTTTCCAAGGGGTTTTAGCCCTGGAGGTCGCGCGACCATTGTCAAATACCACACATCTCCCTGTCCAAGCATGCCGGAACAAAGCCGCGTCCTTGCTTTATTCTGTATTTGTAGAGCAAGAAGCTCTCCGTGTCAAACCCAGTCCTCTGGCAAATGGAGTCGGCAGACGAAACATTTGTGAAGTCAACGTACGAATCTCATGATGCTCCTTCTGCTTGCAGAGGTCCAGCGCATCATCAACGATCTTCTTCAGCTCGAGCACCTTGTCGCCTCGCTTGACAGCACTGCAAGTCATCAAGACGCTCGCTTGGCAATCCCCAAGCCGGCCAGCCAGCGCCTCAGAGGAGAATCCTGCAAACACCACCTGACACGAGGCACCAGTATAGTGGGTGAGCTTCTCCAGTAAGGTTGGAGCTAGGCAACGTTCTCACATTTCAGCACTGAGCAAGGCAGCCCCGACCTTGTGGTGCAGGCACCACAGGAGCAGGCCTTACTGAGTGGACGGCGCCAATGCGGGCACAGGCCAGCATCGCAATCAACAGCTCAGGCAGCATAGGCATGTATATCCCCACACTCTCGCCTTTCCGCACGCCAAGCTCCCGCAGGAGGTTGGCTGTCTGCAAGGCAAACCCTCAAAAGGTGTCAAAGTCATGTGTATATAAAAACTTGTCACTGAGTGATAGAAGCAACATATTGTGTGGCCCTTCTCACTACATTGCAATCTTTTCTTCGGCTTGTATTGGCCGCAACATGTCACGAGCAACATGTCACTTGCTCTGAAGTACAGGTAAGTCCGAGCTGGAGACTTAAGCTGGCTGTTGAGCGCCTGCGACTCAGTGACATGCCTGGCAGATTTGCGCGAGGAGGTCGGCGAACGAAAGCTGGGCCTCTTGACCAGGGTCATTGCCTTCCCATAGGACTGCGGCGCCGTCACCACGGCCAGCCTCCACGTGCCTGTCCACGGCGTTGTAGCACACATTCGTGTACCCGCCCTTGTACCACTGGCACCACAACATCGCGACAACGCCGGCGGCTCATCTCGTTGTGCCACTGAGCGGTGGTACTAGTCTTCCTGTGCAGAGCCTGGAAATGCGGTGCTCGCACCTCAGCGAAGATGCGGCCCTTGCGCATGTCGAAGTTGTAGTCGACGACCTTCTGCCACCGCCGGTGCCAGTGGAAGTCGGCGGCCAGCTCGCCCCAGAAGGCGTCCGGCTCCTGGATGGACCTCCGCCACAGCTTCTCGTACTGCACCACCGCCGAAGCTCCACCGTCAAAGGCATGGCGGTACCAAGCGCGAGCTTCTTCCGTCAGCAAACGTTCGCACAATGCGACGAGCTGCACAGCAGGTTGTCACGCATTGCCAGCTGACGAGCTCACAGCCGGCCCCGGCCTGGCCGCCAGCGGGGAGCTCGTACCTCGTCTCGGTTCTTTATGCGAGCCTGGCGCAGCCCCGAGCGGGGCACGTCGAACACCTCGGCAGCACCCTCGCCGCCCTCCTCCGCCCTGGTGGCCAGGACAATGCTAACTCTCACTCAGACACCGTCGCCGGCGGCATGCCCGGCAGCTGCTGCCGGCAGGAGGCGCGGCCGCGACCTGCAGGCCGCCGGGGCGAGCTGCGCGCCGGGCGGC
>WELB01000142.1:203873-216453 GCA_009602725.1 Spirogloea muscicola
CCCCTCCTCCCCCGCGGCCTTTTGCTCTCCCGGCCCCCTCGGGCCCTCTCCTCAGTAAGCTATCCTCCCTCCCCCCGCAGCACTTCTCTCCCTCTCCCCCACCGCTCCCGCCCCTCCCTCACCCGCGCCGAAACCCCCCCCTCGGCCCAGCCGACGCGCACGTGCGCATGCCCCGTGAAGGCGCCCGGAGCTAGAGGGATTGTCGGCGCGCCGCGTGGCGGGCTGCCACCTGGCAGCAGGCTGGTTGCAAGACTGAACTTCAAGTGAGAGACTCGGCCTCCGGCTTTCGTCAGGGGGATAGTTTTCCGGCAGCTAGTCTGTCGGATTTGAGGCTCCTCACTCGTAACTACTGAGTAGGTCCATCCTCCCCGTTTCTGCCATAGCCTCTTCAGGCCCCTTAGTAGCTGCTTAGCTCGTAGTTTGGCCCCTTCGAACCTTGTCAATTCTTTTCGGGCTGGCTTCTCACAGCCCTTGCCCCCATTGGGAGAGCCACTTCCCTGACTCTTCCAGTAGAGAAAACTCGTCCAGAAGACGGCGATGGCTGATCGGCCAGCCCAGATAAAAGAAGCTCTGAAGAAGCTGACGGGGGGCATACACAAGCGGTGGAGCATGCTTCAGTATTCGATACAAAGCGCAATCCTCGTCTTGTTGTTTACTAAGCAAAGCCAAGCAATGCTGTACTGACAAAGAAACAGCTCTTTCAATTTGACAGCAATGGCTGTGAGAGGCCAGCCCAAAGGAATGGACAATGACTGAGAAGCAAAGTGCGCGCCCATAGAGAAGAGGGGCTGGCAAAGCCAGCCCAAAAAAGAATGGACAATGTCCAAAGCCAAAGAAAGACGAGCCGGAAAAAGGACTACACTACAAGTCACTGCAGAAGAAGGTGCTCGCCCATGGACTATGGCTGAGAGGGTACTTGCAAGACAAGTACTTACACAGGACTCCAAACGCTCCTCGGTCGCCCTATTGACTTACATTGGATGAGCTGTTTCTTCTTCGTTAGCGGAGAATGAAAGGACAAGCAGGCTCGCAGCTCCGAACTTCCAGACCTTGTTCATCCCTTTTGGTTCACTCTGTGCTTCAGAGCTTTATTTGGCCCCTTCGAACTTTGTTCACTCTTTTTCTGGGCTGGCCTCTCACAGCCACCTACTTCTACTGGAAGCGTCTCTTCTTTGGGCTGGCCTCTCACAGCCGTTGCCTTACATTGGTAGAGCTGTTTCTTTATTACGTTTTGTTGCCAACACCCAGTCGACGTTCCCCTTGGGAAAGAAAGCTTTCCCCAAAGCAGAGGAACGCAGTTGCTAATATTAAGGGGTGCCTACGGAAGCCAGCCGAGTGCATGCACAGTGAACTTCGAGTGAAGCTAAATTGCGCAAAGTCGTCAGGCTTGCCTAAACCAGTTGGTTTACTTATGAACGGCCCCTGCTGCACTAGAAACAGCTTTTATCAATTGTCAGCAGGGATAGCAAGGCCGCGATCTGGCTGCTACTTCTGGGTCTGTTCGGGATGACACTTTCCCAGCGGCAAGTTACTTCGACTTGCGGCTGCTGACTCGGGGTTGCTAAGCTCCCACTCGCTAAGCTCCCACTGTAGTCTCTTGCATGATTGTGTGGTTGAGGCACCTTCAAGCCCTTCAGACATTGTCCATTCTTTCTGGGCTGGCTTTTTCCAGCCCCTGCCCCAATATGGAAGAGCTCACCTCTTCCGATGTAGTGCACTATAAGTTGTCACGACGACTGGGGTGTCAGCGAGTGGGGAAAGCGAGTGCCTTTGCCTTGATTAAGAAAGCTTCATGGATGGGAACGGCAACTCCAGCAGGGCGCAGGGGAGGGAAACTGTTGATAAGAACGTTCTCAACCAGGACTCGGATCTGCCGACCTGCGTTGTGCCCAACCCCAAACAGCCCTCCCGCCATATGGCCGTGGGACAAATCTGGCTCCTTTAGCGGGAGTTTGGACCTGCGACATGCGACCCGGGGCGGCAACAGATCCTCTAGGGGGACAACTTCGGAGAAAGGACCTGGTTACTGTGCATTGGACCCTGCCTTTAGACTGAAACGGTGGCCTGACCGGCCAAAACAGATGAGTATCCAAGAAGAGGGGGCTCTCCAAGGGAACCGTGTGAAGGACTCTGGGCGGGCCCCCTCCCCCACCTTCGGGCCCTGTTGGGGACTTGAGGAGACTTGTGCCATTTCTCCCCACTTTCTGTCCATTGTGTTTGACATTCCCCCACAATCGGGTGTTAGCACCCGTGCTTCGCTGCACGTCATCGTGCTTTGGCTTGACCATCCACATGTCCATACGACCTCCTCTCTTCTACCCCTCTCCGACTGTCACTGCGCATTCATGACCTCTGGTAACCTTCACTGTGCCACAGCGAGGGAATTGGGTTTTCCAAGGCAAGCATGTCCAAGTTCCTGTCAAGATAAGACAATGTCGAGCCCACGAGCACCCATGTGCTGTTCTCGGGTCGCATTTCAGCACTGTACAAAAACAAGGATGGCAGCAGCGAGGCATGTTCTTGGTCTGGCCTGGTGCTACAAAGACAGCCCATTAAGCTGCTTGGCAAATATTTGACCACTGTATATGTACACTGTTACCTCCGCTGGCGCTTGGGGTTGGGGGGCGGGGGCCGTCGACCTGCGGTGGACCCATTTGGCCGTCTTTGCACGGGCGGTGGCGCAGCCCGGCCCCGTGATGCAGCGCCCGCCCGGCCGCGCTTCCGCCGTCTGTCGTCCTCGGAGTCCGACTCCTCGCCCCGCTCGCGGTCCTCCTTCTTGGCCCTCTCCTCCATCTCGTCCCAATCGAGGCCCTCGTCTTCCTCCTCCCCTTCCTCCTCGTCCTCAGAGGCCCCCTCCTCCTCCGAGTCCACCACAGACTCGTCGTCCTCGTCCGACGCCGACGACTCAGACGCCACTTCGGCGTCCGAAGGTTGATAGCCCTGCCGGAAGGTTAAGTGCAGCCAAACCAAGCCAGGACAGTCAGTGCTTGCAGGCATGCTCGACAAGCCACAAAACCTTGTCAGTAGCTCTTCCTGTACCATGAAAGGCAACCATCTGGACATCAATATACAAGTATACAAGACTTGGACTAAGGAGTATCGTTCTGGTGCCATGCACCTCGTCAGATTCCTGAGAGCCTTCCTCCTCGGAGTCGCTCCCCTCAATGTTCAGAAACTCCCAGCCGCCATCAGCGAGGAACTTGTCGGGGTCCTCGGCAATGGCCTTCAGAATGGTCTTCCAGTTAAGATTCAATCTGGACTCGTAGTATTTGATATTCATGGAATTTAGCCACTCCTTGATGCTGTCCAATGATGTCGACGGGATGGCATTGATGCGCATGACCTGCTCACAAATATCTCACTCAAGAGATGTGAGGCATAGTGAACTTTGACCACATGCAGTGTGATCAAAGTTTCGTAAGGCCAGCTGTTTTATCAGGCTGTCAGATTGCAGATAGGGACCGCATGACAACAGGGAAGCCACGTAATATAAATGCCAAGGACAAAGATAGTAAGCGGAATTCACTTTGAAAATGTGCAGCAGCTGACAGCGGTGCACACCTCACGCTTGAAGTCCTTGAAGACAATTGCCATGTCAAGCGTCTTCTGGCCCAGGCCAACACGCTCGAGGTTGACAATCTCAATCTCATTGAGCGTGACCACCAAGAAGGGTGTGTCGATGAAGTTCACAAGGCAGTTGACGGACGGGACAATGAATGATGAGTCCTTGAAGGGAACCCCATAGAACCCCAGCTCACGGAAGGGTATGTCAAATTCCAGATCCAAGTCTCTGTAAGTTCAGCACCAGAGCACAGAAAACTCGATCATCACTTTAATTGATGTCATAGTTACATTGATGCATTCAACAGAGATGACTGATCATAATTTAAAATTGAACCCAGACTTTGTCAAGCATCGAACTCACTTGAAATCGCGCTCCCATTGGTCTTGCACGCGCTTCACGTAGGACTGGAACTCCTGGTTGATCTTGTTGCGGCGCTCGCGCTCGCGCTGCTCTTCCTCAATCTCATCCGGGTCATACATGGACTTGCGTCCACCACCCAGTGTCTGGTTGGCCTCCATGACCTCCACGTAGAACTGCACGTCCTTGGCCTTCTTGTTGCCAACCATGATGGGGTTGTGCAGGTGGAAGTGAAGGATGGTGACCTGCTCATTCTCTGCCGGCTGGAAGAAGGCGTGCTTGATGTTGCTGTACAGCACGTCCACCCGCTCATCCGCTTTCACTGTCCCGTACCTAAGAGACATCAGAACCCATCTCGCGAAGCCATTAGCAGACAACATAACTTTCACTCAACCTTTGGGCAAAGACCATCTTTCACTGCTTTGCTTTGCTGCCTATACGCACCGAAAGCCATTAGCGTGTGCCTCCAGCGTGCCCGTCAGCTTGCGACCGCGGCCGCCGAAAGCTGGCCGTATCCACAAGTCCGGCAGCCGCAGCGCCTTGCCCTTAGCCAGCTGCAGGCGCTCCTGCGTCACGAGCGTCGCACGCTCTGCCTTCTCCGCGTCCCGCTGCCGCACCTGTCGGCTCATCGTCTTGATCAGCTGCACGACCTGGTTGGAGTGCTTCGTGTCGCTCGACCGAAAGGAGCACTCCTTGAGGTACACGGCATCGGGGAATTTCTGGACCGGCATGTCAGTCGCCGTGAAGCCTGCGCCGGGTACGTTGAAGATGATGCGGATGTAACTGTGGCCTCCATCCTGCTGCACGTTGGCGTTCTTGATCGTCGACATGTGGAACGGCACCATGAGGCCGTAGATGGGCAGCAGCACAGCTTCGTTCTTCTGGTCCACCTGATGGCAGAAGACAACGACACGGCTCAGCTTGGAACCAAGGACTGGGTCGGGCAGGATGCCTCTGGCTTGTGATGGAGAAGTGCCTTGAATAATGAGCTGCGCTTTCTAATGTCAAGCTTACAGCTGCAAGCAGTGCAACTTGCAGTGCAAGCAGTGCTCTGACCTGGATCATAAGCTCTCGCGTAGAGGGTATATCTTCCACATTGCGGTATGCCATGATCTCGCCGGTCCTCTGCGCAAGGCCTTGCCTGTTCGTGCCATCCACCCCACCTGAGCGGCGAAAAGCAAGCATGACATTTCAAGAAGTTCAGGACTGACGTTGCTGGACGTAGGTAGAAGGTCAGCCAGACAGACAGCACAACATGACGAGCACAGCAGCATGAGGAGGGATCCAGCAGACCAGAGGCAAGGCGGCGAGCTGTCTCCTCGCTCTTCTTGCGGGCCAGCTCCGCTTGGTGCTGCCGCCGCAGCTCCTCCTTGGTGGCCTCCTGGTTCTCCGACCGCAGCGTCGTCTGGAAAGGACAATCAAGACAATGCATTAAGAGCTGTCACTGTCAGCGGCCTGTGCACCTTTGATCTGAGGTACTCCCGGCAGATTGCAATGTTGCAACTTCCAGCAAGCACTGCCATTGAGTCCTGATTACCTCTTGCACGCTCAAAGGCCATGGTACCTCTGGCCAAGTCATGCAGCGAAACTTGACCATGCCAGAGGCAATCAGCCTCTTTGACATTGGAGCTTCACGAGACCACAGAAAGAATGCTGGGTCTCATTGACCTTCAGGATGGCGCCTTCGGCACCAGCAGCATCGGGCTTGGAGCGCGGCAGTGGCAGTGGCTTCTTGGCTGCTGGTTCCTCGAGCTCCTCCTCCCCGTCTTCCTGCGGTAGCTCCAAATATTCAGCCTATAGGACGGTCGCTGCTCCAGGATGCGCATCATCACTGTGAATCAAGTGAAATAATTGTGACCTGGGCCGCAAGGTGTTGGCAATCCTTTCACTAAGCAGGTTGTCGAAGACACGCATCAGCTGCCCACCTTAAACGAGTAGGCAACCTTCGAGTAAGCTTTGGATACGCCCGCAGTGGCCAGCTCCGGCTCCTTGGTGCCAATGATCACAGTGTCAGCAAGCAGAAGCGAGTAGGCTTGTGTCTTGGGGTCCTTGGACTCGGGGTTGTTGAGATTGTGGAAGCCTGAACAAGTAACGAAATAGCGCGTCCATGCTCAAAGCCGAGGTCACTATCCAAAGTCACAAGGATTAGCAATTGAGTTGAGCAACATGAGATAACAGCAGGCTTGTCCACTAGCAGTCCACAGATGCAAGTAAACGAATAATTACATGTGTTAGTTTCTGTAGTACTTGGCAGCAAGAGTTAGAGTCTTGGCTGCACACACACCCAGCGCAACATTGAAGACCATGCCGCTCCGGACAACACGCTCGTTCTTGGAGTTGAGGCTCAGCCCGGACTCGCGGAATTCGATGCCCATCCCCGTGCCGGCGTTCTTGGTGAAGAATGGCAGGAGATTAGCATCTGCCTTCTCCACCTCCGCCGTCGCAGCGCGATATGCTTCGCAGAGCTTGCTGCCGGGCTGGAGCACCCGGATGGCGGCCGCATGCGCCTTCAGGAGGGCCTCGTAGGCGCTCCTCTGGCTCTCGCTGGCATCGATGAGAATCGTGCGGGCGACGTTGGCGCAATAGGACGCATAGCGGGCGCCGATGGCGCACACGATGACGCCCATGGCCTCATAGTAGAGCTCGTCGTCGTTGCTCATGGCGCTGGGCCTGAGGTCGAAGACACCGCCGCTCTGGAAGACTGGCGGGTAGCAAATGTCCACTTTCTCGGGCTTCAGCTTGACCTTGGCCTTGGCCGGGTCGATGATCACCGCCTCCGTCTGCTCCATGAGCTGCGCGTGCGTCACCTTCATCTCCTCGTCCAGCGTGGTCTGCAGCAACGAAGCCGCCGGCGGGTCAGCCGCGCCCCAACAACAAAGGACGTCCCACAGCAGCAGCACAACACCATGTCTGGCCTGAGGTTTGGCTCTAACGCCAGAAGCTCGATAGGCACGATTAGTAGCATCCCAAGAAGCGAGAGCTGGGGGGGCTCGCCTCGAGCGTGTTGATGACGAAGTTCTTGAAGACGGCGGTGGCGAGCATGGCGGCCTTGCGCACGTTCAGGACCTCCGCGTCGTCCTTGACGGCGAAGAGGTCGGTGAGGCCCGCGGCGACGTCGGCGGTGGGGAGCCCGGCGCCGTCCAGCGCCTGCGCCCAGCGCTGCATGAAGGCGCCCTCGGGGGCCTCCTTGGCCAGCACGCCGACCACCACCGGCCCGCAGTCTCCGCCGCCGCTCTCCCGGACGGCGCGCAGGACGTCGTCCATCTGGCGGCCGCCGTCGTCGCCCTTGGGCCTAGCGTGGAGAACTAACGGCACGCCGCCCACGCCGCCGTCGGCGAGGCCCTCGAGGTGCACCACCTTCTTGGCGGAGGTCAGGACGTGCAGCTCAGTGGGGAGGAAGGCCAGCAGCGTGTCCGGAAACTCGTAGCCTAGCAGCCACGATTGGAGCGCCGTGGACTTGAGGTAGCGCAGGTCCTCGCTCGGCGGCGGCGTCGCCACCGCCACCGCGCCCGCGCCGCCCCACCCGTCGCCGCCATCGCCGCCGCCGNTCATGGCCGCCGCCGGCGCCGTCAGCGGCGCCGAGGCGGGGCGGCGGGGTCTGCCGCGCGGGGCGCCATTGGCGCAGGCCAATAAACCCAAAGCCTCCACCCATTCTGTCCTCGTCCTCTACGCGCCTAGGGGCTGCCGAGAGGGGCGCCGCCCAAAGCGCACGTCTGTCCCCTGGCGTCCCCGCAGAGGACACACCGAGCTCCGTCACCGAGCTCCGTTCCCGCCAGAACTGGATCCCGCCGGCCACCAGACCAACGGGAGTGTAATAAGCGTTCGAGAGATCCGCTTCCAGACGTGGGCGCGGCGCCCCACCAGCGCCCGAGTCACACAGCACGAGTAACTGCTCTATCAGTAGCTGTGAGATGCCAGCCAGAACGGAAAAGTTAGTTGGTTGTGGAGTTGAATGAGCTGAAATTTTTTCTTTACTGTCACAAGTAGCGTGTCAGAAAGTAGGTACCCATGGAACAATAACCTGAGCAACAAAAAGCACGAGTGGACTCCAAATGCAGTTGTACTTGATACTGAGTCAAGTCTAAGCAGAAGCTGCGCAACTCATGCTTGAAACGAGGACGCTTTCCTCAACCCTAGCATTCGCAGACACATTGCAGCCGGTGATGCTATCTCCGGAGTTGTACTCCGCCAGACTTAGTTCATCTGTACATCCCTCTGCAGAGATCCTGCCATAGAGGCTCACTCATGTAGGTCTACTCACTGCCTGTACTACAACGTCAGGAGAAACATATAATATATCCTGTCATCAGTCTCGAAGTTGCTGTTTCAAGAGGGGGTGACATTTCTTGCTGGTCATGAGGAGCTCATATCGGAGCCCATCTGCAGATCAAAAAGAGTTTATGTTATAATAATATCGCCATGCACCAAGGCTTTGAATCTAGCAACAGAAAGTAGTTAGCAGGTGGGGTGACAAAAGAGAGCTTCCTTGAGCAGTAGGAGGTACCACAAGGCTCTGTGAGACAATGACGACTGTGTTCATACACATCTGCCTGTAGCAGGGCACGTAATCATGACGTCAACAGCTGTCCGAGCGCGGCATAGCAAATAGGCAGTGCAGGCCACTGACCCCTCCTGGTAAATGTAAGCACCTTTGGAGCTCATTATTGGAAAGAAATGTCCCATTGTCCGCTTAATCATACCCCTACTTCACCACGCAAATGCTAACAGCCTGGGAGGTCGGCCCATGGAAAGAAGGAAAGATGAATTGGAAGTCACGTGCTACTGAATGTAATGGCAACCTAGGTATACAGGAGAAATAGCTCCATGCATACACGATTGTGTCTAGCCAAAAGGAATGGTGAGCTATACAGGTACTCAGCGACGCGTTCGGCCTGTACCCCCTCCACACTGTCGCACTGGATGCCACAACTATAACATCCTTAGCGCACTGATCGCCGTGCCAGGTGTTAGTGACTTCAGCCACTGCACTCAGGGCAGGCCCGCTACTACCGTCTGCTCCAGTCGGTTTCTGGCCATCAAAGCAGTCAGCAAGTGACATGCATTGTCGCTAGATTGCGCAGCCCTCTGAGCACTTCTGGTCCCCCAAGAATGTCGTCCGCATTGGACCCTGACAATGCGGTCGCCAATATCAGGATGGCTTGTAGCCGTTCAAGGAGTGCTCCTGGCCGCCACCGACTTGATAGTAGGCTTTGTACCACCTAACAAAGTGCTTCAATCCAGTCTCAAGATCTGTGCTTGGTGTGTACCTGAGCATGCAATGCAGAAGGGGCAGGCTTAATCAGCAACTGCTGCTTCTAAGCAGACTCGCTTGGCTCAGATTGTTGAATATGAAATTGAGGACATTTCCTTCAAAAATTATGCATCCACCATCTCTACTCCAATCCATGCTAATCCAATCCAACATTCAGTGGAGGCTTACCCAAGTTCGTTGTGGGCCTTGCTTATATTTGCATGTGTGAACATCACGTCGCCTGTGCTTGGCATGGGGATGTAGCTGCTCAAGGACCCAGCCATAGCCATAAGTTACAAGCCCAATGTCCAGTTCTGAACATCATGATCTACACTAGCTTGCTTGAGATGGAGCTCATTCAGAGGGCATTGATGCTTCCTCATGTAAGTCTGCATATTTCACAAAGCGGACAGCAGGACACTTTCGCCAGGCATGTGTGAAGCGAGCTGGTGGCTGCACACACTGTGCCCAAGACATGGTATACACTCACTTTCGGATGGCTCTTCTCTTCAGATGTTTCTCCAGGTAGCCAACAAAGTCTCCAACCTTGACAGGCTGTGTGTTGCCAAGGTTGTATATTCTGAACTGCGCTTTGCCTTTCTTTTTGCCTCCACTTCCCGTACTTGGTTGTGCGGTTTCCAGTGAACGTATACAGCCCTTCACGATGTCATCAATGTAGGTGAAATCACGAGCAAGCTCTTCCCCGTGTTTACCCTGGAAAATATTGATGGGCTGCATGTACACAAAGGTGAGGTAAGTCAAAACACCTCTCCTTGCCCAAATGTCACAGAGGTGCACGATGGACCACTTGTGACGGCAGATATTTTCGTTGAGGTGAGGCTGCGAGCTTGTGTGTAGAAAGACTGCAGGAGGTTTCACTGCTCAGTAAAGAGGTGCATACCTGTCCTTCCATGATATTCCGGGTGAAGGAGAAGTATGCCATGTCTGGGCGGCCCCATGGTCCATACACAGTGAAGAACCTGCACGAGGAGAGCATGTCAGTTGGAGGAGGCAACAACAAAAGCAAGCCCTTCCATGATTCTTCACATGCACATCACCTCAAGCACATGGTGGTCAAGGAGCTTACCTCAAGGCAGTTATTGACAAGCCATATATGTGGTTATATGTGTGACCCAAGACCTCATCAGCTTTCTGTGCAGGGGCAAGAGAATGGAGACACTTAGGCTTGAGGGACTCAGAGTAGTGCTTATAGGCATGTCTACTCAGCAAGTTCTCTTTCTATGTCAGACAATCTTCCACTGCCAATAAAGACAAAGAAGTCAGAGTAACCTGACATGACAATGCAGGATGCCTGATGTCTTGATGTAGCTATAAGTCAAGATCCTGGTCACCCTTCCTCGAAGTAGACAGTCTGATGCAGCTCAACTGAGGACTAAAGAAAGTCTTCGTCTGGCAAAGACTGCTGGACCTAGAGGACTCCTAGTTAATCTCGAAGAACCCTACCTTTGTTGCTGCATACAAACTCGCAGGTTGATCAGTCCGATCACTTTCTGAGAATGGCACCTATTTCAAGAGCCACACCACAATCAGTATGCACTTTGAGATGGAGGCAACAGTGCTGTAAGCATTGCTCAGCGGACCTGAAGATCAAAATCTGAACCAAAGTAAGCAAGAAAGACTGGGAGAGACTGGGAGGGCAGCTATCATCAAAGACTGACGAACTCTGTATCAGCCAATGCAAGAGCATTAGCAAGATGCTTGCAGGCAGACAAGGCAGAGCTTAGTACCTTGCTGTTAAGGCCATACACACTGCTTGACGAGGCATACACAATAGCTGGTTGCTGATTCACCTTCTGCACATTATATGGTACAGAGAGTGGCGAGCAGTCAAGGTGGTGATCTGCTAATATCACTGGTGATACGAGCTGTGAAATACAAATCCCCTGTGACGTGCAGCTCCGATGAGAAATGCAAAACAAGCTTCACCTTGCACTCTTCAAGAAGGGTCACAAAGCCTCCCACATTGCTGTGTATGTATGCAAGAGGGTTCTGTACAGCATATCGAACGCCAGCCTGCGACCATTGCAGAACATGCACAAGGAACGATCACAATGCTGGCCACTTTGCCTCACTTCACAGAGAGG
The DNA here is from genome assembly GCA_009602725.1 of Spirogloea muscicola. Classification (NCBI taxonomy): domain Eukaryota; kingdom Viridiplantae; phylum Streptophyta; class Zygnematophyceae; order Spirogloeales; family Spirogloeaceae; genus Spirogloea; species Spirogloea muscicola. The sequence goes on from WELB01000142.1 coordinate 215,152, forward strand.
AGTTGTGCGAAGATGACATCAGCGTCTGCAGGCTTCAAGTTGGTGGCTACCTGAGCAGCTAGGTGTAGCACATGTGTGAACCTGCCCAGCTCGAAGAGACGTGCCAAAAGAGCTGCATCATTGATGTCCCCTTCCACGACGAAGCTGCATGGACCCGCTCACGCCATGAGAACAAGCACGAGGCTTGCTACCAACGACAACAAGCTAAGGCCCCTCTCGGTCATCTCTGCCGTGCTGCATGCTATACCCTCTCCCCCTTGCATGATAGGGCAGCAGTAAGAATGTAGCAGCTGAATGAAGGCAGAACACTCTAAAAATGGGAGGAGCACGGGCATAAGTCACAGCACAACAGCAGGGCCTAAAAGAAGTTATGTAGTGTCAATGCATAGTAGCACTCTACAATGCTCCACCTGTGGTGCAGGTGTAGTCAACATACATGTTACTCTTCTGAAGTGTTGCAGCCCTCGCCCTCTTTAGCGCGACAGGATAGTAACTGTTGAAGTTGTCCAGTCCAACCACGCCATGACCTTTCTTCTTCAAGGCCAATGCTGCGTGCAGGCCGACAAAGCCTGCTGCTCCAGTCACCAGGACAACCATTCTGCTCTCCTCCTGTTGTGTCAAAAGATGGAAGCATGTCATCACGGCAGGCTCCACTATAAGGACCGGTCAGGTCTATGCTCTCAGCATCACCTGCTGCTCTGTATGGGAGGACGCAGCAACTTCCCCTACCTCTCTCTGAGCAGACTTCTTCACTTTCCTCTCCCAAGAGGCTCCGCCCCACGACGGCCTCAAGGACAACGTGACACCTGTGACCTCTCCCACCATGTAGTTCCGGGGCGTGGTCCTGTGCAGAACCCCGACAGCGCTGTCCAGAGAAGCCAGTCTTAGGGGATAGAACAACATTGTAGCAAGAGCCAACTGAAGCTCGGGTCCTGCTGTTGAGCTACCGTTAACAGCCTCCGATATCCAACTCCAGCAGGATATCTTGACAGGCACCGGACGTGGACAGCCAACCAGCTGTACCAGAGTGTGAGTGGAGGCCCTTACGTGAGTAGGAGGAAGATGAAGAGGCAGAAGACCTTCACTATCCCGATATGCCGCGACGCGGCTCTGGCGCCTGCATAGCGGCCCTTGGACCCGTCGGCGCTCTCCAGCTGCTTCAGCGACGCAGAGTGGGCCAGCTTGGCGGGGGCGGCCATCCCCCGGCGCGACGGCGCTCCCGCCGCGCCGCGCGAACACTGCCGGGCCGGCCTTGGCGGCAGCTCAGGAGGCCTCGCCAGCCAGGGCCGCGTGCCGGCGCCG
>WELB01000142.1:220317-245315 GCA_009602725.1 Spirogloea muscicola
CCCCCCGCCATCCCTCCTCCTGCTACTGCTGCCAGGCCAGATCGTCAAGGCCCTCATCGGCACTTTCGGCCCTCCTTCCCCCCCCTGCCATCCCTCCTGCTACTACTGCTGCCCCACTCCTCTAGCAGCTCCAGCAGGACAGGTCGGGGCAGGTCGACAAGGCTGCAGTCGGCACTTCCGGCCCTCTTTCCCCCCCCCCTCCATTTCTCCTGCCACTGCTGCTGCCCCACTCCTTTAGCAGCTCCAGAAGCTGCTAGATGCTAGCTGCTACGTCATGAGATGTGCTTGCCTTTGTACTTGGCCAATATTGACCTTCAATTGTTTCAAATACACGACTTTTTCCCCGTGACTAGTTTCTCCTGACCTGCGGCAGCTCAACGGGGGATATTGAGCACCGAGTGGCCACTTGCGTCGTATGTGTGCTTAAGCGCTTATCTTTGCTTTTCTGGCCCTTTCGAAGTATGTTCATTCTACAGGCTGGCCAATCTTAGCCATCGCCCTGTCCTGGAAGACTCTTCCTTTCTTTACTTGACTCTCTTTTCTTTCAGCCCTTGCCCATTCCTTTGGGCTGGCCTCTCCCAGCCACCAGTTAATCTGGCCGCGCTTGCTTTTCATTTTTTGTTTGGGCTGGCCTCTCCCAGCCACCAGTCAATCTGGCCGCGCTTTTCTTTTCTTCCAGTAGAGCGCGATGGCTGTGATTGGCCAGCCCAGAGAGGAGGAATGAACACATACAGCCCTCGTCGCCCGCTGTGGATGTAAGTAATCGTTGTTATGAGAGATTTTTGTACATTGCGGCAGCTGGAGGACCAGCGAGGGACAGTCGAGAGCTGAGCCCAAGTAAGTGTGGCCGTGAGTTCCGCAGCCAATGACAACGGGGAGCTGGGCAGGCGGAAGGACGACAGGGCCGCGGCGCACCAGCCGGGCCTCGTGACCCGTCTGAATGTGCCGATTGCACAGCTCGCCTGCGGGGGCTATTACTCCGCCGCTCTTGACAGTGAGCCACTGCCCTTTCATAAGTCCTGAGGCCTGCTTCTACCATCGACTCTCCAATGTTGATCATAGAGTTCAATCTTGCTTTCTTTAGCTTATCCTTATCACATGGCCTCTTCATCCTGGGCCTGGGCCATGCGGCAGGGAACGGCCGGATATGGACCTGGGGCCATGGTGGGCACGGGCAGCAGCCTCCGCTGCTTGCCCGAGCTTCCTCTTTCTGCCCGAGCTGTCGCGGAGGAGGATGTGACGCTGTCACAGGGCTGAATATGCCGCGGGAAAGGAGAAATTTTGTGTATTTGATGTGTATTTGAAACAAACGAAGGCCAAGGGGAAAGGCGCCTTGCCGTATTAGTTCCAGCCAACTTTGACAAGGTGGCCTCGTTTTGCTTATGTTGCGCATTCTGACCTGGCCAGCTCAGACCTTGTTCATTTCTTTGGGCTAGCCTCTCGCTTATTTTGGAAGAGCTGTTTTCTTTCTTTCTGGCTGGCTCTCCTCGTGACCATCTTTCGTTGTACTTGCTTACATGTGTGATTTGGTGCTTTCCGGCACCCCTTTGGACCCCTTAGTCGATTCTTTTTCAGACTGGCTTTTCACAGCCATCTAGCCTCGTCATTCTTCGTCTGGTCTGGCTATCAGAGCCATCGCCCTCTACTGGAAGTGTCTTATCTTCTCTACGAGGGGACACGTTTCGCTATCGTTGCCTTACATTGGAAGAGCTGCTTCCTTTGCTTCGCCACAAAGAATTGCCTGCTGCAATGAGGTGACCAGCAGCCACGCTGGCTGCCCAGCACAGCAAATTCGTCACGCTCTGATGGCCCAGATCTGGGCAGGTGCAACGCTGGACAAGCAAACGCTGTATGAGCTTCACGGTGTCTGCAAGTTTGCCCGGCTCACTGTCTGTCAGTTGACTCGTACCCCTGTGCACAATGATCTACTTTCCTCCCTGCAAGCTGAGTCCTGTTGATATTGCCTGTGGATCTCTTCATGAACTTCACAGCAATACCTAACGCACACGACATGCTGCCTTGCATTGACGGGCAACCGAACGGACAGTATTGGTGCTTCTGTTTACCGGGTAATTATGACATCTATCAAACAGCTTGAAGGCTTTGTGCAAGCTGAAATGTGCAAGCTGAAATGAACAAGCACATAACTCAACATCCAACTGCCAGCATTTTCCAGGAATGTGTTCCCTACTTCTTGCTCATATGAGCAGGGCAACGCTCTTCAAGACACCGCTACCGGGACTTTCTCAAGGGCTTCCTTCCCTGTGATGCCAGTCTTCAGCTTGGCAAAGTCCTGGGAATAATCTCGAGCAGGTGGAGGGTTGGATGAATCAACAGTGAAGGGCTCGCTAAAAGGAACAGTGCTCTTGACCTGCACAATGCACATGCCCAAGCCATGCACAACTCAAAGACTGTATCTACAAGCTTCTACAGTATTTGCAGACGTGCTGATATGGCAAGCACATTGACCTAGCAAACAAGCACCAAAGCCAGAGCAATGAGGCTGACTGAAGGTCTTGCTTAGTCCAGCATCCATTGTTGCAACAATCGCTAGCTGTCATCGTGACTCCTTTGCAGACTCGAATGTCTTGTCGGTTGCCTCGGGAGATGAAAGAGCGGCAACACAGATTCGAGCAACTTCTTCTCGCCCTATCTTCCCCTGCAGTAGCAGCCGAGCTCGAAGAAGAGTCACATACAGCATAGCTTCTGTAAAAAGCCTCTGTTTCATGCTGTCTGTATGATACTCTAAAATCTAGCTCCAATCTGAGCACAGGAGTAAACATGTCAGCATGCACATGCTGTGGCTTTGTGAAGTAATATGCTGTCAGATTTGCTATAGATTGGTAGTGACCCTAATTTGATTATGATCTTACAGTGAGGTTGTCCCCTTGGTCGAAAATCAGCTCAGCTCCAGCCGGTTCTTCAGTCAATGCGCATGGCCGCACGATTGTGAAGGGTACGCCGCTGTCCCTGACAACATCCTCGCCCTGAGACAACATAGCCAGCAAAATTTCAAGGGTACGCCACTGCCCCTTACCATGTCCTCGCCCTAGGACAGCCAGCAAGAAGCTGCTGTACGAGTATACTTCTAAGTAAGTACACACAGAGCTTGGCCTGCCATACACCACGCCCGTGTGCTGTGACCCCAACGCTTGCGATCAGTCCTCGTGTGAATCTTTGTAAGTTGAGGCGAATAATGCAACGGGTGGAAAGTACCTTCAATTTGAAGGTAAGAATGCCTCCAAGTTCTTTGTTCATCCGGACAGCTGGTGGTTGCTTGCTAAGGTCCAAGCCAGGCCGTTCAGGCCGAGTGGCTCCAGCAGAACCAACATGCACAAACCTACAGCCAGCACTCACGTAACCTGGTCAATGGATTGTAGCTTCCAATTGGCTGGGGGCATCGTATCTCATTCAACACACGGTATATACTCATACCGTAGTCTCACTTGCAGCTCAAGGTTACTCAACGGAATGTCACTCAATCAAGCGAGTCCAGTGTTGAAGGACTGCAGTGCCCGAGGTAGGTTCCTGCACTTGACCTGGGGGTGACTGGCTCGGGCAGGTATGCATGGATGCTGTCGAAAGGAAGCTCAAATCTGCCAGCTGTGAAACTTGGATTCAGGCGACTGTCATACTCAAACTTGCTATACATCAACTGCAAAAACACATACACTGCTGAAGGTTAGTGGAGTCATTCTGCTTCAAAGCACTTGCTTAGATTCACAGGTGGTCTTGTAGAACGTGAAGACCACTATTGCGACTGTGGGGACTGATCAAAGCGAGTCATGACAAAGAGTATGCTTAAATGGAGAACATCAGTGTCATCAAGAGATACCTGAATGGAGGCTATTTGAGATGTATTAAGAGCCTCAGCATCTCTGACAGTCTTTGCGCGGAACACAGGAATGAAGCTGGTGAAAGGTAGGCGGACCTGGCAAAACGAAGCAAAAGTCAGCATGCTCAGCTTGAAACGTTAGCATGGATAAACCATAGGGGCTGTCCTCGAGCTAGTATGTCAATATGCATGATTCACTGATCGAGTTAGCATCTAGAGACACAACACTGGCACCGCAGTTGCTAGAAGGTGCTGATAAATGCTGACCTTCTGCCACTCTCCTCTCTTGGTGTCAAAGCTAACAGTGTAACCCACAGCATCCCAGTCTGTGGTTGTTCGCAGAATCAGCTTATAACGGTGCCCATCACCCTTCACGTTCAACTCCAAGCCCTCATATGCAGAAAGGTCCTCCAAAGGATTGAAGTTCTGATAGTTAAGCACATCACATGGACCATGTCAGGGGCATATTAGCACATGGACCATGTCAGGGGCATCTTAGCCGAGACCTCTTTAGGGGTCAATTTGCAGCTCTGAAGGTCAACCTGTAGATGGACGCAGGCTTACCTTGGTCCGAATGCTGGCAAAGCCCCCGCTGTTATCGGTTGATACAACACCTGCTCATTCACTCAAAAGACAATCAAGGCTACGACAGCACATCTGCACAGCTAAGCTGGCACTCATGCATGTGAGCAAGCATCAGTAGAATGTCTCTCTCTCTTGCATGATTCTTTTGGAGAGATGTCACAGACAGGAGTTGCGAAAAGGTTTCTGCCTGTGAAAATGCCCACTGATCCTCCTTTCATCCCTCCCTTAGGATCAATTTGAAGCCCACTCTGACTGACACCGCCCATGACAACATCGTCCAGGGGCCCCCACGCAGGTCCAATAGGAAGACCATTCTCTACATCATTTTGATAACAGCATGAAAGCAGCAAGATAAGTACACAAACATATTACACAAGATGTAACGATAGACGTACGTGTAGCACAAGCTCTTAGGTGTGTCAAGCATGATGAGGTCGAGCTTTGCAAGTACCCAATTCAACAACGAGCAGAGCAGAAATCATCTACAATCAGATCCAGCTCTGTTGAACTTAGATGTCAGCTGACTATATACTTAAGAAGAAACTCTTCTGGTACTATGTGTCCAAATAAGAGCACCTGCTATGCAGAAAAGTGTCCTTCCTTTGCGCAGGCCGACGTGTTTCTTGATAGAATTCACGATGTTCTGCACGCCCAAGAATTCAACTGCCTTTGGTGTATCACCCTTCACCTGCAAGAAATATATAAGTTGCAACTATATGTGAGATTGGAGTATTTAAATTGCGACTATATAAGAGATTGTCACACTTCTCTCTCAATCACAAGATAGTGTGGGTAGATGTGATTGTCACATGATGCTTATTAGCATTCATCTCTTGCGTAAAGATTAGGCTACTAAGAATACAGAAACAAAGAGACCATCACGTCCCTTTGCAGTGCAAGAAATGACATAAACTGCATGCACAATCATTGTGTAGAGCTTTCGACTTGCCTCAGGGTCATAAAACTTGATGCCCTGCCCATTCCGCATGTCATTCCACAGTCAGCAATCCTAGCACTTGGCACATTGTGATGTGTAAATGAACAGAATACAATATGCAGATACAGGCTTCCACTTGATGCCGTATCTCCACTGTATTTATTGTAAAGACTGCTGTGCGACATACTGTAAAGTGGACCATCAATGAGATCTGTGCACTCTATGCAAGCAGCTCTACTTTCAATTGTAGAGGTTAAGGAAAGTCTGTTGAATCGGATGACGTCTCATTGATCATGTGCTTGCAGCCACTGCAACTATTCAGACCAACATTTTCGAGAAGGTGAGCTTTGTGCTTTTACTAATTGTCCTGCTGTCTGCCAGGAGTTTGGGCTACCCTCCAGTAACGGATTGCATATCACCTGATAGTACTTTTGCCGGTCTGCTGTGTCGCCTTCCTTTGGCCCGACTATGCAGGCAGCACAATTGATGACACGCGTCACACCTACAAAGTACTCGCGCTGCAGAGTTGCGGCCTGCGATATATCTGCAGCTACCTGCAACGCACATGCAATTGAGGGCAGAAATAATAGAATCCAATTCACTGCAAGACCTGATGGACTTCTAGACAGGCACTCGTGGTTGCCATGCTTCACTTTCGGATGAATAAGACAATCCACCAAGTGTCAGTGATGTAACCTCAGTACTTACGTAATCAACACCTGGACCAAGAAGGTTCCTTGCTTTGTCCACATTGCGCACCTGGTCATACAATGTGGGTTCTCAGTGTCTGGTAAAGACATGAAAATCATGAATTTGCCTTGTTGACTTGTCGACCAAATACAGGAGCTCAAGTGTAAGAAGCACTAGATATAGCCACCCGCTACTCTCTCAGAGCTTGAGCGACCCAACTTCAGGTGACTATGTGCAGTTAAACACAGGTACAACACCAGCGATGCCCGTGTGAAATATCTCAGACATTGTTTAGCAGTCATTCTTGACCAACGATTGATCTTACAGTATCGACCATTGTTACAGGTATCTGGCAACCCTTGCATGCTTCAGCGATGGTCAAGACTGTAAATGGATGTGGAGCATACTAGCGCTCGAACAGCATATCCATTCTGACGAAGGATGTCCACCACGCGCTTGCCCACGCCTCCAGTTGCTCCAGTGACAAGCACAAGCTCAACCTTGCCAACTTCCCCTTCTGTCTGCCTCATGCTTGAATTCGTTTGTCCACTTCGAGCTCCAGTGAATCTCTCTAGAAGTGATGTGAGAAGCTGCTTGTAACAGAATTTACTGTCAAGCTGGGAACAAAACCTCAACAATGATAAGACGAACAAAATCTAGGTGAGACTGACTATGTTATAATAAATGTGCCGGTGTGAGAATGAGGCAGTGCATCGAGGACCTTACACCTAAAGACGTCTGAATTGAAGGTAAGTCTGCGTCCTAGTACCACAGATGTAGCAGGGGCAATGATCAGCTTGGTATGGATCTGAACTGAAAATGAAGATTGCTTACGGAGTTCATTGAAGGAGGCTCGTTGAAGTAGAGCAAGGTTTTCACGAAGCGACCCACGTCCCACTGTTGCCTTGCGTTGTCTGCAACAATCGTAGTATGTGCCTTCTGCGCCTTGCTCACTGGCCTGCAAGTTGACCAGACTTTTCCCTTTGCTGACGATGACAGCCTGAGGCCGCTGTGAGATTGAAGCTGGCGATGTTTGCTAGCGACGGCCTCCACCGACGCTAAAGTAGACTCCACCTGCCAAAGTCATGTAAGGGACTCATTATATTCAGAAGTATCGAGTCCTCATGCATATGCATCAGCCATAAGCAAGTATAGATGACACGTTCAGTCCCTAGACCGCCATCTCCTGCGTCCCTCTGACACCTGCTCGCTATCTCCTATTCTTCTGAAGTTCTTATCTCTTGCATAGTGATGTCGCCCTGGATCTTGCCTATGCTCCCGCCTGTGTCTCACCAGTGAAGCAGCTCTCGTAGACAATTATCTAACGTTGCGGTACCCGTCCTGGATGCATATGCCGAGTACGAGCCGAGCTGTCACAAGTTTGACTACCTGCCCAGCCCTCTCACCTTATTGGTGCTGGTGCGAGACGCTCGAAGCGAGAGCTGCGAGCTGGGCAGGAGCCCAGGAGCTGCAGCAGAGGTCAGCGCGGCCGCCATCGCAAGGCTTGCCGGCAGCTCCGGCGCTGGGGAGGCTGGCGACGGCCGGCAGGCGGAAGGCTGCGGCGCGCGCCGCGAGAAGAGGCGGAGCGCGGGGGCGAGGTGCGCCAAGGGCACGTCGTGGACCCAGCGCAGGTGTGTTCGCGGTGAGCAACGGCGGAGTCCGCTGCCGGTAAGTTCTAGTTAGTGTGCCGGCGGCCGGGATGAGTGCTGGAGTCGTTGCCGCTTCGGGCTTCTCCCAACCCGCCGCTTTGTTGTCCCCGCAGCATGATACCACCACGGGCGCCGGCTTCCTCGACAGCGGCCCCCAGCTAATCCGCCGTCAAGGAGCCGGCCCGCAGCAGCGCCACGTGGCAGCAGCTCCCTGTGACTTCCTATGGCTGACACAGGTGACAGTAATAAGGGGGACATAAAAGAAAGACCAACGGAAAAGCAAGACCAACGAAATGAAAGAGAGCGCCCTATCTGCACAGCCTGTGGGTCACATAATATGGTCAACGAATACCCTCTGCAGTTTGTTTCAAATACACGAAATTTTCGCCCTATCTGCACAGCCTGTGGGTCACATAATATGGTCAACGAATACCCTCTGCAGTTTGTTTCAAATACACGAAATTTTCGTCTGCATGATACTGGCTGGCGTTCACAGCCGCTATTTAACATCAGCAGCCGCCTTCATCTGGTGAAAGCCAGGCCCACCCCCTCGGCGCGCGCCGCGCCGCGGCGCCGTGAGAGCTCGCGCGACAGCGGCGTCCTCGCCTGCCTGGGGCCGACCGGCTGGGGGGCGATGGCTGCCCTTGGCGCGACGGCGGGAAACGTCCTCGCGAACGCCGGCGAGGGCCCTCCCTCCCTCTGGAGGCCCCGAGGAGTCCGGCGTAGTGGCGCCTCTGCTTCGCCTAAGCTTCTGGTGGCACGAGCCGCGGCGACGCTGCAGCTCTCACGACGACGAGGGGCAAGCAGCGGCGGTAGAGTCCGGCCCCTTGGCAACAGCACGAGGTCTGTGGTCGCCAAAGCCGGGAGCGGCGCGGGTGAGATCGCCCCCCGGCCTGCCAGGCCGCTGAGCTCCGACAAGGAGTCCTGGGAGGGCAATGCACACGGCCTGAACGCCGTCCCTTCAGGTGAGACTGCGGCACAGCAGGCAGCTTCTCAATGCCCGTGAAGCGAGCCGTCCTGTTGACGTCCTGCTTACAAGCTCATCGCTTTCTTGAAGACTGCAGTCGCTGGCTCCTCCAGCATCTTTCGAAGCAAGCTCCAGGATGCTAAGCGTGCTTGGGCAGCAAGGCAAGACTGAGCTCGCACGAGGCTGGGAAGTCAAGTTGCAGACAAATAGCAGCGGAACTGTCTGGGTGTACCTATCGCTACACGGCTCGGTAGCACAAGTCATGCCATAGAGTAGCTCCACACACTGATCTCATGGCCTGGTTGAATCCTCGCAGCGGACGGGCTTAAGAGCGTGGCAGCACTTGTGGGCCTGGAGCGAGCAACCGCTGCTGCATTGAAAGCTTGCGACATCAACTTCTCAGCCCCTGTCGTGCTTCTGGTTACACTCTTCGCGCTCATGCTGGTCGACCACCCCACCGTCAACAACTGTAATTGCAACAAATGCTAACCTCGCTCTCCGCCCCATCCTTTCTCAGTGTCTTTGTTGACGCAGGGCAGTTGCTCTGGCCAAGCGCCCTGTGTTAATTTCGAGTAGAACCACAACCAGCTAGCTTCAGTGATGGTCCACTGCCACCTGTTAGGGCTAGTACTAGTGGACATCAGCCATGTGCTACAGACAAGAGGCACCTCCAGAGGGAGATCTGAGCATCTGCACATTGCTCGTTACACGCAGTTTACGACTTCCTGAAGCCTGGCTCCGATCTCTTCGACAAGTGGCTACCCATGCTTTTCGTGCCTTCTGTTGTATGCACCCTCCCCAGCTCCCAGCTCCACAAATTCTCAACATATCGCATGAGTGGTTTATATTCACCTAGGTAGCCTCGCTTTCTTGTCGTCGGACTTCACAGCTGCATGGTCTGAGGCACTGCCTTTTGACTGCTGCAGGTAGTCATACCCCTCTCTCAGCTCCCTGGTGGCATTGACTTCCTCAAGGCAGCGGTTCTCATTGGTAAGCTCGTCGGACTACGTCTATCAGCAGCAATCATGGGGTTATGTTGTACGTGGGCCAATTATTAAGCTGTGTGCAATTCAAGTGAGCCATGTCTGTGTTCGTGCGCACCAAGTCGCCTGCAATGCTCTGCTGTTTGCTCATTCATTGACTAGCTCGGGCAAAGGGTTTTTGTTCTTAGGACCTGCAACACCTATTCAGCAGGTGCTGCTGACTCACACCTCTATGCTGCAATATCATCTTACACGCGATTTGGTGCTGACAGTGAGCAGCTATGTGATCACCCTGTGGGGTGCCGCTATCGTAATGGTTGGGGTGGAGAAGCTGGAGAGGTCCAGACGAAGGCCTTCCAAAGGGTCGGCAGTTAGCCACGGTGAAAAGCTGGCAAGGATTGGTGAGGCGGCCAAGTTTTGGGTTGGGAAGGCAGCCAAGGAGATCGCAATGGTGCTCGCTTCAGCAGCAGCTCAGACCACCGAGATTGATGTCCAGGAGGTAGTATTCAGTCAACTACCAGACAGCAGCCTCTGGAGTACCTCTGCTCGCTTTCTCAGATTATCCGTGCTTTCAACACCTACTCGTGCAACTTGCTGCTTTGCGCAGTGCAACTTGTCTACCTGCACTCTTGTGCGAGTGTCCTGTGCAACTATTGTCGTGCAATAGTGAGCCTACTCGTTCCCTGTCAGATTGCTCTTGAGGGTGCCAGAGCCATGGAAAGCATTGCCGACACACTTATTACTCCAGAGCCCCCTCCAGGGGAAATCCCTCTTTCAACCCCCTTTTTGTTCCTGGCAGCCACGGGATTTCTTGTCCCCACATTTATAATGGGGATCACAGATCCCATCCTGGTAAGGCCCCTCATACTTAGCACATTGATACCAGTTGAAGAGGTTGTATCTACTCCGGCACTATCATCGCATCCATAACAGAAGAAGATATCCTTCCCAGTATGGTCAAAGGATTGCCACTCTGTCAAAGAGATATTATTAGTTACTATTAGTGACTCAATAGTAGAGACATAGCAAGTCACATTTCATTCACCTCGTAACTAGCACTTGAGATCACCGCCATTTTGGGTCCTGTCAGATGGCTCCTGGCTGGTTGCTCCTCACTGTGGCGGTCTATACAAGCAATTCAAGGTGTGGTGCATTGGACTGAGCGACATCAGTCACGTGTACTCACGCCCCTTGATCAAGCAGACTTACAACGTATACCATGGCTGCGCATGCTTGCATGCAGAGTATCTCAGAAGATCTGACTGCAAGCTCTCTTCTCTCTTAAGCAAGATTGTGCCATGAATTCCAGCAATATACGTAGAGGATGATACTGGCTTGGACATGATGAACACCTTTGTGCAGACTGCCAGAGAAACTTCTACGCCTCTTAAACCCTACAGTGACAACCGGAGCGCTGCTCTCCGCCTTGGCTGCTCTTTATGGAAAACATTCTCTTGGCTTTTGGGAAAGGGGGATATTTACATACAGTGAAGGAGCAGGTGACAGACTGAGCTCAAACCATCTCTCCTTGGCTGGAAACTTTTTGCTATGTTGCTGCATCAAGTAGAGCACATATAGGACATCGGACTTTGGGTCAAGTTACACATCTGCTACTTAGGTTGGGCTTGTCAGACATCATGGAGATCACGGAGACACAATCGCAACCCACAGGCAGGGGGTACATGACCAGCTCCATTCAACATTGAATTGGTTCAAGACCATGCTGCCGTGTGCATCATCTACGTTCTCGTTGTTAGCCTTGGTCTAAACGCAGGACTCACTGCACAGGGCACATGATCCACCTTCTAGTGGGACCGGCAATTGCATCCCTGGGCCTGAAGGTATACTCTAGAAGGAAGCCATTGTTTCCTTGACATATTCACACTGTGTGATGATTTAACAAGCCAACCGCAGTACAGTGGTGATATGAAAGTTAATTGCACGCACAGTTGCTCTGTCGTGCAACCGTCCTTTAATAGCTGCAGCACAGATGGGTTTCTTTAGGCAGTCATGGACAGTCCTCTGAAATAGGAGGCGTCCTGAGGAGGATTTGCTCTACTGCAGGTGCGGAAAAATCAGAGAATGCTGACAGGAATGTTACCACAGTTGGGTGTTGCACTTGCCGTCGTCGCTCCCTGGTAGCAGCCCTTCCTGTTGCATTCTCTGGGTTGGCGTACCAATGTTGCACATTGAATGCCTGTGAAGTGGCCTTTTGTAATCACGGCACTCCTGCTTATCTGCCCAAATTCCTGTTGCTCTGTACATGCACATGGTTTCTTACCAGACCAAGAGCGTCCTTGTCAATGTCTCATGCTCATTTCTATCTGTTTGCAGTGCCTTGATCTTGACAGCGCTCATGGGCCGTCTTATTGCTGCCAAGCCTGAAGTTACTTTGTCGGTCATTCCCTGCACGGTGAGGCTGGAACGAAGCTTGAGACCATTGTTGTAATTTCTGTTTTGTCAAACAAGATATCTGAGGTTTCCTTAATGTGGAGCATATGTGCTTGTGTTACATAGTTTCATAAGGCATCTCCAAGAGAGCATGCTGCATCAGCTTTGATCGACTGAGAATTGTCACCGAGGAGTAAGTAGATGTGAAGGTGTCACTTTTGAAATACTATTTACTCGTTTACCCTCCCTGGTATGCAGTCAACTCTTGGCTTGGCACTTGAGATGGTCCCTATACTCGGTGCTAACAAAGGGCTTACTATATTTGGAGTGGCATTCATTGGTGCCCTTGGCCTCAATACTGCACGGTCTCTCCTTACATCTTGGAGAGTGAGTACTCCCTTGCCTGACATATTGCAGGCTTATGTGGGCACACTACCTGTATTGTATATTTGAACATTGTCACATGCAGATCTTTGACCCAATTAGATCACAACTCTGCAGATCAAGCGTCCCACAGCAAGAGGCCTGGCGGTTGGAGCAGCCTCTCATGCTGGAGGGACTGCATCTCTGGTATCGCTAGTCCTGTTGCTTGCAGAAGCATGGATAATGGGTTCTAATGAATTGTTCACTGCACCAACTGAGGATCCCGAATGCATCCAGCAAAAGAGTGAATTTGTGGTTGCCTTGACAGAAGGTTACTCATACATAATCAAACTGTTGAACTGACCCGGTGAGGGAGGGTCTCAGTGTATTTGAGCTTCTTATATGGCCTTGCAAATTGAGAGTCACCAATATGGGGCTTGCTGTTTCATAACTTGCACCGTACTGATTATCATCCCTTTCTGCTGGACAGCTGGTAGAAGAACAGGAGGCTGCTGCAGGTGAGCTTACACGACTTCTGCATCTCTACCTGTTCGCTAAAAGAGAACCCCTAACCTGCACAGAATGAGTGTGGCCCTTTGTCATGCTCAATGCTTCCTGCATTGCCCTGAGCTAGCATGTCATTCATCAAGGAGTTGTATTCCAGCCACTTGGTTTTGCACATGTAGGTGCTGACTGCTGCCACTCTGTTACTATGCTCCATAGCACTTGACACTCACTTTAGACTACTTAGGACAACTTCAAGTTCCACTGGTTGTTGTGCAGCTCTCTCATCTGTTGACACTTGCAATGTCTGCAGTTGCTGGCTTGACACTTGCTGGTAAAGGAGCTCTCAGTGTGGCCCTCTTGACCCTCTTGCCACAATTTAGGCAGCTGCTCACTTGGACAGCCGGCTACTAGATTCTCAGTGACGCAGAAGACACTTTCTTCTGCAATGACCTTGGCTCTTCATCTCAGCCAAGTGCAACAATGACTCGCAAGTGAGTCCTTGTGAGTCCTTGTTTTGCATTGCCTGACAGATGAAAATGTGACACTCTTTGAGACATTGATACACTTCATACCTTTCACACATTTTTATGCTGCCATTTGCACTCTGAGCAGGGGCTGCAGTGCGTCTTAGCTTCACAGCAGAGCGTCGTACTACCTCTAGACTTTGACTTGGAGTCTCTTCAAAGTACTCTGTATGCTCAGAGTGTTACTGACTAAGCAACGACTCTAAGCAGGTACAGATACCTCCGGCTGAGCAAGAAAGACAACCAGTGTGAGGGCATCAGACCCGCATCACTGAAGGACTGCTGGCAAGCATCCCAGTAGGTGCAAACAGGAGCATTCGGTCAGGGACCAGCACACGTGCTGATTCACAGGCGCTGGGGAGTCCAAGATCAGAGCTGCAGGCGCAATACACCAGCAGCTGGGCTGCTTGACAGTGCCACTAATCAATAATGATAGCGACCTAGTTCGTCAGCATGGACTCGTCAATATCAACTGGGATGTACTCGTTGCTGTCTGCCTCATCCTTCTTCGGCGGCCGAGGAGGGAGCGGCGTGGGGGGCAGGCCCAGCTTGGCACGCCCGTTCCTGGCCTTGGGCCGCGACTGCACTCATTTGCCTCAGCAGCCGTCAGTGCTTACCAAGCGCCCAATCAGCTGCCAATGCCGGTCTCTCGATGCCTCTTAGTAATTGGAGGGTGTCCTACGCGGGCGTGGCAAACAACCTCCATGCTCAACAAAGAGTAGCATGAATACACTCACGTTGCCAAACGAGCCCCTCGTCCGCTTCCCCTTGGCCGTGCGCATGTCTCCGCGCCCGCACCTGACTGCAGAGCCAGGGTGACAAGAAGGATATGCATCAGCGTGCATGCCAGATGGGGTCCGCAAGGACCAACCATGATGCTTGGACTGATTGAGCTACTCTGCGGATGAAAGCGTCAGACGCCATAGCGCCGCAGCACTGGGGAGCTCCTTAATGAGCCTGGCGGCACCAGCCGAGGGAAGGGACACAGCGGGAGGATGGTGTGCTGCCTGGTCCGGTCGATGTCTGGCTTCAAGCTTTGAGCTGAAGCACAAAGGCCTTCTTTTGGCCCTATTACACCCAGCCGAGGCCGAGGGCATGCTAAGCAGTGCCCAGCGCAGGTAGCCGGGCCAACCCAGCAGCCGAAGCTCACTCCCAAACCAGCGCACGCTTACGGGACACGACTACTGGCGACCGTGCGTGACATGGAGACAACGATGACTGCGGGTTGTGAGCGGGGCCGTCAGAGGTACGTGGCGACGCACCGGCGAGGTGCAGCTGGGGAGCGGGGCAGCGAGCCGCCGTGGCGAGGCGTAGGGGAGCGGCGCATAGGGAGGCCGCCTGGCTGGGGGGCGCGGCGACGGCAGCGGCAGCGGCAGCTCCCACGGGCGCCATCATAGCGGCCATGGCCTTGCCGCCCGGGGGGGGGGAGCTGGGGTTCAGGGTTCCGGGTGGGGCTCGCCTCCACGTCAGGGTGTGCTCTGAGGAAATTCCTCATGGGTTCCTCAAGCGGCGAGGCGAGACCCCGACGTCCTCGACGAAATCCTCAACGGCTCGGAATGAGTTGCGGGGGGCGCCCTGCCCCTGCGCCGGGATTCACGGCGGCGGACGCGCCGCTTCTCGCGGCCCCCGGCTCACACGCCGTCGCCAGCGTCAGGAGCTCCTGACTTTTCCTGCCGACGCCAAACGGCAGCCGTGTGCCGAGACGGCGGATTGGCGGAGGCGAAACGGAGGCAACCCAAGACCGACGGTGGCGGCGGTGGCGGCGGCGGCGGCGGCGGCGGCGGCGGCTGCGGCGTGGCAATGGCGGACGAGCCGCGCGCGGAGCCGTCGGAGACCGCCGGGGCCTCGGCTCTGGACGCGGCGCCCCGGGCGAGCCAGGGCCCGCGGGCGTCCCCCGGGCCGGTGCTGGACCTCACCGGCGCGTCGATCCAGGGTTCCACCGACGACCGCAACCCCAGCATCGTGCTCCCCAACCAGAGCCACGACGTCACGCACTTCGCCGTCGACCTCGGAGGTGAGCACGTCGCGCTTTCACCAACTAACACCCCTTTGCAGCAGCTCCAGATGTCCCCCTGAGACACTAGCCAGCTAGCTGGCAGCCAGCCGATCAATCAAACAGCGTCCCTGAGCTTTTCTGTTCATTTTCCCCTTGACAATGGTCTGGCTGCAACGGCCATTGTAGGAGGCTCTTCTTCAGACGATTGCATGTGCGTCATCCTCCACAGTGTAATGAGACTGAGAATACGGAGGGGTGCCATGCCGAATGTGGCGGCCTGATTGTTGCTGGACAGCTCTGCTTCGACTGAAGCTGAGTGCTTGCCCTTGTTGGCTAGGTTCTCTCATCAAGATCGTGTACTTCTCGAGGCACCCAGATTCAGCATCCCCCAGTCTTCAGCACACCCAGCTCACCAGAGTCAACAAGCTGTCAGCGAGGAGTAACTTTCCAGTGCTTGGAGGGCGCCTGCACTTTGTAAAGTTTGAGACCAACAAGCTGAGCGATGCTCTTGACTTCATCGAGTCCAAGCAGCTCCATTCATACAACACAATAGGTACTTGAGCAGGCTCTCATGATGCTTTTAAGGTCATTGAGGCAGCTCTTTAGCAGTATGAGTCACTCGCATCGGACTCTATTGTCCCAACAGTGTAACAAGGAGTGCCTACCTGAATGATATTAGATAGTCAGGTCTGACTTGCATCCAATTGAAGTACTTCTGAGTTCCAGTGGATATTTGGGGCTCGTTTCTGGTATGACAGTGACCTCATTGAAGGCGAGATCTTGTTTGCAAGTCTGCATTTATTGTGTAAGCGTGCATTCACATGGGGCAGGTCACAAATTTTGTAAGAGTATTGGCTTCTGGCATTCAGGTCTTGAAGGACAAGAGGACACAGTTTGGGGCTACGGAGCTGGTCGCGGAACAACAATCAAGGTAGCGAGACTGATCACTGGTTGAGGCCTTTAGGGTGCACAGAAGCTAGATGCTTCAAGCATCTGTTTCGCTGTCTCGAGAGATGACGTAAGAATATTATAGCATGGCAGTCCATGCTATGACTTTGTCACTGGTTAAGAGGCTTGTAAACTCCTGCTGGAGGTTCGCATGAGTGGCCCTTGAATGCTACATCACAGCAAAGTACTTGCGAGAAGCGAGAGTCTCAATGCTTGGTGGATCTGTTCCTTATTGAGTGATGGTTTTTGTGGGAACAGGCAACAGGTGGCGGTGCCTTCAAATATGCGCACATATTTAAAGAGAAGCTAGACATCACACTTGACAAGGAGGATGAGATGAAGTGCATTGTTGCAGGGTTGAACTTTCTCATAAGAGTAAGTTGCATGTCCACACTAGATGGATACTCCAATTCCTATTATTTGCTACTGCATATAATCAGCCCTACCAGCAGCAATTGCAGGCATGTGTGATGTTCCTGATGAGGAAGATCAGTAGAAGATGGCACAGCATCTACTACAATGTGTAGACCAGTCACATACACTAACACTTTTGCAAACAGAAGGGAGAATATGAGCTCTGGTAAATAAGAAGAAAGTCGACTTGCTTTGTGGTTGCAGGCCATCCGGGACGAAGCTTTCACGCATTTAGATGGCCTGAAGCAATTTATTCAGCTCGACTCCAATGATCCATTTCCATACCTCCTTGTCAATATCGGGTCAGGTGTCAGCATTCTGAAGGTCTGCAATCGTCGCCATGGTCTACTCACTTTCTAGAGATCATACTTCTGACACTCTTAAGCCAAGGAAGCTGTGACTCGACTCACTACTATTAGCCTCTGCACAAACTTTTTAATTTGCTCAGGGCTCTGGCAGCTCCAGCGGACACAACATGAGCGGTTCATCTGTGACATACTCTCAGTGGTACACAGGTTGATGGTCCAGGAAAATACGAACGTGTGAGTGGTACCAATGTTGGGGGCGGTACATTCTGGGGACTAGGCCGCCTTCTGACGAAGTGTACCAAGTACGGAGAGCATCAATCTCCTAATTATGCATATCATTGCAGTTGGGCGCATGTTCACAAGAAGAGGTAAAAGCTTCTGTCTTTACAATGTGCCAAGAAGTGCGTAACCATCTCAAAGGTATTGGTGTGTGCTGTGGCAGTTTTGATGAGATATTAGAGCTTAGCCAGAGTGGCGACAACAGTGCCGTGGACATGCTCGTAGGCGACATTTATGGCGGCCTTGATTATGCCAAGGTTGGAAATAGTCATGACTCACTTCATATACATTTTCAAGTTGACCAGGTGGACATTGACATTGTCATGAGGTCTGCACACGATGCTGCTCAGATTTAATGAAGACCTCTGAATGGGCAGCTGCCCCCCTTTTCTCCAGATTGGTCTATCAGCATCTACAATAGCATCAAGTTTTGGCAAGGTTGTGTCCGAGGGAAAGGACTTAGAGGATACTCCACCACAAGATATGGCCCTGTCACTTCTTCGCATGATATCATACAACATAGGCCAGGTGCCAGCAGTGCTCCTGAGTTGGGAAATGCATGAGCTTGGATTTTTCGTGCTTTCAAGTCACGGGAAAGAGCAATGTTTGATTATTTCTTTGGGGAAAAAGTTACTGTGCTGACCTTTCGCCATGGCCTTCTTGCTGGGCAGATTGCTTATCTGAATGCCCTTCGATATGGCCTGAAGAGAATTTTCTTCGGAGGATTCTTCATTCGAGGTCATGCGTACACAATGGATACCATGTCCTTTGCCATCAAGTTCTGGTAGGTGGCAGTGGAATGAAGACATTCGCCCCAGTTGGTGATACCAGCACTGAATCACTGTAGCTTGTCTGTATCGAGGCTGCCATCTCATTCAGGGTTGTCAAGGAGAAATGCATTTAGCAAGACCCCTTCGCCACTGGCCACAGCAGGTGTATGAGATGCTGTCTTCGAGGTTACGATTATTATACCAGTGACCAATTTTCTTTCCAGTGACGCTAATCTCCATCTGAAGTGCAGGTCAAAAGGCGACATGCAAGCAATGTTTCTGCGCCATGAGGGTTTCCTAGGTGCTCTTGGAGCATTTCTCAGTTATGATGACCACAATTTCACCAACTTGACTGCCAGTCAGCTTGTTGAGAAGTTCCCAATGGGTGCTCCTTATGACCGGGGTGTTGTTAAGGGCCCTTACATCCATGATCTAGATGCAAAGGTCAGGTGCACCTTGAACATCCTTGACAAGCATTTTTGACATTTCCCATGACACCCTGATGACAGAAGTAATTGTAAAGTACCGTAGCTGGTCTTTCTTTGGAGCTTGTAAGCATTGCAAGACGCAAGTTTAGGTGGACCTTGAGGCTCATCTGCATATAACCATGACCATGTGTTGACACCCCTCATTGCATGTCAGATATCCTGGATGCAGAAGTTCCTCAAGATTGGCTCTGAGATCACAGCACCCACGCCGACTGCCCCTCCTGGTACTACTGGAGTTGGGGGCTTTGAGCGTCCCTTGGCCCGTGCCGGTTCGCTAATGTCTGATTCAAGCGCTGCTCTCAACGTGGGAGTGCTCCATCTTCATCCACATCTGGAGGCCTTCCCTCTCTTAGCTGATCCCAAAGGGTAAGCGTTGGCGCCTGCCTTTACTGCTGGATATCCAACCTGGGCATATCTCAAACATATAATCAGCTTCCTAAGAAGTCAGAGTAGTCCTGCCTTCTCCTGGGAATGACATAGCTGCTAGTGGAGCTGCATGCAGATGCTTGGCCTTGTGAGCCTGCCAAATCACTGCTTTATGTCTCGGCTTTATTGAAGACGTTCTTGGAGCATCCCTAATGACATGCTCTTTGGTGTAGCATTGCTGCAGTTATGAACCCAATACAGTGGACCTTAATGATCAAGAGGAACGCGAGTAAGATGCATATTCTCCCCCATAATCAAGTGCGTCTATGATAGCCTGGAACTGTGCGACTAAGGAACCTCATTCTGACAGCTCTTTAGCTCTTGTGCAAGTTGTGGTGACTGGCAGGAAAGTCTGAGGTAAGAATCGCAGTATTACTGGCTGCGTGCAGGTACTGGTTCAAGATTCTGGAGGACCATCTGCCTGGGCTGGTTGAGAAAGCTGTTGCCTCTGAGGGTGCAAGTGCCGATGCTCAACGAAGGGGCACAGCCTTTGCGTCTGCTTTTCGTGCACACCTGGCCAGGTAACCATGGCTCTGCTGGAGTCCATTCTGTGAATAATGGGGCTGTCGTCGGCAGTGTCGCGTTGTTTGTAATTTCCATGTTGACCAATGATCATCAGATTGCCAATTTGATGGCTTGTGGGCAGCTTGTGACAAGAGCCCCATGTCCAGCAGGGAAGGACTGGCTTGTCGCATGGGCTGGTCGTCTAGCTAGCTCTCACTGGCTGCATCATCCATACCTGCAGGTTGAGAGAGGAACCAGCAGCTTATGGCAGGCTGGGCCTTGCCAACCTTTTGGAGTTGAGAGAAGAGTGTCTGCGAGAGTTCCACTTTATGGATGCCTATCATGCTGTCAAGCAGAGGTAAGGTTCTCATCTTCACCACTATGCCATATTCTTACATTCCTAAGTGTGACCTTCCGCGTGTAGGTGTGAGCTTGTCGAACCTCAGCACTGACTGACAGACTTGTATGATCAGCAACTCTTGGTCAGCGAGACTGCTAGGATGCCATGGCTCAGTGCTGATACATTTCAATGAACATGATGATACTGCAGAGAGAACGAAGCATGCCTTGCTGTTTTGCCAGACCTACTGTCAGACTTGGACAGCATGAGTCCTGTAAGTGTGCAAGGATTCTATAGATCTATCCCTTGGCATGTGCATCTTGATCTCAGTTGCCTCCATAGATGCTCCACAATTGATGGTTTACTCGCATGTTCCAATTTTCTCAATGTCCAGGAAGCAAGGCTACTTGCAATATTAGAGGGGGTATTAGCCGCCAACATCTTCGACTGGGGCTCCCAGGCCTGTGTTCAGCTATACAAGTCAGGGACCATACTAGAGATTTATCAAATGAGTCGTGACAAGATGCAGCGACCATGGAGGGTACACACTTGAGACGTCCTGTTATGGATCCATTGTTCCATTCTGTCTAATGTTTCACCACTATTCCTTAAAGAGCATACAGTACCAAAAGCCATGCATAGCTTGTGCTTGAGCTGGTATATGTAGTGGGCAAAGTAGCTCTTCTTGAAGAGACATATCATTGTGCTCTGGTGGTTTTCTATACAGGTGGATGACTTTGATGCTTTCCAAGCGCGCTGGTTTGGTCATGGTTACTCTGAAAAAGTGGGTAAACCGGTACTCGTGCCGCACAAGAGAGCCTTGTTGTTTGTGGACAACTCTGGGGCTGACATTGTCCTAGGCATGCTTCCTCTGGCTCGAGAGCTTCTACGGAGAGGGACAGAGGTGATTGCTAAGCTCTGACCTGGATTGACATTGTCACTTGAAGTCACTTATATTTCTGCTGCAGGCATACATCGATTGAAGCATCTCAAAATTGACTCATGCAAAACCGGGCTACTTTGTTTCACACTTGCAGGTAGTATTGGTTGCAAATTCTCTCCCAGCAATCAATGATGTCACAGTCAGTGAGCTTCCTAGCATTGTGGCAGCAGCTGCCAAGGTTTGTTAGCAAGGCATGTATTGCCTAATCTAACGTTGTCCTTATCTGATTGCCTCATTGCAAGTCTCCTTTACAGACACTCTTTCCAGGCCTTTGGTGCGTGTTGTCCTTTGCCAGCAATTGCAGAGTCATAATATTGTTCATTCTAGTACCAAAGCACAGGGTTTCTGTGGGTTCACGTCTATCTCACAGATCTTCTACACGTCTTCGCGTGGCTGTATACTGAAACTTGGCATAATGATTGCTTGGGACCTGCGCAGCACTGTGACATTTTACGTCGCTCAGCCGAAGCCGGGGGTGTCCTATTGGATGCAGTATCTCCTATCAACGGTGGACAGCAGAGTGTTTCAGGTGCCAACTTGACTCCAGCAAAGTTGATGGTGGCAGAGAGTGGATCAGGCAGTCCCTGCTTGGATCTTCGGCAGGTCAGCAATGAGCTCGCAGAGCTCTCAAGGAATGCTGACTTGGTAAGCCCCAGCCAGCAAGAACAGCAGACACATATTTGTTACATGATTCATGATTTGTGAGTGTACATATGATCAGCAAAAGAGATTCTCTGCTCCGCATGCCATAGTTAGATGAAAGGCCAGCATGCTTGATGCTGGTGATGTTCTTCACTACTCTCTACTGCCTAACTTCCTGCAATGTAGAGGTTGTAGAGCTGCTAAGAGTGGGTGCTGCTGATGCCAATAGGCTAACAAGAGTAGGAGACTAAGGCCTAGGGCTGCTACGCTACTGTGAGGGTGCTACAAGCTTGAAGTTAGCCCTGTGTTTAGACAGCCTGTGTGCTATAATTGCAGGTTGTCCTTGAGGGCATGGGAAGGGCATTGCACACGAACTTCAATGCTACTTTCAAGTGCGAGGCACTCAAGGTACTGGTCTCTGTTGTCTTCTCTTTCTCAGCGTGCCTTTCAAGTGCTTACGACTGCATGCAAGCACTCCATTGAGAAGCCTTTTCCCCATGTGAACATGACAAGCATGTAATCCAGATCAAGCACCTGATACTTAGGTGGGCTTTGTGGCTGGCAGCTTGCCATGATGAAGAATCAGCGGCTCGCTCAACAGCTGCTCGGAGGAGAGCTGTACGATTGTGTGTGCCGCTATGAGCCGGCACAGCAAAGCTGATACTCCAAGCATTGGCTTGCTTGTTATACTCTACACCCTAGACCCTCAACCCCCCTCATTAACTTGCTATTACTCTGAAACAAGGGCTGCTGTTGGTAAGTTATCTCCTTGAGAAGTGTAAGTGGCCAGGAGTGTTAGCTGAAAGGTACACAATTGAGCACTGCTTCAGGATACAAGTCCTGGTCTTGGTGGCAATAGTTGGTATCTCATAAGTTGTACATAATATGAACAAATGATAAGCCACTATTTTGACAAGGCTGTCTGCTGGTAGATGAGGTACATGGTCAAGACATGACAGGCTCCTGCATTGTCAACATCCGCCCGTTCTGTGCTTCCACTTGCGAGTGACACTCTGAGATACTTGATATCGAGCACTTCGAGTCTACTTGTTCTGTGGAGAAGTACAGCTGATGTGGATGGAGCAAGCAATTACCTTGTCACGTGCATTACTGTGCTATGGAAACTGAGTTTGCTGCTGCAACCATCACCTGCTAATTCGCCATTCCATGTGCTTACCTCGCAGTCCCACACCTATAGGACCTCGATATGAAATCGCTCTTGGATTAGGGCTTTTCTCTGGCACCTTCCTTAAAGGTCGTCCCTGCATCCATCAGTTACGCTTGTCCATTCTCGATGGTAGCTCTCTGTCAATATCATGAAGCCATGTGGCTTCATCATCGGTCCACGCATCTGCCATCACGGTTTGTGTGTCTGCCTCCTGTGCTGTGTCCTTTCATCCGCCAGTCCTCCATCGTGACAAAATCCTCGCCGATAGATGTTTGTGGCTGACGATGGCCACTCTCGTGGCTAGGTTCAGCTCCTTTCAGTCTCGTCACTAGGAGCCTCTGAGTGGCTCCGTGCCTTGCCCTTGTGTGACGGGTTACTAAGAGGGCCCTGTTAGCTCCTGCGGCTCCACGTTGTGTAGCTGCACTCCAAATGTCCTCTGTATGCACTCGGCTGGCATTTACAGCCGCCCTTTCCATCGCCAGCCGCGTTCTCTCTTTTGGGCCAAGCAGCTCTCTTCTTGAAGGTGGCGATGGCTGTGCAAGGCCAGCCCACGAGAGAGTCGCAGAAGCTTCTTCGAAAAGGAATGCGGCTGCTGATATGAAAAGAGCGGCTGTGAAATCCAGCCGGGTGCATACAGACGGTGTTCATGACTATATTAGCGGACCCACAGGCTAGGCAGATAGGGCGATCTTAGTACCCCCGTGTCGCGATCTTAGTACCCCCGTGTCAGCTGTAAGAAGTCAGATGAGCTGAGGGGAGGAAGAGCAACCCCGCTGGGCAAGCCAGAGGCTGCTGCAAGAGCGCGGCCGGCTCGGTGGTGCAAAGCAAGCGCTTGGGACCGTTGTAGGGACGCAGATAGACGCATGCTGTAGCAGGACACAACACGCAAAGAAGCAACAGCTCTTCCAACCTGTTTGAGGCAATGGCTGTGAGAGGCCAGCCAGCCAAAGGCACCGAGCCTCCAGGGATTGCTGCGCCCTGTTCGCGGCGCCGCTGGTCAGCTTGAGAGGCTAGGAGCGAAAGAGAGAGAAGGAGCGGTGCGCATGAAATGAAAGGGAGGCCAATTTCAAGCCAATACATTGTTCAAGCAGAAAGTATTGCGACAAACGGGGCTACATGTAACGAAGCCCTATGCTAAGGTGGCTAAGGTAACAGTGTGACGTTGGTACCCATGGGTGAGCACATACGACTCCGACGAG
Organism: Spirogloea muscicola; assembly: GCA_009602725.1. NCBI lineage: Eukaryota > Viridiplantae > Streptophyta > Zygnematophyceae > Spirogloeales > Spirogloeaceae > Spirogloea > Spirogloea muscicola. The sequence continues at coordinate 244,174 of WELB01000142.1, forward strand.
CAAAACTTGGGGAGCCGGAGCGCCGCTTGACTTAGAACGCGCCCGCAGCATGCTAATGAATAGCCAGGGCTTGCGAGCGCTGCAATCTATGCAAGAGCTGGATTCTGTGACATGCAACTACTGCCAGCGGGATGCTAGTGTGCCCCAAGCTGCCCCTCTGACCGCGACGACGCACGTCAACTAGTCAGGCCAAATGCTGGATGAGGGAGGACCGTTTCATTCCGTAGCCACCGTTAGTCTCCCTTGCGCACGGATAGACGTGGTCTCCTGCGGGGTGGTCCTTGTGATGCCTCTTTGCGCTCCGCGCTGGACGTTGCCCAGCCAGGCACAGTTGACGTGGGTGCTCCAGCTTTGCATGCGCCATCATGTACAACGTCGAGGAGGAGGCGAGGCCCACCGCTCCCGGGGTGGCGACCACGTCCAGACGCCGCACGTACGGCTTGCAAGTATTATGGCATGCCGCGCCTGTCGGAGGCTGGGCATGGTGTCAGACAGTCACGAGGGCCACCGACTCCCGCAATGCCCGTGGATGTCCATGGCTAGCGGGTGAGAAGAAAGGGGCTCGCCCATTGAGGATAGGGGCTGGAAAAGCTAGCCCAAAAAAGGAGGAACAAAGTACGAGAAGGGGGCCAGGGGAAGCGCTAAGAAAAACAAGCACAGCAAGAAACAAGGCAGCTACGTATTAGTCAGTAGCCCCTGCTAAGCAGCCTCAGGTCAGAGAAGCTAGGCTCCTGGAAGTGGGTCCCCTGGCCAGAGCCAGAGGCAGCAGCGAGGGCTCTGCCGGCACGCAGGTGCAGTGCGCGAGAGGCATCGATCGTCTGCAGGGTGGCCCTTGTAGTTGTGTAACTTGTTCTGCTTCCGATGGTGGGCCCGGGACGGTGGGCCCCAACCGAGGAGGAGGGGCTTTTGAAATGACTGAATGCTAACAAGAGGAAAGCTAAAAGGGGAGACCCTATGAGACTCCCGCCGTCGCCGTCCCTGGCCCTGGCCCCGCCGCCGCCCCGCGCCGCCGCCTCGCCGTCGCGCCGCGGCCTGTTTTTTTTTTTTTTTTTTTTTTTTTTTTTTTTTTTTTTTTTTTTTTTTTTTTTTTTTTTTTTTTTTTTTTTTTTTTTTTTTTTTTTTTTTTTTTTTTTTGTAGGGAG
>WELB01000142.1:257288-283167 GCA_009602725.1 Spirogloea muscicola
ATGACCGCCGCGGCCCGCCGCGCGCCGCCCGGCCGGTCGCCGGTGCGCCAGCGGCCCGAGCCCCTATGAGACGCCTCATGGACGAGGTCGCGACCGCCGCGGACGCCGGCAGCGTCCCGGGCCTCTCCATCCTCGCGCCGCCTCACCACGGTCTCACCGCCCTGTTCACCAACGCGCCCCTCGTCGCCGCGTTCCTCTCCTTTGCCATCGCCCAGGTCCTGAAGCTCTTCACCACCTGGTAAGCCTTTCCCGTGGACTCCTCCTCTCGTCATGCGAATGCTCGTAGGGGAAGCCTTTGTGTCTTGCTGTGTAGAGATCAAGCTGAGCATGTGTGTGCCTGTCAGGAGTACACGCAGCTGGGCAGACCCGGCGAGATCTGCATTATGAGGTGGATCTCACTGTCGTCCTTTCCCGTTGTCCAGGCATAAGGAGAAGCGATGGGATTGGAAGCGGCTACTGGGTTCGGGAGGCATGCCCTCCTCCCACTCTTCCACCGTCATGGGCCTGGCCACGGCTGTCTGCATCAGCGAAGGACCAGGGAGCAACCTGTTTGCTGCCTGTATGGTGCTGGCCAGTGTGGTGGGTCACCCCTACCTACGCTTGCCCCTGCATTAGGCTGTTTGGCTCATTGGAGGCGCAACCGGACGGACCCTAATTTGTAATGAGTCGGGTCGCGCATTTGGAGGAGTTACCTGGCTTGCACCAGGTCATACATGGCCAGGTGCTTCATGAAGAGCATGGGAAGCCCACTGCTGTGAGGCAGTACCAGACTTGGAGACATTCGACTGCTGAAAGCATGCCACAAGCTTGCAAGCAGCAGTCATTGTGCCGTACAGTGTGCCGCACAATGCAGCCTTAGGAGCTGTTGACGACACACAGATTATTGATTCTACAGCTTTCAGATCTTTCCTGAGCATGAGTATACGGCATGGTTGTCACAGGTGATGTACGATGCTTCAGGAGTCCGTCTGCAGGCTGGTCGGCAGGCTGAGGTGCACAATTCATGCCCAGCTCTTCATCAATTGCCAATCCAGCAGAGTCTTGTTGTCCTTGTGCTTGCCGTCTTCATTGGCTGTATGATTGGGCATCCATGTTGCTGGAGTGAACCTCACCCACCACCATGAACGTTCTGGCGATGGTATGACTGAAACTTGTCCGGAGGCCTCACACTCAGATGCCTTACACTCAGATAGCTGGCAGCAACTGTCGGGCCTGAGGCGATTGGATCTATGGTTGCTCCAGGTCCTGAACCAGATTGTGTATGAGTTGCCACCTGAACACCCGTTGTCGGACTCTAGGCCCCTTCGAGAACCTTTAGGACATACACCTCCTCAGGTACGTGCACAGGAGCCGCTCTGCAAACATCTGACGTCTGAAGTGGCCAAGGCCTTGTGCATGTGCCTTGCACGGACAGATTACGAGTATCGGCAGCAATGACATTGTAGTTGATCAGAACCTTGTGTTTGACCTTGCAACAGGTTGCTGCAGGGGCCCTCTTAGGCTGCATAGTTGCCATTGTGTTATCATATGTTGCAATACAACCTGCTGTGGCTCCAAGCCCACCATAAATATGCCCTTGCAGCCTTTGTAGCGTATGTGCCAGCAGCCCAAGGTCAGGTCAAATTACATCTGCTGCACATCTCTTAACAGCGTTCAATCGACGTCACATGGGGAGCTTCATGTTGCGGCAAGGCTTTTGGAGAAGATGAGGTCACACGATGTATTATTGTACTCCTCGTCCGAGGTCCTGCCCAGGTCATGTGAATCAGATGTGCTCATTCAGTTGACCTTCAAAGCTAGCTCCTGTCATTAGGTCATTCTTACCAAGGCCTTGGCCCTCTAGTCTCTGCAATCTCAGATTTTGCCTGGCAGTTGCTCTTCATTTATCTTGACACAAACTTTGAAGACATAGCAGCAGGATGATGAAGTTCTACCAATGTGAAGGTAGTCGCAAAAATTGTACGATGGCTGCGAAAGGCCAGCCCAGTGCGAATGGACAAGGTCTGGGGGACAACCCCATGGAAAGAGTGGCTCTTCCATGCAGGGACAGTAGCTGGGAAAGGCCAGCTCAGAAAGAAGGGAAAGGCCCGCTGTGCGCTTGAAGTGAAAGTGAGGCCAAGCCGAGCCAATACATTAATCATGCAGAAAGCAGAGGAAATGCAAAGAATGAAACCTTACAGAAACCTTACAGAAGCGAAAGCGCTAGGCTAAGTGTGGCTGAGGAAGCAGGGCAAAGGAGAAGCTGGCCACGAGTGAGCAGCTTCAAATCAGACCGGCCATCTGTGGGGCTGGAGAACCGGCACGGAAATCGGTAGCCTGGCTTAGGGAGCGTCCAGCGCGCTGATGAAGGGCCAGGGCACGGTAACGAAGGGCCAGGGCTGCGGGCTCAGCAACCCGCATCCTGTAGCACGCAACTACTGCTTGCGGTGTGTCTTGTACATTCTTGTTTGGGCTGGCCTTTTGCAGCTATTGCATCCTTCTGGACATTCGTTCTTCTTGCGCAATGTCGGTGTAGCCCATAAAGCAGGGGAGAAGGGAAGCAGCTCCTGCAAAGGGGGAGGTCTGTGGAAAAGAGTACAGCTCTTCCAATGGACGGCAATGGCTGTGAGAGGCCAGCCCAAAATAATGATAAGGTCTGAAAGAGAAGCAACCCTTGAGAGGTGGGGGCTTGGGCTGTTGAAAGCCAGACCAAAAAACGAATGTAAGCATCTTCCATTGATGGGGCGATGGCTATGAAGGATCAACCCAGAAGAGATTAGACAAACAGACAGGTGAGGAGACGTCTGCCCGCCATTATCTGAGGCGGGGGGGAATGGAGTGTGTATTAAGTTTTGGAGGGCCTATGTGGCCGAGTACGAAGGCAAGCACGTTGACAGATGCACATCACCTGCTGCTAAGCTGACTCGCTCAGTAAACCACGAGCCAGCACATAGAGGTCGCAAACTGATGCCTGAATACCGAACGGCAATTGACAAGCTCTTGTGCCACCAGCTACGGCTCGACCAGCTTTCCGGTGCAAAGCATGAGCCTGAGCTCGCTGCAAACAGGCTGACACACGACGCTGAAAAAATGACAAGTAGGCTAGAAGAAATACTCCTTGATAAGTCCTTTCTTTCGGGCTGGCCTCTCACAGCCATCGCCTAACTTTGAAGGAGCTAAGTAGAGCTATTTCGCATTCATTCTTCTGTGGGCTGGCATGTCACAGCCATCGCCGCCTTCCGCTTACTATATGACCATTCTTCGTCGTACTTGCTTAAGGGTGTGCTTCAGCGCTTTCCGCCCCTTCGACCCTTGTTCACACTTTCAGAAACAGCTCGTTCAATTTACGCAATGGCTGTGAGAGATGTACAAAGGTCTGAAACGGTTTCGTGCTGGCTTTTAAGAGCCCTCGCCCCCTTCTCAACGAGCTTACTGTTTGTTGGCCCCTTCTGATGGGGGATAGTTTACCGGCAGCTAGTCTGTCGGATGTGAGGCTCCTCACTCGTGACTACTAAGTGGTCCATCCTCCCCCGTTCTGCCATAGCCTCTTCAGGCCCTCGTAGTTTGGCCCCTTCGAACCTTGTCAATTCTTTTCGGGCTGGCTTCTCACAGCCCTTGCCCCCATTGGGAGAGCCACTTCTTCCTCTTCTTCAGGCCCCCAGTCGCTGCTTAGCTCGTAGTTTGGCCCCTTCGAACCTTGTCAATTCTTTTTGGGCTGGCTTCTCACAGCCCTTGGCCCCATTGGGAGAGCCACTTCTTCTGAACGTGTTCATGCACCTCTGGGCTGACCAATCACAGCCATCGGCGCCAGCTGGAGGAGTCTATCTTTCGGAAGAGCTGCTTTGTCGTCGCTCCTAGCTGGCGACATGGCCGTAGGTGGCCCGCGGCGGCTCCAATGAGCGACTGGATCTCGCCACGTGGTCGGGAAAGGTGATCCAATGGTCACCCGCGGCGCCGGGGACGCGGCTTTCGGGTGCCCGCTGCCGCCGGGCAGGGGGGGGGAAAGGACTCAGACGTCGAGGAGGCTCGGGGTGGTGCGCGGGCCCCGCTGGCGTGACGGCGGAGCGCGCAGCCGGTGGCGCGCTCTTCCGACGACCTGCTGCCCGGGGGCCCGCCTGGGCTGCCCGGGCAGGGGAAAAAGCGGCGTGGGCCAACCCGGGTCGAAGTGGGTGCTTGGGCGGCCGGCACACCGGGGTTGCTCATGATGTGACAGATATCCGGAGCCCGCCGGTAAGGCTTACGTGCAGGGGGCGCTTTATTCGAGGCCCGCTACTATTAAATCACCGCTTCACGCCACCCCTCGACACCTCGCCCCCTCCATGGCTGCCTGATGTCACCTTGCCTTCTCGTCGCCTAGCGCATCCCGAGGCCGCCATGGCTGCCGCTGCAGCGGCGCCTGCGCCGGCGGTGGCGGCGGCGGCCGCTCTGCTGCTCGGCCTGGCGTCGCTCGCCGCCCNGCGGCGGCCCGCAGCCTCGACGGCCAGAGCCCTGCCGGCGCCGGCGTGCCGGAGTTCCGGACCTGCCGGCTCGCCACCACGACGACGTTCGTGGGCGGCGAGCGCGTGACGGGCCCGCGACCGCACGAGGCCATGGCGGTGCGCGACCTGCCCGAGGCCTGGTTCTGGGGCAACGTCAGCGGCGTCAACTACCTCACCGAGATCAAGAACCAGCACATCCCCCAATACTGGTGCTGATCGCTGCAACTGCACCGCCCGCCTCCCCCTCGCGGCACGCTCCGGCTCTTAGCGGCTGGCTGGCCCGCTCTCGTACGTCGAGGGACGCTCACGGCAGCCTTACCAAGCCCATATGTAGCCCTGGAGGTTCTGCCGCTTTCATGTGCGGCTTGGTTCAGTTGCTCTGATGCTAGCCTGCGGCTCTGCAAATCGCAGCGGATCGTGCTGGGCTTTCGGGACTGCCACAGCCATGTCGGACCGTATAAAGATCCAGCGCAAGGCGGCCTGGCCGGAGGTCATACTGTCAACCCAGGTGGGTATAGGCAGCTCGGTGGACCTTCTGTCACCGTTGGGGGAAACACGCCGAGATTGGCAGCCTTGTTACTGAAGGCAGACTTTACTCCGTCGGTTGACGGAGACACCAAGCTTTGTGCTGCTTTTCTCTGGCAGGTCCTTGTTAACTGCGCAGATGAGGGGAGTTGCATGGGAGGTAGCCCGTATAGCGTGTACCCTTACATGGCGGCCCATGGACTACCGGATGAGACGTGCCAGAACTACGAGGCTGTTGACGGCGAGTGCGCTCCGTATGGGATCTGCGAAACGTGCAGCCCCGGGCAGGCGCCCAACCCCTTCCTGCCGGGCACCTGCAATACGGTCAAGAACTTCACCATCTATGGTCTGAACCAGTATGGCCATGTGCTTGGCGGTAAGAACCTGCATACAGCTGGCGTTGGCGAAAGCTCGATGACCAGCAATTCTATTGCTACGGAATGTTGCCTCCTCGTGCGAGCTGTCTGATGGAGGTTTGGTGGTGTCACCGTTAGCCGTGGCCTTGCAGAATAGAAGCAAACCCCGTGCATTCACTCACACCACAGCAATACTGCAGAGTCGTAGAGCATGTGTGCAAGGCATGTGTGTAATGCAACCAGGTCTGAGCCAGACCTCCTTGATAAAGCATATGTAGTGAGGGAAGGGAGGGGAGGGCACCATGACAGGTGTTTGTCAATTCTCTGCTAAGGAGTCCGTTGTGCAGCAGAACTCAACTTGCGTGGTTTATACAGTAGATGAAGATGAGCCTTTCCATTGCATTCTTGCGCAGGTGCCAATGTTGATGCCAATGGTTTTATCGTCAGAAGAGCAGACAAGATCAAAGGTGCGCTTAGGCACCTCTGCCTTCACCACATACAGTGCTCAAAGTTGCACTGCCACTTAGTATGTTGAGCACGTCATTGTTGTATAATGTGGCATTACTGATATTGTCTATCTGCAGCTGAGATCTACAAGCGCGGCCCTATTGGGTGCGGCATCCATGTCACGGATAAATTCTGGCACCACTACAGCAGCGGCATCTTCCAGCAGTGGACGCCTGTCCCGCTACCCAACCACGAGCTCTCTCTCGTTGGATGGGGCGTTGACAAAGCAACCGGCATGGAGTACTGGATAGGAAGGAACTCTTGGGGAACTTACTGGTATGAGAAGTACTTAAGCTGCTCCTCTCTGAGCCAGGTGGCTGTCAACATTCAATATGGGTTGCCGCAGGCCTGTGAGTCTCGCTCTCATATACACCAATGTTGTTGCCATGGCAGGGGCGAGAACGGCTTCTTCAAGATCAGGATGCACAAGTACAACCTGGGCGTTGAGTATTTCTGCAACTGGGGGGTGCCAGACTTTCGCGGAGTTCCTTCGACTAACCACCCCAAGTCGCTGCGACCAGCGAAGAAGCTCGTGCCGGGAAGCGTAGATGTTTTGCGGAGTGTGGCTGATGAAACTGAGCCTGTCGAGATTGGCAATGCACCCTCAGTGGACTTTGATGAAGACTCTCAACGAGTGCCCAAGGGCTACTACCACTCCTACGAGCAGTCCTGCTTGAAGCGCTGCTCTCAGGTATACCACATTTTGTGCATAGCAGAGGTCTTGGTCGAGCAGACTCGGGCTGATCTGCAGTGCACCATGAATCAGTGGTAATGTCAAAATTGCTCACACCTCTTACCTGCAATCTGCTTCGCTCTACACCTTCCTGAAGTCCGTCCTGTGGTGGTCTTGCAATCCTTCAAGGAGGGGATTGCCTTCTCCACTGCTGATTACCCCCCTTTGGAAGAGTTGCCGGAGTCTTACGACATCCGCAACATCAGTGGGAGGAACCTTGCCACTCTCAACCGCAACCAGCACATACCGCAGTACTGTGGCTCATGCTGGACTATGGCCACCTCCTCCGCCTTGGCCGACCGCATCAACCTTGCTCGGAATGATACTTTTCCTGAGATCAACCTTGCCCCACAGGTATGTCTTGTGACACAGCATCTCAAGTAGATTAATGAGTCCTGACACCCTGTCTATACTAGCCGCACCTCTGGCGCCTGCACTAGTCACTGGCCCATCTCAGCCACGTTGTGTCTTTCATTGACTGCACTCATGACTGCATCTACCACCAGTCGTTTGATCAATCTATAATACAGGGCAGAGCAGCCATAGGCTGGTCCTGCATCGCAAGCAGGCGGCTTTCATGATGCTCAATAAGGCCAGTGGAGTGTGTGCGGCCAAAGAGCATTTATCATGGTCGAAGCCATGAATCTGGAGCACCATCGTATGATTATGCGTTTGACTTGTGGCTGGCTAATGCTGATGGCCGGAAACGAGGGCAGGACTGGGTGTGTGCCAAGAGCAGCGTCTCAGGAGAACAGTGCTCTGCCTGTTTGCCATCCAGGTGCTGGTCAACTGTGTGAAGGGCATGGGGAGCAATGGGTGCAGCGGCGGGGAGCCCTATGCAGTGTATGAGTGGGTGAGTTGAAGCTTAACTTGCATAGCATCAGCATCATTGAATAGCCAGAGCCTTGCAGATGCTGGGATGATTTGTGCTCACATCCTTCCCATTCGTGACACGACTTTTGTAATGATTGTCAGTTGAAATCCAATGGCCTTCCTGATGACTCGTGTGCCAACTACGAGGTACGCACTTTCCTGGCCATAATTGGTTTTTCTGCCCCTCGATTGTTGGTCCATCTACCTCCCAACTATGCTTAGCTGTTCATCGCTTATGATGGTTCCCTCCTTGATAAATGTGTGTGAAGCAGTTGGGTGTGATGTGCTGCATCCATGCCTTTGAGTCTCTGTGTTACATCGTTATGCAGGCTAAGGACAAGGAATGCAATGCTATCAACACCTGCACTGATTGTGATCCTATGAGAGGTTGCTTCGCTGTTGAAGTAAGTCGACAAGGACCTTATCACAGATGTCCTCTCCATGCTCTCTCTTTCACAGGGGACGTAATTAAGGTTGCCCGTTCTTGCTGTTTCAAGAGTATGTGGATTCATGAAGGCAGGTGGCAGGGAGAGCAGTCTTGATGTGATAATGCTTGGCAGTCGACAGTGCCAAAGCACGAAAGGATGTGAGCTCTTTTTGCCTCTGCATATGTTGTGCAGGAGTATGTGAAGTACTATGTTGCTGAGCACGGCAAGGTTAAGGGAGAAGCAAACATGATGGCCGAGGTACTTTCAAGCACCCCAAAAATACCAACCAAGACCTGCAGTCGGACTTGTGATGGCTAATTGTCCAGCTTTCAGGGGGGGTGAGCTTCGCTGCTCTGAAGTGGCTCACTTAGCTCTTGCCATGCAGATCGCAACCAGAGGTCCCATATCCTGTGGCATGTGCGTGACTGAGGATTTCGAGAATTACAAGTACGTATCCTCTTCACGAGGATGAAATTCGGCAGTTTCATTAGGCTTCCCTCAAAGGCGTGCGTTTCCATAAAGAAACATGCTCCCACGCCTTAGCAGTCTGTCAGGTCTGTGTCGTGTTTGCTCACGTGCATCTCATTGTGCAGGGGCGGTGTTTTTGTGGACACGACTGGCTGTACGACTGAGATGCATGCTATCTCCATCGCCGGATATGGGCAGACTGAGGATGGGACCAAGTACTGGATTGGTCGGAATTCCTGGGGAAGCTACTGGTTTGTCCTCGCTTTTGCAACTTAAGTAAACGTCTGATGTGTAATGGTGTCCAAAGCATTTCTTTGTAAATGAATGTGCAGCAGCTACACAACTGTTGTTATTCGTGATGTCATCATGCTCATTACCAGTCCCCACTGTTTTGTGGCCCCTTGCACGTGTTGCGGCTAGCATCGCGTATTCCTCTGCACTGATGATACTTACCAGCAATGCTTGCAACACTGGCAGCACCATCGTGGTGGTCATACATCTAAGAGTAGATTGGTGGCTTGCTGCCTATCTGCTATGCTAGGATTATCTGTCCATATACTTAAGAGGGCTCAGCAGTACTTGTGCTTGGCCTCTCTTGCAGGGGCGAAGGTGGATGGTTCAGGATCATCCGAGGTGACGACAACCTTGGCATCGAGGAAAATTGCGATTGGGCTGTCCCGAAGAAGACGTGGTTAGATTAGATGCAACCCCTCATCATGATCATCTCAGGGTCCTTAGGACAGTAGGACAGCCATGTATTTATTGCCATCTTAAATGAGGAGTAGCTTTGTATATATGATTGCTGCTGCTATGGGCATGCCTAGACAATTTGTTCCTCGACGTCCTCAGACTTCATCCAGATTATGTTTAGACTTGGGCTTAAAGCTGTGCAGTGGACGCCCCCAGGAATGTTTTTTGATTGTTGTGGTCAAGCAGGAAGTAGGGATTATGAAGGCCGTAAATACTTCGTGGGACAAAAGTAGATCTAACATCCATGAGCTCTCTGCACTTCAATCAGCATTATCTGACAAGGTCACTCACAAGTCACGAGTCATAGTGCTAAGCAAAGGAGGAGTAGTGGTGGCACCCCCTAGGCAAAGGCTTGTATACGCTGAATCTCAGTAGCATCGTTGACACTCTTGCTAGCAATGGCTGCTACATCGATTCACATGGTGCACTAAACGATTCCATCACTGCCTCCCAAGACAGCAAGTGGTGCAACTTAGCAACGTTTTGCACAATTGGTATACAGGTAACAGAGGGGTCACACACTGGCCACACTCATTCACTCATTCTGAGTGCCAGATGGCACACTGGATCTAATGCTGATGTCATCATGACCTCCTTTGCTTGCCCAATAAAGGGTGTTATGTCAAGATAGTGTACAATGCCATTGCCCCTTATGTGGGCATCGACGGCATCCAGAATAAGCACAAATGTAGTATAACGGACGAGGGGTGCAATTGCAACCCCTACTCTCTGTCGTTGCGAGATCAAGGCCAGCTAAGCCTCAGCAACCGTAGGCTCCAGCTTCAAATTGGGTTACCTGCAACTTTGTCTAGGCCAGGCTTTTATCGGGTGTCTCGGTCTGTTTCATCTCTGAGGTCGCATTAGTGAGCAAGGAGGTTGCTGGCCTTACTTCAGCGGCAGCTACTGCCAATGGAGTCTCACGGGGCTTCACGAATTTGCCATCGCCCCAATCTACATTCTTAGCAAAAGGGTGCCAAGGGTGGATGCACATGCGGCCCACCATGTCATATCGCCAGAATCCATTCAGCTTCAAGCGGTCAATCTTTGCATCCAGGCCCTTGATCCAGTTATTGTGCAGGATTTTGCAGCCCCTCCACTGGCATTCTTGCAACACGTTCTTGGATTTCCATATCTGTGAAGCGCAAGATTTGTAGGAACTTGTCAGTCCCTGCAGAAAGGTCAGGTGTCTAGAGGTGGGATGCTTCTGAAGCTTCTACTTTACACATGATCTGATGCTAGATTGGCGTAGTCACCTCGCCCACAGCACCATTGGGGTACTCTTTGCTGCTGAGGAAGACGACTTTGAAGCCGTCCTTATTTGTGCACCCATCACTTCCAACTTTTAGCTCTCCGGCCTTCCCACAAAGTACATCATAGAAGCTTGGCTGCTCTGAAAGCGGCGACTTGCTGGCATCCGCCACCACTGCCTCCAAAGCTTTGATAGTCTTTGGATCTGATATTGCTATGTAAAACCCAGAATTGATCCGCCTGAGACCATTGCTGGCCAGAGTGTGGTTTGGTTCATTGCTCTGGAGAAGGATTCCAATGTATCAGTCTTCCTTGACTCGAAGCATACTTTCAGCCAGACACCACTTTCTTGACAAGCAAATGGCAGTACAGTGGCATGTTACATCTTAAGACATTGCTGCAATGGATGTCCATCAACTTGATCAATGACTTTGACACAACCATAAGCATGCATTACCTGAGTAGCCAAGACCCCAGGGCCATATTTCATGAGGTCCGGGAGGGGATTGGTGAACCAAACAATATCCACATCACTCCAGAGAACTGAGAACCCTGCCTTCAGAACCTTGAGAACTGCTCGAGACTTCAACTTGGTAGCTGAGCGAAAGCACGCAGAGTTGAACTCGCAGTCTCCATAAGTCTTTGAACCATCACCAACATCTTTGTCGTAGTATACAGGTAAGCCCTGCAGGAAGAAGAAGTCACACCACAAGGACAAGGGCCTGGGATAAGTTGGTCAACACGTGCAGATGATGCTCGTGACGCAGCACTTGGCACGCACTCAAGCTCCTCCAGTGATGGTTCAGGTTGTCAGAGCAGCTGGCATGTTGCTCAGGGGGCACATCAGCAGAATATGATTATAACACCTTCTTGCTATGCAGCACCTTGTCAGTAACTTAAGAAATATGACACACATCTGAGGAGTCCGTGATCTGAGCAAAACCTTCAGCATGAATTGCACCTTACCTGAGCAAAGGCAAACTTGTACAAGTCCACATCAAGGGCCACCACAAGGTAATTGGTGACTTGCAGGGTTTGTAGCCGGCACACAAAGTTGATGAGGAGGTCCCTGTAGGCATATGTCACTCCTATGAGGATCACGACCTTGTCCTCATCCGCCACCTGGCCAACAAAAAGGTGCCAACGTGGTGACTCCGCTTGCAGGAGGCTCATGAGGGAGTAAGTGGTCCAGCCTAGCATCTTGCAGCCGTTGCTCACTGCGACCCTGGATGAACTCTGCCAAGCTGTAGGCATTTTAGGTCGGCAAGTCTACCTGTTCGAGAAGGTGAGGCAACGTGTGGGGCAGGCCAGGGAAAGAATCTTTCTTGGGGGTGGCCTCGATCTCGTAGAGTTTCTCGGTGCTCATCGCCCCACACTTGAATGTTCTGTTATCTTTCATCAGACTTGGATCGTTCTGGCAGTCAATAGAAGAACAGGGGTGTCAAGACTAGATAGGAGACAAGCAAGATTTTCAGGTACAACCTCCACACAGATTATCATTGAGAGGTTTCTTAAGACGAAATGTCATTAATGTAGCTGCATGTATCTAACAGATGGCCTGGACGCTGATCTCTAAGGAAGTGGGGTTACAACATAAGCCTTGCCCCAAAGGCTAACCATGTCACTGCAGAGAGCATCTCCTGATGGTTGCTGCAGGGGCTGCTTGCCACTGACCTGTGTCTTCAGAGCATAGTTGCTGGCCTCGCAACTGCAGACCCCGAGCCTCTTGCGCTTGATCAGGCACAAATTGCCCTCCAGCGGCGCAAAGCAGCTCATAAGCCTCCAGGGGCAGTGGAACGCCGTGCCGAGCTGGTTGCGGAAGGTACCCCCCGACGTTTGCGACAGGTGCACGTTCAAAAAGGCCTCCCATGTCCGGGCTTTATTGGCCGACCAAAAGTTGGTGCCCTTTTCCGCACCTGCAGCACCTTTGTTGGCCGTCATCATGTATCTGCATCAGACAGACGCTGACAGAGTGAGCGAAGAAGGTAAACAAACAGCACAGCACAGTTGCAGACTTGACAACCTGTTTTACCAACTTGAAGAGCTGCCACTTGCTGCAGGAGGACCTGGAACACCTTCGTGAATACCGATTATTCAAACCCCTAAGCCTTAAAACGTATCTTGATATTTTACTTCATCGGGAAGATCTATTGGCCACTCACTCATACGAATGTTCCACATGGACATTTGTGGCAGTATCTGTAGCATCAACGACCTCCCGGTACCCAGACTCCACAGTCTCGTGAATGATCCAGTTGTCATATCGCCCTCGCGCATATGCGTATGGAGGCATTGGAATATCGTGTAGGGGCACGCCAGGTGCATTATTCCATGCCCAGAAGTCGAGGCCGCCGTATGTGTGCAGTGTCCCATTAGTCTTAACGAAGTGCGCAACATCTTGCTCCGTGGCTACAGTGCCATTCTGATGAAGAAGCGGAGCTCCAGGCGCTTGATATGTGAATGGGAAGTTCATGCCAAGGTCCCAACGCATGGATGTGAGCAGCCAATTGCGGTAGCTGTTGGCAACCTGGAAGCAGTCCAGAACAGTGAAACTGCCTCAGCTGAGCCGTGACAGCTCTTTGCAAGCTTCGGTGCGACACCTCATGATTTACGTTTGCAACAATATCACAGGGATGGTACTGAACGCCTGCGTCCTCCGTCGAAGGCCAGGCGCAAGCCCTTCGGAGCTGACCTTATAGATGGTGGGCATGACATCACCGAGGAGAAGAATGTCGGCATTGATGAGTAGCGACACATCAGTGTCAGCAGCCAGGGCTCTGGCCAAGAGCGAGTGGAATAGAGGGAGGCCGCGGAAGTTGCTGTCAATGTGTGGGTCCACAGTGATCCTCCCAGGGAAATCCTTGGCGACGGTGTAAAGGGAGGGGTGGCTGCCGAGGAGGACGATCTTGACTGGCGGCTCCAGCCTCAGATAGGAGAGCAGGGCCCTCTTGCTTCCATCATCCGGGCTATCCGTGTATTCCTTGGGGGCGCAGAAGATGGTGATAGAGGGCTGGTGCAACTGGCCCTGGTGCACCACACAGACGCCTTGTTAATGGTAGCCCTGGCAGTGCAACCTGGTCCCTGGAGCAGCAGAAAGGGCCACAATTGCTGGAAGGGATGCGGCCTTGATAGCTGGTGGGCTTCTCTGGCAGAGCTCAGAAAGTCTTCAACTCAAGCCAATGCCACTGCATCACGACTTTTTGGTGCAGCTGCTACGGCAAGCTATTGCAGGACTGAGTCCCTCATAATTGAAATCCCCAAAAGGCGCAACCCCTGCTGATTCTAGAGATGAACTATGTCACATTCAGCACTGTTCTGGGCGACCAGGGACCATCTATTACGAGACCTTCCTTGTGAAGGTGTTGAAAGGCCGCACCTCAATCTCCTCCACCCCCTTATCTCGGCTGTACAAGAAGATGCGCTTGGCGTGGGCAGCAGCTTCTCCGGCACTTACGACGAGGTACTCCACGTCGAAGACCACTGCCAAGAGGCAGGGTTCGTTCAGATGTAAGTGACGGAATGAGCAGATCAGGAATGAGAGAGCAGAGCGGCCATGCGGACAGCACGCCCCGACGGCTTGCTGCCACAGCGTGCTGCTCGAGCGGGACAACTGAGCCCCATGACGAGGACGGGGCTCACCGGTGAAGGCGGCGAAGACGAGCAGGGCGAGGGCCGCGACGGCGGCGGCGCGGCCCTTGCCGCTGCGGAGGACCTTGCCGGCGGTCATCCTCGCGGGCGCAGAGGGCGCGGCAGGCGGCGGCCGCCGTCAGCAGCTGCCGCGCCGGCGGCGGCGGCGGCGGCGGAGAGGCGCTGCCGCGGCGGGCGCCATTATGGTGGAGTTGGCCGGCTGGGAGGAGGACCGGGGCTCCACTCTTTCCCACCTTCCCCGCCGACACCACCCCCCAACTCGACGGTGGCCCGTCGGGCTGACGGCTGACGGCGATCCCATCTGCTAAAAGTAGTGTAACGTGCTGATTGTCTGAACACATTCACTATGCAAGCTGAAGGGCGCCGGCCTCCCAGCCCCCCAGGCCGGGGTGCCGGAGGGCCGCCCGCTGACGGCTGACGGCCGGCTGGCCAGTTGCCGGGCCAGGTGGCGGCACCAGAGCGGGGGGGGGGGCGGCCCAGAGGGCGGCCCGACAACAGGGGACATTGAGCACCCAGTGACCAATTGAGTGGCTACGTGCTTTAGTGCTTTTCTGTCCATTCTTTTTTGAGCTGGCTTTGCCAGCCCCCTCTTCTCTATGGGCGCGCACTTCTCTTCTCTGGCTGTGGCCATCTCTTTGCAGCGGTCCCATGCCTTCGCGGTCCACTTGCGCGCAGGCCGCGCTTTGGTGGCGGCCTCCGGCTTCCGTCAGGGCGACGTCTTTCCGCCGGCTAGCTATTTAGCCTTGAATCTACTGACTAGAGGTTACTGAGAGTCCGCTTGCTGCTGTCTCAGTCCTTCGCACTCCGGCTCCTTCAGACCTTGTTCATTCCTTTGGGCTGGCCTCTCCCAGCCACCAGTTAATCTGGCCGCGCTTGCTTCTTTTTTCTGGCCCCTTAATTAGACGTTTGTTCATTCTTCCCTCTGGGCTGGCCAATTTCTGCCACCGCCCTTTACCGGGCTCTCGAAAGCTGCGCACCAGGGGCCGGAACGTTTGCACTTGGCGTGCGGGCCACCTGGAGCCGGCCATCATGGCGTGGCAGGCCCCGGCCCGACGACCGAAGGGCCATATTTGTTCACAGGTCAGCCCAACACTGAGAGAAGTGGCTCTTCCAGCGAGAAATGGCCGCTCTGACGGGGCGCGGTAGTTTGGCCGGCTCTGGCCAAACCATCGCCCGACGCACGCTGATCCTCCGGGGTCGACGACGGACCTCGGCGTCCGGCGATGGCCAGTTTTGAGACAGCGCTTCTGGCCCGTTCGTAGTTTGGCCCCATCGAACCTTGTCAATTTTTCCGGGCTGGCTTCTCACAGCACTTGCCCCCTTTGGGTGAGCCACTTCCCTGGCCTCTTCCAGCGGCTGCTGATACTAAAAGAGCGGCTGTAAGAAGAACTTCCCTGGCCTCTGGAGGGCAGCGCCGTCTCTGCTCCCTTGTATGTGATCACTCGCGGATACTGGTGTCCCCCTTAGCCAGCCCATTGCCCCGTTACCAGGACCTTTGTAAGGCTCGGATTGGGCCTCCATTTCTCTTTCATGCGCACCGCGCGCCTTACCTCTTAGAAAAGGGGGAAGCGGCTGCTGATATTGAAAGAGCGGCTGTGAAAGCCAGCCAGATGCATACAGGTGTTCATGACGGAGCCACAGGCTAGACAGCCAGGGCCTTTCCTCTTAGAAAAGGAGGGAGGGGCCAACAGCACTCTTAGCCTACAGCAGACTTTTGCTGTTTGCACTTGCCCCTCCTCCTTCCCAGGACGCCCTGCGTTCCCTCAGCCACTGCCGCAGCCACGGTCACTCTACCTTTTACTCCAATAGTGGCTTCGGCAGATTCGACGACTCCTTTTTTGCAGCAGGTGCAGGGCTGCTCCACCTGGCCCCCGTGTGCAGGCCTCTCCTTGCTAGACTACAGAAACAGCTGCAGCTGCTGCAGTGGCCTCCACAGGCGAGACGCACAGCTGCAGGATTCCTATCGATGCTCTCTGCATCGATGGGTCATTGTCCAATCTTTTTGGGCTGGGTTTGCCAGCCCCTCCTCTATGGGCGAGCACTTACTTCTCTGCAAGCCCGGCTGTGCAGCGGAACTGCCAGGACTGCCAGCTGCCCTGGCCAAGCCTGCGGAGCGTCTGCCTCGAGCGCCATTGCTCCAGGCAGTCCCACTTTCAAGCTGAGGCCCCGTCTCGACGTTGGCAGCATGGCATCCAGGCCCCCGCTCCCCAGCTCCCTCACTGGCACAGTGGCGTAAGGCAAGGCTCATTGAGTCCTTCAAGAACCCAACCTGCCCTCCTTAAACGAGCCTACAGGCTCATCCTCACCTGCATGACGCGCATCACCAAAACATGGCCTGTCGAATCAATACGTGCTCGCTCGTGGGTACTCAGGTCCCCTTGAGCCACCTCCTGCACTGTTATTATAGGACCCCTTAGGAGCTTCGCTTTGCGCTACCCTGTGCTTTGCACTAGCTTTTGCCTGCACAGTATGCTGGCCTCATTCGAAATCCCTTTCTTCATGCGCATCGCACGCCTTCCCCCTTGCATAGACAGTGTATCGGCACAGGTTGTGTAACGATCCAGCCGTTTGGTTATGCCACACGGCGCTGTTAGCGTTACATGACCGCTAGCCGCTTGATGGACAAGTGGGCCCGCCCAGGTGCGGGCAACTCCTGCCCGTCCTCGCTTCCCGGTGGCTCGGTTCTTCCCGGTGGCTCGGTGCCTTCGAGAGCAAGCGCGGCCAGATTAACTGGTGGCTGGGAGAGGCCAGCCCAAAAGAATGGTGCCTTTGGGTCTTGTGTCCTGCTACCGTATGCGTTTGTCTATGTCGCTACAGCGTTCCCAAGCGCTTGCTTTGCATCGCCGCGCTGGTCGTGCCGTCGCAGCAGCCTCTGGCTTGCGCAGCGGGGTTGCTCTTCCTCCCCTCAGCTCATCTGACTTCCTACTGCTGACACGGGGTTACTAAGAGCGCCCTGGCTGTCTAGCCTGTGGCTCCGTCATGAACACCTGTATGCATCTGGCTGGCTTTCACAGCCGCTCTTTTAATATCAGCAGCCACTTCCGTCCTGGACTATCCCTCGCCAGGTTCCACCCTGCCAAGGGGGGACCTTGGGCCCGCCGCAAGGGCAGGCCTTGGGGCGACCCGCTCACACTCCTGGAGGGGGGGGGGCACGGGGAAGCACGAAGAGCCTTGGGGGCAGAGGCTCGAAGGAGTTCGAGCCGGTGAAGCCCAGGAGCAGCCTTGCCGCTGCTCGCCGCCGCAGCCGCCGCCGCACCTTGCTGCGGGGCCTGCTGCGCCGGCCTGCGCCCAGGAGGTGGAGTCGCCGCCGGACGGCGGCGCCACGGGGCCTGTCTTCCGCTGCGCCTATGCGCTAGTGCTTTGCCTGTGTAGTGGGTTGGTCCCTAAACCCCTACAGCCGAACTCAAGAAGGACTGCTCACCCTAACTGCGTGTGTAGGGCGAGGTTCCTTACAGGTTGGCCTCCCTTTCATTCCATGCGCACCACGTACTGTCGCACTTCATCTCATACGCACTTTGTGCCTCCTCACTCCCAAGCCATACCCAGATTCTGCCAAGTCGTGAGCCCCACGGCGCTGGCTTGGCGGC
Organism: Spirogloea muscicola; assembly: GCA_009602725.1. Classification (NCBI taxonomy): domain Eukaryota; kingdom Viridiplantae; phylum Streptophyta; class Zygnematophyceae; order Spirogloeales; family Spirogloeaceae; genus Spirogloea; species Spirogloea muscicola. The sequence continues at coordinate 274,869 of WELB01000142.1, forward strand.
CTCGGCTCGCGCAGGCCTCCAAGCCCTCTGCCCGCGTCCTCGACTTCAACTCGGTGAGACGTGGTGCCATCACGTCATCGTGGCAGCCTCGGGCGCCTGAACCAGGGGTGATGCGCCACACCGGTAACTACACCGCAGGCTACAACACTTAGCTGACGACCTCCTCTTAACCTCTGTCGAGCACTTGAGGGACTGCATGTTGTCTCGAGAGATGCACTATTTCTTGAGGTCGTCCATGGCACGGGTAGTAAGAATGGCCTATCCTGCTTGGCCAATGAGCGAGGAGTCCAGACAAGACGAGGTCTCCCAGCCCTTTGTGGTACATGCTCTTATTGACAATGTGCTTAGGATAATACGGGCCCAAGTCAAAGCTGCTCCCCGCACATACATGCAGTATATTGCTCCTTTGCAAGTGCGTAGTGTCCCTAAGCAGCAGGCTGTTCTTGTAATCCAAGGATCACTGTCAGCATTTGCAGTATTGCTCTGCCAGGATGGTTACAGATTGTGTTGGCACACGAGTTGCAAGGTCTCGATAAGAAGCAAGTCAAGAGAAGCGCCACCTTGAACCTCTTACATAAGATGAAATTAGTAAGAGCTTTCCTTGAGTATGTAGATGTTGCATGCTTAACAGACAGACCCTTGATCCTTGCAATTTTGTCATCAGTAGACAGGTACCTGTTGAGCACGTAGTTGTTGTGTGACGGAAAAGGCCCCTTGTCAGGATAACCTTTCGACATTGTTGTATCCTAGGCCTGTCCTGAAGCACATGCGCAAGTCGAGATTGTGGACTGGGCGGAATTGTAAGACAACACTCTTTGACAAGTCTGCCTGTCACACTGTAAGATTGCATGTTGAGGTGTACGAAGACTGCTGGTTACATCATTAAGGCCCCCGGGATATGCCTCAATCCAGAAGCTCTGGTAATTGCCTGTGAGTCCCCTTAGCGGGCGGCCCATGAGTCGAACTGACGGTTTCTGGCCGGAAGCATTCAGCTCCTGCGATCTTGCACTCTTAGTAAAGTCTGCCTTGCTGGAAAGTACGTGGTGCAGAGCTTTCAGTCAATTCCCCTTGTAGACAGCTAACAAGAAAGTACACATGGGAATCAGGTGGAGATGACATATTGGAGAGCTTTCAGTCTCTTTGCCTTGTTGAAGCTCCTCAGAGGCTACACACAGGAATCCGCTAACTGACTCCTGACCACGAGTTGCAGCTTGCCCTCCTCAAGTGCATACTCTTACTTAGTCTTCGACATCGTGACTGCAGCAACTTATGCTTTGATGCATAGCAGGTTGGGGGCTTTGAGCGGCTTCACACAATCTTCAGATAATATGGCCCTCTTTGGTCTAGCAAGGCAGTGAAGTGGCTGTCAGGAATCAACTAGCTGATCATTGTTCTAAGATATGGATCAAAGCTCAGCTCTCTACGTCCTGATCATGGGTTGCAGACTGACCTCCTCAAGTCAGTGCCTTAACATGCACTTACTCTGTCTGCATTGGACTCCTGTTCTGTTGCAGGCTCACTTAGGCCAGCTTATGTATCTCCAGCCAGAATTTCACTACATATTAAGCGTGCAGAGTCTGCCTAGGAAGCAAGTGAGGATAGGAGCAACAAGCCAAAACAGCTTGTCATCATGGACAGCACAAAAGGATTGGAATTGTAGGTCTCTGCAGAAATAGTATTATTCTATTTCCGACCACTTTGAGGATTCCGAGGCAAAGGGAGGTCGAGCTAACCAGAGTGGCTAGTAAGCAAGCTTCGCTGAATATATCAAGGTTGCCCTAGCAGCAGAAAGAGAGGCATCGCTCTTGACCACAGGACATCGGCTTGCCAATACTTCAGACACCAAAGGTCAGATTACTATACCACTTGAGAGGCGTTCCTCATTGAGGTGCATAATTCCAGGGATTGCACGCCATAGAGGCAAGCTTCTTGCTGTTGCTGCTGATGTACCAGATTGCTTCATGACAACTTGGTCATGAAGCAATCTGGTACATCTAAGAGCAGACTGCAAACTTACCAGGGGAACTTCATAGTCATTTTGCAGCCAGAGAGACCATGCAACTTGGTTGCATATGTGTAAGTACGAAGTGCCATGAATGATCTTTAAATTGTATCTGTCAAAGTTCTTCTGTATTTACCATGGGTTCTTGGGACCATGGGTTCATGGGATCATGGGTTCATGGTGACGCAACCAAGTGAGGATGGCCAGCTGCAGAGCCAGGTCGACATAATGCAGACCTCCTAGATTGCTTGCGCGTCATTGTCGCCCCGGGAAATGACTGTCAAAGGCCTCGTTTGTGCTTCCTTGCTCTTGTCTGCTACCTTCCAACCTACAAACTGGAATGTAAGCCCACACCCCCCGGCACCAACCAATGTTTGCACCAATGAGAGCAACCCAACTGCTTTCGCAATGTTGATACAGCCGCAAGATCTCTGTCAAGTCTTATTACAAAAATAATCTTCAAACCCCGCCAATGAAATTGCTGTGGGCAACACTGCAGGCAACAGTCCCCCAGAGAATGGCCACTATAAGAGACTGTGCTCGTAGGAAGCAATGCTTTATCTACTTCTGAGGTGGAAAAAAATTTGAGTAAAAGGGAATAGATGGTCACACATCCCGCGCAACCCTGTTGCATAAAGTCATGGGAAAAAATAAATGTAATTACTAGCCTCATGGATGTCAAGCCCTGCAATGGAACACAGCCTCTCCGCCATCACCTCTGTCAACACCTAGAGTTCTTCCTTCCTCATAAGAGCAAGCTCTCCATGATGCTCAATAGGTGCCACTAACACTGTGCACTTCTCAGCAAGGAGTGGGCGTCTGCAGTAATTTCGACTGATAAGATTCTCGCTCTGAGAATCTGCAGGAGAGGGAAAGAGAGGGGGGCGGGGAGTGGGGGGGGGCAGCCAATGCCCAACCCTCCATGGCCAAAGCATGACGATGGTGCAAATGCTGGAGCCCACCCTGTCCCCTCCAGTGCACAGCTTTGCGGCTGTGGCTGCCTCTCCAGATATTTGCCAGCCAGCACAGGATCCACAGCAGTCCATGCCGCTGCTAACCTGCACAGCTGTGCTACCTGTCCCGCATGCGGACAGCACCATGATGATTGTGACCATTCACACCATCTCCAAGACTTTTATGTTGCCCATGCTGTTGGCGGCCACCAGCGTCTGCGTCTTGCCCCGCCAGCACACGCTGGACACGAACTGGCCGCTGTCGTCCTCAGTCTCGGTCCCTGTAACAGGATCCGCGCCGCCGAACTTGTGGGAGGCCATTGGCATCGGCAGCGACTTGTGATATGCAAAGACCTGCAAATGAAGCGGCGTCTCATCAGGATACGACCCAAAGTCAGTTTTCGATGCCGCTAGCGTAGAATGCAAGCGAGCCCAACTAGGATAGGTGTGCAATGCACCCAACAATAGATCGTGTGATGAGCCCAGCGCACCAGCTCATCACCAGGGCTGTACAAAGTTCTCAAGAACAAGATACATGGCCCGATATTCTGCATCGAGTCATCTCACCGCATTTGTCTCTGAGCCGCAGGCAATGTAGCCATCTGCCACTGAAAGTCCCACAAAATTCTGCGCAACAAGGTCCAACAATCAGATCACCATGACGGCTAGCATGTCCAACTCAGGTCCCCCTATAATGGCATGCTTTGGCCCCTACTGACACAGCCACACAGCATCACAAGGAGAATGATTGCAAAGGTATGAGTCGAATGCATACAGCAAGATCAGTAGAAGTCAATGGTGGTCTTGGCTGCAGGCAGGAGAAAGATCAGCACCTTCTCATTGGTGTGCCCTGTATACGTGAGCGATGGAGACGTGGACAGCCCACTATGCTGCTGGTGGGTGACTTGAGTGAGGTCCCAGAGCTTGAGCGTGTTGTCGGTGGACGCCGACACCAGCGTGCCCGCGTCCACAAACTTGACGTAGCTCACCGCCTTTTGGTGACCGGACAGCACTGCCAATGGCACCTTGGCGTTCCTCAGGTCATAGCAGTACACCTTGTAGTCCGCCGATCCAAATGCGAGGAGATGTGACGACTCCATTGGGAATTGTACACAGCACACATTGGCTTTTGTCCTGATTGTTGCCACGCTTGCCTCCTGCTCATGGGTAAAACAAAGGCAGGAAGTGTTAATTCTGATTCAACACCGTCCTCAATCACAAAAGGACAGCAGATTACGAAGCATAGCGCACAGGCAGAAGCTCATGAGACATCAGATGATATTGCAACATCTACAATGCAGCAGGCCTTCACATATAGATAGATTCCTTTTTGTAAAGCTAAAAGTTCGAAAAGCAGGACATTACCTGGGAGATGGACCAGAGCTTCACGGAGCCATCATCAGAACCGGACGCTAGGCGCGTAGGGTCCGCACGGCTGAAGTCCACGCTCCACGCCCGCTTCTCGTGCTCCTCGTACTCGATCACCGGTTGCGACGTGGATGCATCCCACAGCTGCCCAAGCGACACTCACACCCAAAGTCAGTGAGACTTACAACACAAGTTGCTGCACTCCAGGCATCAGCTTGCTTAGACTGCCTGCCGTTGACTGCAACTCACAGGCCAAGGTACTGAAAAATAGCAAAGGAAGGAGCTCAAGAGCCCAGAACTGTTTTTTAAATGAACGAACAATGACCGTTGACAATATCTCAAGATAAGAGGTCAACAATGCAGAGTGAAGCACAACTAGAGGCTGATCTGCGGCGCTGCCTGCTTGCTCCGAAAGTTGCACCTGGACGACGCCTTCGTAGTCTGAAGAAGCAATGTGGGACTTGATGTACGAGTTCCAACAAACAGAGGAGAGCTTGGAGCGGGATGCCATCTCAACGACCGGGTAGTGGATGTCGACGGCCTCCCCAAGCACGGCATCTGCTTCGAAGATCTTGATGCGCTTGCACACGCCCGCGGTCGCAAAGAACTCCTCGTCGCGGTCAAATGCAAGCGAGCACACCATGTTGGCTGTGTTGAGCAGGTCCCCGTGGCGCAGCGTTGCCCGTACCTCGAACCGGCTGTACCGCGCAAACTTGCACAGGGAGTCGAAGAAGCATCCGAGCCAGTCCTTGTCACTGCTGCTCGCGTGCGGTGCCAGGCCCACGCCCCGCGCGCCCGCAGCAGCTGCGGAGCCTGGAGGCGCCAGGTCTGCTGCTGGCGGTTGCAGCTGAGACACGAGGCTGCTGTGCGAGCCGGGGCCATCGGAGCCCAACGCGGGCTTTAGCAGCAACGGCTGTCCCGCTGTTGCGCCCGCTGGTGCAGCGGCCCCAACTGCCGCCCCCATGGCTGCAGCTTCTGCTGACTCTGCTGGCCCCAGCTTCCACCGCATGGCAAAGTATATCCGCTCGAGGTTTTCGAAGTTGCTCATCACCCGGGCACTCCGCGACGACAGGCTGCCATCCCCCAGCCGCCGTCGCTGCGCCGAGCTCCGCTCTTGGTCGTGGTGGCCATCACTGTCCCCATCGCTGCTGGCGGCATTGTCGACCCCGGCCTCCGGCCTAGCTCGCTTGCCCAAAGGGTTCCCTGGACGGCGGTCTATGGCAGCGTGTCGCACCCCCTCCTTGATCGTCCTTTGCTCTGCCGGCAAGGCAGCCGCAACGGGCGCGGCGGCAGCGGCGGCGGAGATGGTTGCGGCAGCTGGAGATGCCAGGTCATTGCCCTCCGCACAGTTCTCATCTTCGCTCGAATGACCGGCCTCGGGGCGAAGCCGGTCACGGCTGGCTGCGCCGGCGGCGCCCGTGCATGCGCGCAGCAGGGCCTGCCGCCGCACCACCTCGCCGATGTCGAACGTCAGCCGCTCGACATCAGCCGCCAGGCGCTGCGCGGCCGCGGCCTTGGATGCGTGCATGTGCTGCAAGAAGTCGAGCAGCACAGACGCCTCGCTCTCCTGCTCCTCCACCTCCGCCACCGCTTGCCGCTCCGCCAGGGCCTCCTCGGCCTCGCCCAGCAGGTCGCTCTCAAGCACCTCCCTGGCAGAGCCAGTTGCCTCCAATTTAGCAGAAAAATATCGGCAGACAGCTGACTAACTTCCGTCAGTCAATCACATGTTGCCAGAAGCTGTGCAGACAACTCACTGCATCTTGGGGCGCGATGTGGGCTGCGGGTGGAGCAGCCACAGGCAGAAGGCGGCCTCCTTGGGACATTCTAACAGGAGCCGTGGCGGTAGGATGCGGTGCCGCAGGTCTGCCATCACTACTGTGCGCTCTGCTGGCGAGCGAAACCGGCAGAAAAGCTGCAGACAACGATGAGGACGTCACCAACGTGCCGTCAGCCGCACAGACACACCCAGGCATCACTCTACCTTTCCTATCCTCTACAGATAGCATGACTGCATGTCAACAAACAGGAGAGAGGATCTCCCGCATAGGAACACGGCAATATATATATCAATATATATGGAACATGCATTTCAATTTAGCAAGAAATACAAAGTTCTTTCATAGCTGTTGAAGAAGTGACGAGGGAAGAGGGAAGGGGAACCTCGAAGAAGAGCACGCCCAGGCTGTAGACGTTGGCTGCGAGCGACACTGGCAGCGGCGTGCCACTGCTAGCACGTCCGGCGGCCAAGGCCTCCGTCTCCTCAGGGCTTGAATACCATGCCAGCTCCGCCTCCTCTATGCCCTCGAGCCACGCATCGCCACCGCCAACACATGCGAGCCTCGGCGCTGCCTGATGCTGGTGCATGGCGCTGGCTAAGGTGCTGCCGTCGCCAATGCCGGCCATGACGGAGGCGGCCCTTGCCACGGCGGGCTTCCACCAAGGCATCATGCCACTGTCGACGTCACCGCTGCCGCTGCCTCTGCCGCTGCCACGGACGTCCCCAACCAACCTGGCCGCATCTGGCACTGCACCAATGGTGGGGCGCCGCGCAGGCGCTGATGATGAGGCAGCCTTTGGAGGTTGCTCCGCTGCGCTGGCACGGGCATGGCCTTGCTCCAACCTGTGACCGCGCCAACCTCCGCTGGCAGGTATCTGGTGGTCCCATGGCGGCTGCTGCGGCAGGGGGCCGGGAGGCGGCGCGGAGGGGAGCGCGTCCAAAACAGTGACGCGGTTCGTTAGCGGCGCGAGCACAATGCGGGACGGCCGCAGGCCTGGGAGCGGGACGCCATCCCGGTGTGCGGCGGCCAGCACGTCCGCCACCTGGCGCAGGATGTGCAGGCACTCGGCGTGGTCCACGTCGCGCTCGGGCCGCGACAGCCACTGGCGCAAGGTGACGCTGTCGTCAGCCAGCTCCGGCTTGCGGCCATGTGCAGCTGGCGGCCGAGAGGGCGGCGGCGCTGCAGGCTCCGCCGCAGCGTTGTCCTGGTGCCGCAGCTCCTGCTCCAGGTCCCACTGCAGCTGCGGAGGGGGCGGCGGTGGTGGCCCCGCCAGGCACCAGCGGTCCTGTGGCAGGCCCCAATATGCCACGCCGCCGCCAGCGGCCTCGGCCGCAGCGGCAGTGGAGGTGAGCCTGCTGGCCCACGTCCTGACATCACGCGTCTCGGCCTCATGCTCAGCCGCTCCTTCGCCGTTGTCGTCACCACCGGCGTTCTCCTCCGCGCGCCCCCGATGGCTGCCGCACTCAACCTCGTCTTCGAAGTCATGGTCACCTTTGGCGCCATCCTCGCCGAGATCGCAGCCGCCGCCGGCATGGCCATGGCTCTGCTTGCCATACCAGAAGCCCGCGGCGGCGGCACCGCCGGCGGCCCAGGCCTCCACCATGCGGTGCATGTGCGGCTCGTCGCCGCCAACGGCAGCCGTCTCCTCGGCGGTCCTCCTATCCGGGGCCCCCGACAGGCCGCCGCTGCCGCTGCCATCACCGCCGCCCCGGTCGTCGTGCTCGTCATCCTCCTCCTCCTCCTCCTCCTCCTCCACAGCCCTCCAGCCATGGTGCTCCTCCTGCTCCTGGCCGCCGCCGGCTGCTGCCGTCGCCGCCACTGCTGCCGCCGCGCTGCTCAGCAGCCGGTGCGCCTCCAACTGCTGCTGCCGCCGCGCCGCGCTCTGCATCTGCCAGTCGGCGTCCATGTCGCTGCTGCCGCCATCGCCGCCCGGCTCACATGTCTGGAGCAGGGTGCGCATGTCCTTCACCACCGACGGGGCCGGCGTTGGCATGGACAGCGCCATCTGCACGGGCATGGCCTGCACCGGGAGGCCTGCCGACACAATCTGCATCTGCATTGGCAGCGTCAGGGGCATGTGCGGCGGCATCGCCTGAAGCCTCACCGCCGCGGGCGGCGCAGCGCCGAATAGCGTCCACGGCGACTCGGCCCGAGGCAGCACCGGCGCCGGCGCCGCCTCCAGCCCCGCGTGGGCGGCC
>WELB01000142.1:289603-300799 GCA_009602725.1 Spirogloea muscicola
GGGGCCGCGCCGCGATCTGCGGCGCGGGTGGCGGCGGGGCCGGGGGTAGTCACCGGGAGGGAGGCGGGGGGGGGGTGGCGGCGCGGAGGCTGGCGAGCCGTCGCCACGTGCACCCGGGACCACAGCGCCCCCCCGTCCTGGCGGACGTCGACGCGACGCCACCACGTTAGCAGCGTTCCGGAAAGCCGTTGCGTCAGCGTCTGCGTCTGCCCGGTGGCAGCGGAAGAAAGAAGCCATCGCAGCAACGCAGGCTAGGAACTCAGCTCTTACCAAGTGCAGTAAGGCAATGGCTGTGTGGTTTGGCCTTGTGGCTTTGAGCCTTGTACAGGCGCCTGCGGAGGAGCTTCTGGGGCTGCAAGCGGAAGGCGGGCTGCGCTGTCATCCCCGAACAACGCTAGGAGAAGGTGAGCCAGCAGAGAAGAACTCTCGCTGGTCCAACGTGAAGGCTTCCTGAGCTCTAGGTGACTAGCTCTCCGGAGAGACTCATCGGTCGCACTTCGGTAATGCTCACGTCCACGATCTGGCCAATGAGATCCCTCCCTCCCTTGAAAAACGTCAGCCGGTTGCTGTCTATCCTGCCCATGACCTGCACATGCCAATATCATACTTCAGGACTGAGCTTCCAGGTTGCCAATTTGTACCACTTAAGAGTGCATCAACAGACACAGGTGCTGCAGCAATTGCCACAAAAGCATGGTCATGAGCATGCCTAGGCGAGCAGCTACCAACCTGGTCCTCCTGCCCAGGTTTCGGGTTGGGCTTCTCTACAAGGACTTTCTCCACTCTTCCCGAGTACCTCTGATTCCTCTCCATGGCATGCTCAATAACCAGCCTGGCAATAACTCAAAAGGCAATGCAATCTAGTCAGCATGATATGGCATAGCAGCACAAATCCTTGCAGATCACCACAGCTTGTGACCAAGTCCTGCCTTGGCAGCTTGACAGTCCAGGAAAGCCCTATCATAATCTTCCGCATGTCTGAGCATACTGCTCTAGGGGTTTCCCTGATCCAGCGACTGCAAGTACAACTGTTCCTGCGTCCTTTACCTGTTTATTCGTTGCAAACGGTCCATCTTGATAAGCTCAGCAACCTGACGCAGTGTAATCCACGACTTAGAGAGCGGCCAAGCACATTGCCTCTAGGCCAGGGCAGCGCTCTCATTATGATGTAGGAGATGCAGAACTAACTGAACACTGGCTGACCTGATTGTCCCATTCTGCTGCTGGTGTTCCTGGTCGAGGAGAATATGCAGCAGTGTTGACCAAGTCAAATTTGAGATCTGGCAAGACACATACCACAAGAATGGAGAAAGGCAATGCAGAGTGAGTCACACAATCCTCCGTGAGGCGGCATGTATCAGTCAAAGGCTGCTCTTAATGTAGCTTAACAACAAGAACGACCAAATGGCTAGAAGCCATTCTTCTCCTTAGTGTCTGCATTGCCCACCTTCCATGAGCTGCAGGGTGTGCTGAAACTGCTCCTCGGTCTCCCCTGAGAATCACGAGGCATGCTGTTAGTCGTCTATCGACCAGCACACTTGTGAGCATGCTTTTATAGCTGAAGCCCCTCAAAATGGCCTCCAACAAAACCTAAGAAGCAACTTGATGAAGAGCTCTCTTTCAGGCATGACCTTGCAGCAGCATGAACAAGGTGAAGGATCAGACAAAGTCGTGTGGCAACTGCCCTTGTCACCTGGAAAGCCAACTATGCAATCTGCCGAGATGGACGCATCTGGCATGTACTTGCGGACCATCTGAATGATATGCTTGTATCTCTCTGCTGTGTAGCCTCGACCCATAGCCTATCAGAAGCACAGGTGCAATGCAAGCAAGCCTGCCTTACAGGCTGCAACATCCCTGTCTCTGATGATAAAATCAAGCGCCAACATTGTCTTGAGAGTGCTTTCAACATCACGCATTGAGATTATTCACCAGATAATATTGATACGTTCTTGATGCAGATTACAAAGAGGGACATTGTAAAAGTGCACACCTTGAGTATATCATTATTCCCAGACTGGAAGGGAATATGGAAATATTTGCAGATCTTGGGCAACTCTGCACAGGCCTTAATTAAGCGCTCCGAGAAGAATCTTGGCTGCAGCAACGGGCAATTTGATCACCATGAGCCCAGCTGTGCCCAGTATCACTGTGCAGATGCTGTGTGCTGCTACATACTGAGACGGTTGCTGAAAGTCTCAGGTTGGAGTAGTCCTTCTTTGGTATGTGCAACATTGAACATTTTGTCTCTAGCCCCATGCTCTTGGGGCGGCCAACTAAACATACATGTGACGTTGCGAAACGGATGCGCTCGATGCCAGGGACAGAGTGAACATAGTGCAGGAGGTCTGTCAGAGTCCACTCTCTCCTGCCCGAGCCATCTGCAGCAGATCCTCCAAGGTCCCTCCCATATGCATCAATGTTCTGCCCAAGGAGTGTAACTTCCTTGTACCTGATGCAGAGGTTTTCAGGACTCAGAGCCAGCTTGGCTTTGTGAGCTACTTTTATGGGCTGCACAAGCTCCATATTGCTCTCTCTTGTTTATTACTATAGCGTATTACACAAAGGTCTCAGCATCTTGTTGAATGATATTGGTTGCTGATGTAGATACTTCACTAAGAACCTGAACCTGAATGTGTGGCTCATTGTTCACAACGCAAGCCCACTCCAAGAGAGACAGAGCTCACCCGGCCTCACCAAGGGCCAACATTTCTCGTCTGATGTCCTCCGGTCTCCTGGACTGTTCCAATCCCCTCACACCTGGGACGACACAGTAGGTACACCTTTCGTTGCAACCTACAGGCGCTCTCAAGAGCAATCTGATCAAAGTTAGCAGATCTTACACTGCAACTGCCAAACATGTTGAGGTTCTAAATATCTAACGCGAATGAAGCATGAGCTTTACCCAACAAAGCGACAGAGTGGATAATTGACTCACTAACAGGTTCATCAATGGCAAAGATCCTAGATGCATGGTCCATGCCTGAAAATTGTGCACAGATTCAGTGGACAATGAGGCTCACCATATATAACGTTTACCCAGGCTGTAACTGACGAGTCTCTGTGCCAATACAAGGACAAGCACAACGTAAGACTTGGCGCGGCTGGAAATCTCAGTCCATACAATATGAACCTTCCAAATTGTGCTTCCATTTCGAGCTCGTGCTGGACAACAGAGAAGCACTAGTTCAATTCTATGGCCTTTTCAATGCATGCACAGACTGATCAGCAGTGCAGTATCATTACATCCATCATAGTAGAGCAAGTCATAACCAGTACGACATACTGCCAGCAGTAAGTATTCACCGCCTGGGTGTAGCAATGTCCTCGAGTATGTGACGCGGTTCCACTGCGCACACCTGGCTACCAAGATCTACCTGCTCGTGCAATGACAACGGGCATCACAAAGGACGTGGGCGTTTGTAAGCGTGTGTCTGGGCATCCTTTCATCACACACTTTTGCATGAACAGGTACTTGATGGCAAAGGTCTTGGAGTGGGACTACATTGCAATCAGAGCAACAACCACAACGCTGAGCTCTGCCTGCAGGCATGCCAGCACAGATTGTCGTCGACCTGATCCAGAAGGTGGTGAAGCCTGTTGGCGTGCTGGGGTCCCATGACGAGGTCTACCTCAGGCACGCGGCGGAGGAGGGTCTCGCCCTCCTGCTGTGCTACGCACCCTGCCACCACAATCTTCATGGCCGGATTGTCCCGCTTCCGCTGCCTCTGCGTCCCAAGTGCAGAGTAGACCTGCGTGGAGTAGAGGGGCAGCTTAAGTTACTGTCCTGTCCATCGTTGGCTCTGAGCATATGACAGAGGCTCGTCACAGTGGAAGCACACGGTCCAGCATTGCTACACAGTCTTGCCCCTTTCGCGCAAAGGTTTGCCAAAACCCTGAACCCGTCACCTAGACCATGGACCACTTCTTCTGGTCACAGCTAGCACTTTGCTTGTATCGCCATCCTTAAGAGCAGCTTCTACGTTCGCAAGGAAACAAGGCCCAAGTAGGTAGCGGAGGCGTTGAAGTCGCGAAAGCCCAGTGGTCAGAGCGCCCGAGTGAGAGCCAGTCTTGTACCTTCTGCTCGGACTTGTCGCGGATGCTACAGGTGTTGTAGATGAGGACGTCGGCGTCGTCGGGGGAGGCGGAGTGCTGGTAGCCGAGCACCTCCAGGATGCCGGCCATGCGCTCCGAGTCGGCGAGGTTCATCTGGCACCCGAAGGTGTGGATGTGGTAGCGCTTGCCGTTGGCCGCCGCGTGTGGCGCGGGGCCGAGCTCGGGCCTCGGCAGCGCCACGCCGTCGACGCCGCAGAAGTCCGCGGGGCTGAGTGCCGGCGGCTGCGCCTCGACGGCGGCGGGGGCTGCCGAAGCCCGCGCAGCCATGCGGCTCGGGGCAGCTGAGGACGCCGCCGGCAGCGTCACAGCGCAGAAGGAGGAGCCGATGGCGGCCGCGCTTGCGCCTCGCGCCGCGACGATGGCGAGCCCTGCCGCTGGACAGGCGACCGCCATGGCTGCGCTGCCGCAGCACAGCTCCGGGCGTCACAGTGTCAGGCCGCCGTGCTCCACCGCCGCGCGCTGGCTGCCGGCGCGGCCCGCGATAAGTCGCCGCCTCCTCGTGCGGCGTGAGGCCCGGCATGGCCGAGGCCGCCCTCGCCCGCCTCGCAGCTCCTGGCTGCTCCGGCCTCGGCTCCGCGCCGCGCGCCCCGCCGCTCGGCCATGGCGTCTCCTCCTGGCAGCCCGCTCGGAGCCGCTGCAGCTCCGGCCTCGCCGGGGGCTCCGCCTTCCGCGCCGCTCCGAGGTTGGCCGCGCCGACGAGGCACCCCCGGGCCTTGCTAGGCGCGCACGCCACAGCGGCGGCGCTCACGCTCGCCCCGGCCGCCCAGGCGTCTGTCAACTACGTGCCGCCTTCGGACGGTCAGATACTCGTCGGTGTTGAGGGTGTGTGCCCAACCACCTGCAGGGGGGCCGAACTCGTCAAGCTTAATTTGAACACGCTAAGCACTCAATCTTGTGATATTGCAGTCCATTTGGGGAGAGGTTGTTTGGGGTAATTTGCATGGTTGCTTCTTGTAGGCAAGCTGGGCAAGCTGGGCTGGAAAGGCATGCCAGCGTAAGCTGTGATGACGATATACCATGGTCGGACTGCAGGAAGCCTGCTGGCGATTGTAGATGGTTTGACGCCTTCTCTCCACATTCGTTTCCTCCAGAATGCCCAGATGGAAGCACAATCTACAAGTACGGCCTTGCATCGGCTAAGCTAGAGGAGAAGGCCCGCAGCCTCGAAGATTTCTTGGCGAGGCACCACAGTAATGGCAAAACTTCGGAGACTACGTTGGCTGGCTCGACGATGTCATCTGGTGTCAGCGCTGAGCAGGAGGAGGAGCCCAGCCACGCTTCTGAGGTGCACATCATCTTCAGCTTTGCTTGTCTTTTGTTGAGCTGTGATGAGCAAATTCGTGGTGGACTGTGGGCTGCCATCAGAAAGGCTTGCTGAGTTGTTGCTTGTGCAATGGTCTCTAGTAGAGGTCCACAGTCTGTCATGTTGGCGTTTCAATTCCGTCTCATTGCAGAAGGTAGAAGAGGGAACCAGCGTTGATGGTGTGGATGGAATTGATGGCTCAGTTTCATCATCATCATCAGGGTGAGGGCAAGTCAGGGGTATAACATCGTGCTTTAGGGCCTTCGTTTGGACACTTGCACTGCTGCTGCTGCTGCTGCTTTCAGCAATGACTTTAGGGTGGCATTGGGCTCACACGAGCTTGCATATCTTCCACTCAGAGGAGGCGACAGGGAGCCAGGCTCCAATGGACATGAGGAGCTTCTGACTGGGTCTCTGCGACTCGAGTCGGGGGCTGTTACTCTTCCACATCCTGCTAAGGTACTTGGGGGCCTTTTGTTCTGCTTGTATGCTATATCGTCAGCAAGACTGTGAGGGATTGGCTGAGTGACAGAACTGCTGTTTCAGTCCACATATTGCATAAAATCACTGATAGGGTCTAGGTAGAGGACGGCTTTGCAAGCAGCTGTTAAGCGTCTGGTTGGCTCGTCGCGTTCATATGGATGCACACTCTGTGGTTGTCCAAGGAGATGAGTAGGGTAGATCTTACCAGCATTAAAGATGGTGCTGCACGCACATGAGTGATGAGTGTTGGCAGGCTCACCCGTAGCCTCGTGTCGATTAGCAATACCTGACACCTTTGAGTGGGAGTCGGAAATAGGAGGCCATCATTGGGCACCATTGACGTCATTGCCATGGTTCTTGGCCAATTTCAGGTTACAAGAGGAGGAGAGGATGCCTTCTTCATTGAGGGTGATTGCTGGGTTGGAGTTGCTGATGGCGTCAGCACCTGGGCTGAGCTAGGTATCTACTTCCGTGCATTGTGGTGTGACAGTCTGGGGTCAGTTCAGTGTTGTAAGGACCTACCAACTCTTTAAATCAGACTCCATATGCCTCATTAAATAGCTCAAGCATCTAGTTCAGAGTAGAGGAGGATTATGATTGGCGGTCAATATGTGGAGTTAGATGAGCACAGGAAAGTACTGTTTGGAGCTTCCTTAGCCTGTGCACTTCATTCAGCAGGCAGACTAACAGCTTCACCACTGATATTGCAGGGGTCAATTCAGGCCTGTATTCGAGGGAGCTCATGTGGAATTGTGGAGTAGTAGCAAGAGAGGGCGAGCTGGGGTTTGATCCTCGGAGCGTCATTGCTGAGAGTCACAGTCGTACGGACCTGCTTGGGTCATGCACTGTATGTGTGGCGGCCCTTGATGGCAGAGTAAGATAGTCCTATAGTCTCACTAGCAGGCCATGTAGGGGCTTCTGTTTACAGCCTCAGTTTAGTCCGTTTGTGATGCCCTCTGACACATTGCTGTGAGCTGTGCCAACCGAGCTGTCATCAAAAGCTCTTGCATGTGCTCAAATCTGCCCAAAAACAACCAGCAACCATTGACTACGAAATTGGGGAATACACTGGCGAATGGCAGCCATGTTAGTGTTAGGTCTTCACAGGGCTGATCCTCTCAGCTGCTGACTGTACAGACGCTGAGGGTGGCCAACATTGGAGACAGTGGCTTTGTGGTTGTGAGGGGCGGGACTGTTGTGACCAAGTCCGCGCAAATGACGCACTCCTTCAACTTCCCCTTCCAGATTGGCACCAACAATGCGGATGATCCTAGTGCTGCACAGGTAGACATAGTGGGCCAACAAGTTTTGCAGACATTGCAAAATTCCTGCTGTCTTGACCATTGAATGACAGTTGATATGATACCCTCTGTTGTCACTAATCATCAACTTTTGTGATAACTTTGCAGATGTATGACATAGAGCTCGAAGTTGGGGATGTTGTTTTGGTTGGTACAGATGGATTCTTTGACAACGTCTTTGATGAACAGCTCGCTGCTACTGTGACACAAGCCCTGGAGGCTGGAAAGGATGCAGAGGTACAACTTTACTACCATGTCTTCCCTTGCTCATGTCATTCCTGTCCCAAGGTCTTGCTGAAGGTTCACGTGGCAATGTTTTTCAGTCAAGGGAAAGTTCATGGCAGGCTGCAGTCAGTAATCAGCCTTTGCTGCAGCAGCAAAAGTATTACCTTTTACCAGGCATGCCTTTGATCGGGGTACCTACCTTCTCAGCACATCTTGCACAATCAGTAGGGACGTATTTTGCCACATCATTGTAACTGGTGGCAGCAATAGTCAATTCGGGGTTTTATAAGACACGAGGGAGCTGTTGCCCTTCCCTTTGTCACATCTCTGTTCAGGCCCAAATATGATGTAGGCAGATTAGCTGACCTCTCAAATATACCCCATTGCTGTCTCTCATGCGCAGTACCTCGCTAAGAAGTTATCACAGATGGCGCAAAAGCACAGCAACATGACCAGCGGCAGCAGCCCCTTTGGAGATACAGCCAAAGCTGTTGGCTACAAATTTGAGGGAGGCAAGCCAGATGACATTACTGTTGTGGTTTCTTACGTTGTGTGATCAGTCAACGGAGCAAGTCTGCAAAGCCTAAACAGGTTCATGAGGTCCTTCTGTTACAACTAGAAGTTGTGGCACACCGGTATCCAGGCTGTTGGCATCCAGATAAAGGACATGACAACGTGGCGCCACAAGCACGATGGACTTGTGGTATCTGCACAGCAAGGGGAAAGTTGGCTGAACAAGGACTGTTGACAGCGACAAGAGGTCTCAGGTGCGATGTGATCAAGGAGCTCCCTTTTGAAGGGGGGAGGTATCAGTTGAGCTCATCGGAGTAGTTGACATGGAGGACTTTCAAGGGAAGAATGGCAGGCGCCTGCCAACCTGTTGTTTCAGTGGACTTTGATATGGGCAGATGCACTTCTCTGCGGCAACTGGATGCTGCTTAGTGTACAATGCTGTTGTCTTGGTAGACTAGGCCAGGCACAGAGTCTTTAGGAGACACTCACCCTTCTCCTAGTCTTTCAAATAATAGATTGATTGCCTACCTGCATCAGTTATCTGGGTCTTGTTTAGTTGGCCCCGTTGATTAGTTCCTGTGTGCCTGATGGGTTGATGATTGTGGCTGCTGTTCATTGAATGACTTGTATATTACTAGATTAAGGTCTTGTCAGTTGGACACATGTGCTTGTTGGGGTCGTTGCGAAGGCGGCACATGGAGTTCTTGCAGAGGTGCTCTGGAATGATAGATGGCAATTTGAGGTTATCCTGGCACTGAGCCACCATGTGAGTAGAATTTCCAATTGGTTCATAGAGACTGCGGGTCTTATGAAAGCAAGATGCAGGTGTCACACTCGTTCACTTTATCACATCACTGCACTGACTTTTACGAGGTATTATAAATCTCAAATGTCCAGAATCTCAGATGAAGCCAATTTAAGGATTCTTCTGTGAAGCGTACACTATGTTATCACTGTCAAGAGGAGGTGCCAATGCGCATGTACACGGGCCAGACGGCCCGCTTGACCTCGTCTGGGTCGGGGCCCCATGCTGTATGAAAAGCTGCCCGCAGTTCAGGTGTCATGAGCTCGACGCCGCGGTCCTTGGCTGTCTGAGTCGCCGACCACGACTGCAACAAGCCCAGGAGGTCGGCGAGTGTATACTGCAGCTCCATGGGCTTTTCCATCTCAATTGGGCCCGTGCCGAGGGCCTCCTGCCCTGCAACAAGGACAACATACGTGGGCCGTGGCTTAGAGCTGCAGTGGAGCCCCGCAGATGTCTTGCCGGCAGCCACATTACACAGCAACATCACCCGAATGCTGGGGAGCTCTGTAGGCAAGGGCGAAGACAGCGATCTGCGGCAGGAGAATAAGCACCTGGGATAGGGTCGAATGGGAATGGAATACTTTTGTAGTTCTCCTCAATGTACCGTCGCTGCGTCTCCCAGAAGGGCAGTGAAGACTCGTAGTACTTCTGCATGAGATCGTCCACCTCAGGGCTGATGCTGAGCGACACAAGGGAGGAGGCCAAAGTGAGAAGAACAATAACAGCACAAGCTGATATGAGGAGCTGCTGATCTCCGCCTGCCGCTTGGCTGCTATGGTTGTAACGAGAGGTCGAAGAAAAGTGGCAAGAGGAGGGTCAGCGATGATGCTGCGTGCTATGAGCTGGGGAATGGTTCTCACTAGCAGAGGCCGTAAGTCCACGCGGCGATGACACCGCCTGGCTTGCGCAGGACGCGCCTGACCTGGCGGAAGAATGAGTCGAAGTCAAACCAGTGGAGAGCCTGAGCAACCCCAACGAGGTCCACCGATCCTGGCAGGCGGCACAGTCAAGTGAGTCGGCGGTCCCCGCAGGACCTTGTCAATGAGCTTTTGCCTCAGGCCGGGCTAGCCTCTCTCCCTCTTTCCTTCGTCTGCTGCACCTGCTGCTGCTCTCCCGCTGATGTTTCACCGGCTGCGTCCCCTCTGTCCTCTTGTTCTTCTATCTCTGCATTATGCAAGGATCTAAAGTGCTGTGTCAAGACAGCCTCTCACCCTCGGGCCCGACAACGCTGTCAACAATGTCGTCGGTGAGAACTGGCGGCGTGACTGTGTACGTGACGTTGGGCAGCCGCTCGGCACGCGACAGCTGCTCTTCCGAGACGTCTGTGGCTATGACGCGGTCGAAGCGCTTGGCGAGCTGCACACGCAGAGTGGAAGATGGAGGGGCCTCAACAATGAATGTGTTGAGAGGTAAGTGGTTAATGGGGGAGCACGACAAGGGGGCTCTAGGCCTAGCATGTGCATGCGTGCCGCACCTCCACGGTCGCCTGGCCACTGCCGGCACCGACGTCCCATGCCACGCCGGTGCGGCCGCCGCAGAGCTTGACCAGGAAATCAAAGTGCTCTGGCGGCGAGCGGGGGCGGTACCTGTTGCCATCGCGCCGGCGCTGGCGAGGTCAGAGAGTGCCAGCCCTAGCCATCACGGAATAAGAGCAGAGGTGGGGGAAGTTGACGGAGAAGGGGCACCTAAGGTAGTCAGCTGACTGCTTGGAGAAGAGGTCGGGCCGCACCACCGGCATCGCAGCCTCCAGCGGCTGCTGCTCCTCGCGCCGACTTCGAGGCGCCGAGAATCAAAGATTCTGCAGCTCGGACGGCTGCTGCTCGCAGAACGCCGGGCCCGCGCTCCAGGCGGTGCAGAGGTGGGCTGCGCGTGCTCGCTGCTGCGCGTACTCGGCTGCTGCGGATGTCACTGGGTGCGGTCCCGAGGACTGGGCAGGAAGGGGCGCCCGGGGGAGCGCGCGAGTGGGGGAGAGAGAGTGGCGTGCGATGTCGACTGGTGGAGTGCCGGAGGGGCCCAAGGACATGGAGTGTGAGTTGAGAGATGGGGGGCCCGAGTTGGCCAAGTACAGAGGCAAGCACACTGACATAGTAGGTGTACGCCACCTGCTGCCAAGAAGAAACGCCAAGCTGACCCGTTCAGTAACCACGTTAGAAGGTCGCTAACCGATGCCCGGAGAGGAGGGAGGTGAGGAGGGAGGTGAGGAGGGAGGTGGGGAGGTGAGGAGGGAGGTGGGCGGCCCCTGGCTGCCCCGCCCGCGCCCGCGGCGGCCATGGGCGGCGGGCCGGAGTTCTGGGAGCTGCTGCGCGGCGCGCGGGGGCACGCCGCCTCTTTTTTTTTTTTTTTTTTTTTTTTTTTTTTTTTTTTTTTTTTTTTTTTTTTTTTTTTTTTTTTTTTTTTTTTTTTTTTTTTTTTTTTTTTTTTTTTTTTTTTTTTTTTTTTTTTTTTTTTTT